>BPLQ01011974.1:0-549013 GCA_021605075.1 Caerostris darwini
AGATCGACGCAAAATACCATGGACCGATGAAACTAGACAAAGTTTTGAAAAATGCAAACAAGATGTTGCTCAAATAGCGTTAATGGCTTATCCCAACTCGGATTACCCTCTGGCACTTCTCACAGATGCATCTGATTGGGCTATTGGATCAGTTATTCAACAAAAAGAACCAAATGGATGGAAGCCAATTGCATTTTTTTCTAAAAAACTTAATGAGGCTCAGAAAAATTACAGCGTTTATGACCGTGAACTTTTGGGTATATATTTATCCATTAAACATTTTAAGCATTTACTTGAAGGTCGAGATTTTGATATTTATACTGATCATAAACCGTTAATATTTGCTTTTAAGCAAAACAATGATAAAGCCTCCCCCAGACAACTCAGACATCTACAATATATCTCACAATTTTCTACTAACCTATACCATATCAGTGGTCGAAACAATGTAGTAGCAGACAGACTGTCTAGAATTGAGGACATCGATTCACCTATTGTCGATTATGACTTGATAGCTGATGCACAAATTAATGATGATGAACTGCAACAATTGAAATTACATTCCAAATCATTACATTTTAAAGAACACCAATTGCCATCAAGAAAGCTTTTGTATTGTGATACCTCTACTTCCAGTATCAGACCATTCATACCAAAAAAGTTTCGAATGACAATATTTAATACAATTCACAATTTAGCTCATTCTGGAATTCGAACTACTGTAAAAGAAATAACTAAAAGAGTCATTTGGCCAAATATGAAAAAAGATGTTAAACAGTGGACTCAAACTTGCATCAACTGTCAGAAAAATACAATAACTAAACATACAAAATCGGAATATTCTCAATTTCAAGCACCAGATGAGAGATTTAGTGTCGTTCATATAGATTTATTTGGACCTTATTCACCTTCTAATGGATACACATACTGCTTGACGTGTATTGATCGGTTTACCTCTTGGATGGTAGTGGTACCGTTATCAAATATCACTGCAGAAAGTATAGCGAAAGCTTTTTATGAGCATTGGATTACCCGATTTGGTGTACCTACTTGTGTTATTGCTGACAGAGGCACTCAATTTATTTCAGAACTATTTCGAAGTTTAGTTGCGCTATGTGGTGTTAAAGTAAACCATACGTCTTCTTACCATCCTCAGAGTAATGGAAAAGTTGAACGTCTTCACCGTACCTTGAAAACAGCTATTAGATGTCATAACAACGTTTGTTGGACGGACACATTACCAACGGTTCTTATGGGTTTGCGAGCTGCTCTACATGAGGACTCTAAGTATACAATAGCTGAAATGGTTTATGGAAAAACTATTAAATTACCAGGCGAATTCTTTGAAGAATCCAGATTACCAATATCTGATGATAATTTTGTAAGCAATCTCCGAAAACAGATGGCTGACTTAAAACCATACCAATCCAAAAACAAATGTAAACAAAAGATATTCATTCCAAAAGATTTGTACACATGCTCACATGTATTTCTGCGAATTGACAGAGTTAAAAAACCATTAGAACCCCCATATGAAGGACCCTATTTGGTATTGCAAAGATCCTCGAAAAACTTTCTTCTATCAATTAAAAATAAACAAGTTAATATTTCAGTGGATAGATTAAAACCGGTATATGTGTTACAACCTAATGAACTTCTGAATCCAACGTCATCAAATGATCATACATCTCTGCCGAGTGAACAAACATTTATACCAAGTCAGCAAGTTGCACAACCAAATACAACAACACGTTGTGGAAGACAAGTAAAACTTCCTGTTCGTTTCAATGACATTATTGACTTTTCTTCAAACTTATAACTCATCCATTCCATTTTAAAAATTAATTTGATTTATTGTATGTAATTGTTTAAATGTAATTGTATTTGTAATTATTTTGTGCAATTTCAATTTGTATCAATGTGTATTTGTTCGCTATTATTTGTATTGATATATTAATTCGTCTACCATTTTCAAAGTAACGTAACTTCGTTACTGGTAGGGGAGTGATGTAGCGACACCTATTGATGTAAAATGGAATACAGATTGAACGACTTCTACTTTCACTGTTAAAAAAGGGAATTTTCCCGCTGGAATAAAAATAGAACGTAGTAAGCGTTCGAAGTAGAATAAACATGTCGTAATTGTGAAAATTGATTATCGTCTTTTATTTTGCCGTCTGAATTTTAATAACACTACGCAACCTTTACAATACCGCCACAGATGAATACCTTTCTGTACTTGTATGTGGAAATGAGTTCCAATATTGCATTGAATGGAAAGATGCTGGATAGAGAGCGTCATTGAGAATAGTGTTGAAATTATTAAAAAGTGTAGTGGTGTCAGTGTTTGTTTCAATTATTATGGATATTTGTAAAACATTTCAAACGCAAAATGTCTACTAAATCAGTTTAAGTTGATTCGAAGTGACATGCTTTTAAAGATGAATGGATCTGTAAACATTTTTGGATAATTGTAAAGGATAAATCAGTGTTTCTCATATACAATTAAACTGTAGCAGTCTTCAAAGAATATAACATTTCCCATCGCTTCACATCAAAATATAACAATTTCAATTTTAAATAAAAGAATTATGAGATCGACAAAATTATTTAAGAAATAAAGATTATCCAGGAAGCAGCTACACAGGCAAGATACATTGCAGCATAGAATATTGCTAAAAATAATAAAATATACAATGTTGGGGAGTTCGTTAAACAATTCATGCTCCAAGTTTGATGTTTCATATTCAGCCAGAAAAAGGATTGCGAGACTTTGAGCTGATATCGAAAACTCATGCCTTTTTAAAGTTGAAGAGCAATCAATGAAAATCTGACATTACAGTTAGAGTCAAAAATTGACCAGTTAAAATTATGCTGCATAGCTATGGATGAAAGCATTGACATAAATGATATTTCTCAACTAATACTGTTTATAAGAAGTGTTGATAACTTATAAATTAACAAGAAACTAGCATGCGTGTGGTCGTCTGTAGAACTAATAAAGGATGTGACATTTTCCGTTAATTTCTTATATGGCTTCTAACTTTGAAAGCACATATATCAAACATATGTAGCAATACAACAAATGCAGCACTTTGTATGGATTTCCTTTATTTTTTAATCAAGATTATCACAGGAACAATATTGTCTTTCTATATAGTGTTATTCCTCAAGACGCTTTGTATTAATCTGCATTGAACATGAAACCTGTTCTCGATACAATCCTGAGACTTGTAAATACTATTCTATTTCGTGAACTTATTCACAAACAGTTTCGAGATTTTCTTCAGTCCATTCAACATGATTACTCGTATGCTACATTACAGTCACTAGAAAAAATATATGAGCCCCGGAACTCTTTGAAATTTGAACGAATCCAAAGTGAAAAATGTCAAAGTCAGAAAGTCAGCGATACGTTGTTATGATCAGTTATGTATTTTTGATGACTTTGAAACAGTAAAGTGAAAAATGTTTAAACTGAGCATGTGCTAACATAATAAAGAATCTATTGGTGATGTGTATGGTGGGCGTTGAAATTATTGTAGAGAAACAAATGGGGATGTATTAAAAAGACCGTACAGAAATTATGAAATAACAAATGCATTTTGTTACCCCTTAAGCTATGCGAATTGCCTTCCTTTAAACATTTACCATTATTTCAAACATTTATCGAAATGATGCCCAAATATAATGAGATAATTTCCCATGTTTGATTGGATTCCGGTCACCAATATTGGTAAATATTTTTTCATAAAAAAGTAAGGACATCGTGTTCAGAGAAATCTAACATAATGAGACCATTTTCCTCCCGTTCTTCATAAGAAAGTACTTTTAATGTATCGAGTTGTCCTAAAATCCCAGCTTGTTATCCGCGGCATGCCTATAATCCCTGACTACGGATTCGTAGGTGCTGTCCAATGAATGGTGTGGTATTGGGAACTCATTCTTTTCCTGGTTTTCTAAATAACGTACAAGGGCATAATCTTTTCTCTTGCAACACCTTCGGTCATCACCTCCAGTCAGATGGATGAAACAGCGTTTCAAGCGTGGCTACTAGGAAATTGGTAATAAATCATATTAGGGCCAACCCCGAAGTACCTCGGTCTTGATTTCAACGACTGGTTTGCATAGTCGCTCATCCACCTGCTAGTGGGATGAGTTTTCAATGAATAGTTTTGATCGATAGCGCTGATTATCAAAACTAATACCGACGAATCTCGCAGAATAACCAGAATTATCCGAATGGGAACAGCGTCAGAGTTCGTTTCGATAACATTACAGCGTCTTTGAAGTCCCCTGTCTCGCATATAGACCAAAATGCAAGGAATGAGAGAACAACTCTTCAGATGAGTTTATGATTTGTTTGGGTACAGCGCCTTGCTTTTATACACTTAGAACCAGGAACAGGGAAGACAAATTCTACTGCGAAAAAGAGGTGTGATATCCCCAACACTAAACACCAAAAAATCTATAAAAATTAAAAAAATATTTTTTAAATATTGCCGAAAAAAATTTGACTTTGTGATCAACAGTATTCATAAAAAAATTAGGAAGCCTGCCATATTCAAGACAGCCTTCCAAGAACACTGCAACACAACTTTGTTTGCCACCCAAAATATTTCAAAAGATCCAAAATTTTTGTATCATAAGAAGAAATCTTTATTTCCTTAGTATATATTTCCCAACAGTTAGTTATAATAATAGCCAAATATTTCATATATACGCTGCCTTTTTTGTATTCGAATCATCTTAAATTTTTCAAAGCAATGCACTCTAATATCTTCTTCAATTTTCTTCCAAATCTCTGCAATATTTTCAAGGCAAATATCCTGCAAGAGAAACGAATTTCTATATATTTGAAAGGTGGTGCCCCTTTTCAAATCTTTGTTTCCCGATGATGCATTCTATAAACTAGTGGTATTAATTGATGTCATTTGTTTATATCGTGTTCTTTGTGTTTTTTAAATATTTATTGTTTTGTCAACTTGCCATTGAAAATAAAAAAAAAAAACAGTTATTGTTGGCAAACTTGACAGAGTTTCCAAAATCATCTCAGTCCTTCTCAGACGTCATTTAAGTTCTCGAATGTCAGTTCCATAATTTCGCCAAAAAATTCTTCGGATGCAGTTTCAACTTTGTCGGGTGTCTTTTCAACATTTGCTTAAATATTTTCCCCATTTTTGTTTGTTTGTTCTGTAAGGTTTAACTATAATTAGATTGTCGCGAGAGGTCTCCACTGGGACAAGCACTGAGTGAACTGGTAAGTACGAGCGGTTAGATTTTGAGATGACGAGGTAGAGCGCTAGGAGCGTCTGAGTAAGTAATACGGTCAGAGACCGTAAGGGATGTGTTTACGATTTTTAAGTATAAAATATAATTGATATTGTAGAGAGGCACAGGGTGCCATGTGTATTGAAGTATTGTTAATATTGTATATAAATTGATATAAAGAGAAAGAGTAGAGTGTTTCCAGACGCCTACAACATTAAACCACCTTTACACAACTAGTCGCTAGCAGGCGATAACAGTTCTGTAAAAGATTCTTCGAGTGTAATTTCACCATTCTCGGCCACAGATATTTCTTTGAGTGTTACAATAGACATGTGTACGCAATTCTCTTGCTACTTGCAATCGTCACTGTTTAAATGAATACCGTGTTTGTTGAGAAACAGGCCAGGCAATGCTCAATAATAGGAAACACGAGTTTCGCCAATGTGGAATTCTCCATTGTTCATCTCCTGGTAGAGTCCTCTGATAATTACTGTCACTTCGCCAAGGAAATATTCTCCTCTGTATAGGAACGGAATTTTTGTCATATTTGGTCTCCCACCTGCTGGTTAGACACTGATGATAGTCATACTTTTCGCAGCTAACATCCGCGGAATATCGGTAAAATTTTGAAATATTTGTTTTGGAATTATGGGCAATGATTGGCTACTATAGCTAGTCAATGTGATTGGTCGGTGAAAATTATTCTTGTCATATGTGTTTACGCTCCTTCAAATTCTACTAAATTTAACATAAATGATGATTTGAAAATTTCGGGTTTTTCTTTAATAAAACGTACAAATTTTTACAGGTATTTTTAAATCCGTATAATTGTGCTTTCTACCAAGAAATTAATTAAATTAACAAATGTTATGATTTATTGCCAAATTTTATCATTATTATTCGGAAATTTATTACTAATATGAAAAATTTTTTGATATTATGCCAAACTTTGTATATTGCTTACGACGCCGAATTATAATGATAGAACAATATTATATAAAATAAAGTGGAGAATTGCTTACATTTCATTCATTACTTACAATTCCTTTCACTATTTTTTGCAGGTAGAAGCTATCTCTTTATCTGATCAAGGCAATCGTTTTAGTTTAAAAAATCCTTATAATGTCAAATATGGGCTGTCGCCGCCAAACGTACTCGCTAAGAGATAATTGTCGAGCATTTCGCAATAAAGCTATAATAATAGTGATAAAGTTTGGCGTTAAACTGATAAAATTTGTTTTAAGAGCAAATTTTCAATAAATTTTCGAATAATAATGGTGCGATAAAGCGATAAATTTTGACGTTAAAGCAATTTAGTAATAAAATTTCGACTAATTCTGATGCAATGAGGATTTAAAGTTATAAATTTGACGTAATATACATTGGTAATATGGCAGGATAATAATTTTAGAAACTATTAGCTATAACGAAAACATTTACAAAAAATTGTTAAAATATAGAATCCTGTACCCTTGAGAAAGTCGTCAATATTGCAACAAGGAATGTTTCGGCTATGTTCCGCCAATTTCTTTAGATTTATTATAGTTTAATTAGAGAATTCGTCATTTCTTCTTACTCAAACAACATAATGACTGTTATAATGTTACTTAAAAAGCTAACGTTATTTGCAAACATTAACAACGACATAACATGACATTTACATTTTGTAGACAAACGTTAACTTTAGCTAAACGTTATTTGTAGAAATATTTTTTAGTAAGCAGGAACAGAAGTGCATCATTTTTTTTTAAATGATTATTCCGAGAAATTAATTAATTCGAGAATGTTCTTATAATGGTATGTCAGCCACTGATATAGAACATAAACAATTGTTATGATGTTGTCATTCTCAAAAATACGGAGTAAAAAAAAAAAAAACCCGATTTTTTACTTTAATAATACCTTAAATTTGATTATCAAACAATTAATTTCTTTTTATTACTGTTGATATAATTTTTCGTGGCAACAGTTATTTAATTCACGCAGAAAATCATTACTTTTTATTTTTAGAAGGATACCCTGACTTCGAACACCTATACGGACATTTTCTTTAATTTTTTATTTGCTTTTTGTTACTGTCCACACCAATGACGTGCGATGATAGTAATGGATGACAGGTGAGTGGAATAATGTGCGTTATTATCAGACAGCAGAATGGATGAAAGGACTCTGAATTCTGTTTTTTATCTATTGTATAAACTGGATGTGAATGCAGTGCATAAGTATCGTACGAAAAATTTGTGAATTTTTCTATTCCTTCTATTAACTCACACTCTCCCTATATATCCTGTTCAAATTTCCAATCGTTCATAAAATACTTTTTATTCATTCACTCAAGTTCAAAAACATTTTTTTTAACTTGTAGTGGATGACACTTGATGTTAATACAATTTTTTCAAATATTAATTCAGTAATTAAATTTAATTAATTAATTTAATGTTTTTTATTTAAGTTGCAGATATGTACCAATAGATGGCGCCAGATAAACTTCAAAAAATGAATGAAAATTATTTATAAAGGACTTTCTGCAGTATAGTGAAAAAAAAGTAGGAATTGAATTAAAATTTTTTTTTTTTTTTTATATATTACTTGTTAATAAGTATAAATGATCATTGTTGAATAAAGATGTCGAGTGCCTGAACGCGAAGCGTTTATCTACTCAATGGTATGTGAAGGCAGTAGGAAAGAAAAGTCATGATAAATAGATAATAGTAATCGTATGATTTGAGAGAAAAAAAGAAGAAAGTAAGAAAAATGTAAATCATCGGTGATGAAAACGTAACAAGAAATTTATGATCAGTAAATATGCGTTGAAGTAAAATATCTAAAAAGCGATAAGTGAGCAGGAAATTATGGTGGTTTGAGGTTTCGATTCCATTTAGAAGTAGAGATGTGAGGGTTTTCGTGAGTAGCAATGGTATTGAAGAAATTTCTAGAAAGTTTTGTAATATAGTTGTCAATAGAATCAATTCTTAAATCTTGATGAATTGTAGAGCTGTGGACAAACCAGGGCGCACCAGTGATGATACGAAGAAGTTTGTTTTGAATAATTTGTACAGATTTCTTGTTAGATTGTGCAGCTAAACCCCAGATTGGGGCAGCATAGGTAAGGATAGGTCTAAGAACTTGTTTGTAGAGAAGAAGTTTGTTTGACAAAGTTAATTTAGAAAATTTATTAATGAGTGGTAGAGTGAGAAAAAAAATTTTCCAACATTTTTCTTTGATTTTTTGAATATGAGCTCGAAACGTAAGTTTATTGTCTATAATTAAGCCGAGATATTTAATATTAGTTGCCCATTCAATTTGTTGATCAAAAAGGGATAGATTAATATATGGTTGCCTGGTGTGTCCTTTTCGGAAAATGATGGCTTGAGATTTATACATTAATTGCTATGCGCCATTTAGTTAGCCAATCCTCTAGGATATTCAGAAAATTTTGAAGAGTATTGAGGACATAAAGAATAGAAGCACCTTGGGCAAGAGCAGCAGACTCGTCAGCAAATAGGCAAGTGGAAATGTTAGTGCATTGAGGAAAGTCGTAGGTAAAAATATTGTAGAGAATAGGACTGAGCACGCTTCCTTGAGATGTACCAGCACTAATACGACCGATTGTGGAGAATTCATTATGAAGTCGAACTTGAAACGTGTATAAATTATCAATGTGTAATAACAATAAATTTTGGCGCATTAGCAAATAATTCTGGCGTAATAGCGATTAATTTCGATGTTATAAATATACATTTTGGAGATTTAAAAAAAATTCCAAGTAAAAAATATATAATTATGTACACTTTGCCCGAAATCTATCGCCAAAACGCCAAATCGTCGTTTAAACGAACATAATGACTGATTCTCCAGATGGAGCCATCTGCTTTATTCAATGTCAGTAAAGGATTTATCCAAAAAATTTTATTTATAATTATAAATTTCTTCTCAAACTTGTGATTGAGCATAATTATAACGATGTTTACTATAAGGATCTCGATAAGTTTGCCAGTTCTTTTAAATTTGTTTCTTTGAGAAATTAGTCTTAATGTAAGGAGGGAGATATTTAATGTTAGTAGAAATAATAGACTTAGAAACAAAATTATGAGTTCATAATTGTTTTGGTTAAAGTAATCACTCTTGGTTAAGTTGCTGATTAGAATTACAGTTAAGAAGAGAATAAGAATAATTACTATCAAGGTGCGAATTAATCATAGTCCAATTTTGTAGTGACTTTACCTTTATTAAGAATATTAGTGATAGGAAGGGCAATATTAAAAGTGACAGGTTTATGATCAGAAGAAAGTTCAGGAATGGAATTAATAGTGTGATTACAAGAAAAATTGTTAGTTAGAATCAAGCCAATCACTGTAGCACTACTGTCACCAAAACGAGTGGGAGTACAAGGAGCTAAAATATCAAGATTAAATTTAGTCACAAGATTATACAAAAATATTCCAATACTGTTCTTACTTTTACAACCTCAAGAGATGTGTCTAGCGTTAAAACCACCACAACATATAATAGAGGAATTAGTAGGAAGGAGCGTGTTAAGATCGGGATAAAAATTGAATCTGTTAATTTGATTAGGAATGTAAACAGATCCAATAACATGTGAATTAAATTTGGAAGATTAATAACAATTAAAGTCTCCTGATCAGCATTACGTAATGGAGTAGGAATGGGAACACGTTTAATGGATTTAGAAATAAGAACAGCAGCAGCGCCACTAGGAATAGGATCCTGGGGACCATCATTTCTATAAATAGTATAGTTTGAGATACAGAGGTTTATGAAAATTTCAATTCAGTTTTTGAAGTATAATATGAAGAAGTTAGTAAATGCAAGCAATTTATTCATAATATTAGTAAAGTAAGCAATTTAAACATAATATTAGTAAATTCAAGCAATTTGGGCATAATACTATGTGCTTTCCAGTAGCAGATACAGAGTCATGCTCTTATAGTTAACTTTTTCTAACTATTAACAGGTATCCGTAATTAAAATTCGCGCGTTATATTTGAAGCTTTTTATTTTTAGAACGTTAATTAACGTAATAAAAACGACATTACATTTTAATTTTTTCTGTGGATTTGTGCTGTTGTTCAAGTATTCTATATTCTTTTGCTATGGCTATACGAGTACAGGAATGGATGATAGGTGAATGGGATGATGTATGCTATTATCAGCCTGCAGAATGGATGAAAGGGCATCTGAATGCTTATTTTTTTATGAATTGAATAAATTGGGTGCAATGCAGTGTTTAAGTATTGTTTGGTAAATGAATTGGTTGCTATGTCCAAAGTGATATTGGTGGATTGGCTTGATGGAAAATCACAGGAGTGTCGAAAGAAAGGAACGAATGCTCGTCAGACTAGAAGGTCAATGAGAAAGGATACTTGTTTCTTCCTTTTGGTTTGATTAAAGTAATTTGAGTCTAAGTCTAATTTTAATGTTAACGTATTCTTGGGTGAATGAAATTAGGAGCAAAAGTGCTATGAATGATTTATTGGTTGCGAATCAAACGATAACAGATTGGCATAATTTTATAGAGAGGTGTTCATGGATGAATGTTTAAATTTTAAGGGTATATTTGTTCAATTTGATTAAATTTAATTCATATTGTTAAAATAGATGAATCAAAATTTGGTAAAAAGAAGTATAATAGAGGTAAACATGTTGAGGGTAAATGGGTGTTTGGAGGAGTATTGAGATATTTGGATGAATGTTTTTTTTAAGTGGTAGAAAATAGAAGTGCGAATGTGTTTTAGAAGTAATAAAAAGAAGAATACTTCCAGGTACTACTATAATTTCAGACTATTGGTCGTCGTAAAATTCCTTTCACATGAGGGTTTTGTACATTTGACGATCAACAATAGTATGCCATTTAGAGACCCGGATAAAGGAGCACGTACAAATGGAATGGAGGGTACATGGAGTGAAAGTGGATGGATGTGAAAAGCCATGTGTCAGAAACATTTGATAATTATCCGGAAGAGTACATGTGGCGGCGACAGCACAAATTTGACATCCGCCAAACTTTTCATGATTTTACTGAACGAATAAAACGTTCGTTTCCACCACAGACGAAGGACATACCACATTAAAAGGTAAGTCATTCTCTGGTTTCTTCTTTTTTCTCTTTTGTTAATATTAATTTATCATTCGAATTCGACTTCGTAAAGAACATGACATATACTTTGACATATTAAAAAAAATGACTAATTAGCAAATAATTTTGACGAAATTTTAGCGTAACAACAATTATCTTTCTCTAAATGATACATTTATGTGAGTAAGCAAAACATAATTCCATGCAATAATTTGAAGATTAAATTTGGAGTAAAAGAAATTTAGGAATAAAAATTCGGCAAAATAATGATATATTTTGGCGTTAAAGCGGGAATATGTGGCGTTAAAAGAAAACATTTAAATTTTGCCATATTAGTGGTAAAATTTTGGACCTAAAGCGATATAAATTGGCACAAAGGCAATTTAGACATATACACTCATGTCCATAAATTAAGGATAATTCAGAATCACACAGAAATTGAACTCTAAAATAAAAATTTCACCTGTAGAATTATCGCACACATCTTGAAGAAGAATATGCAAATTACAGGAAACCACCAGATGGCGCGGATAGTACGTCACAATGACGAGAGTGTAAGAGAGGGGTATATAAGGAATGGTGGCAAAGAAGTAAAATTGTTCATAAGCGCTTAAAAAGCCTTTCAGTGCAATAACCGCATAGTTATGGCACAATGGAAGCATTTGGATGATTTTTTACGTGGTAGAATTATCGGACGACTGGAATGTGGACATACCCTGCTGGAAGTATCCGAGGAACTTGGAATCGCCCAGAGTGTCATCTCCAGGCTTTGGCAACGATTCGAAGATGATGGTAATGTGAGTAGATGTTACAGCACAGGTCGTCCCCGAGTTACAACGCCGAATGGGGACCGGTATTTAGCAGTTACTGCCAAAAGAAACAGACGGAGCACAGCATCAGACCTGTCTCGTCAGCTCTCTTCAGCTACCGGTACGACAGTTTCAAGGCAGACCGTGTACAGACGCTTAGGGCACATTGGTCTTTATGCTCGTAGGCCTGTCAGATGTGTTCCACTTACCGCAACTCACTGTCGCCTGCGATTAACCTGGAGTAGAGAGCATGCATTGTGGACACCGCAACAGTGGTCTTGTGTGATATTTTCCGACGAGTCCAGGTTTAGTTTGCAGTCTGATTATCGCCGGACTTTCATATGGAGAGCGCCAGGTACCCGTTACCACCAAGAGAACATCATTGAACGACACCGTTACGTTGGTGAAGGATGGCTCGTTTCGGGAGGAATTATTCTTGGTTCCAGAACTGACCTGCATGTTGAGTGTAACGATGACAGGCCACATCTATCGGGATGTCATCTGGAACAACATGTACGTTTGTTTCGGGGCGCCATGGGTGCTGAATTTCTGTTTATGGATGACAACGCCTGTCCTCCCCATGCAAACATAGTAGACGAATGCCTTTAATTGGAGGATATCACCCGTATGGATTGGCCAGCATACTCACCGGATTTGAATTCAATAGAGCATGTATGGGATATGCTTGGCCGACGAATTGCAGCCCGTCAACCGGAACTTCAGAGGGCATTGCTTGATGAGTGGTGTAATATTCCCCAAGATCAGATTGATACCACTGTAGCGTCACCTTGTGTGATGGGGTCAGGGGCACGCCTGCGGCGTCCAAGTCCAAGATAAGATTGATAATTTGGTACTCAGCATGCCTAGGCGTTGTAAGGCCTGTATTGCATCGTCCGGGAGACATACTCCATATTAACCATCATACTAACCATGTTATACTGTTTTTTGTAAATTGGTTCTTTTTTGAAATTTGCTCCAGGGAGTAAAAATCGCAATTTTTATTAATTATGTCAAACATATAGCATCTTTTTTGCTCTTTACCTTTTGTTTAATAAATAGACTTTACAAGTAAGTCAAATTTGTTTTGCTTCTGTCTCTTTCTTTGCCTGAACTTCATTATCCTTAATTTATGGACATGATTGTATATATAGTATATATATATATATATTTGGCATAATAGTGATAAATTTTGTCGTAAAAGTTATAATATTTGGTGCAAATTCTAGGAATAAAAAATTTTAATGATAAAAATTTGGCGATAAAGCATTAACTTTTGGCGTAAGAACACTTTAAAAAACAAAATTCGCTTAGTGAAAAAGTTTGTCGATAAACATTTCAAGGATTAAAATTTTGGCAGGATAATAATATTTGGCGTTAAAGCGATAAACTTTGGCTTAAAAGCATTTTCAGGAATAAACTTTTTATGTAACAGCAATTTTTCTACAAATCTTGGCGTAATAACAATATTTGGGGATGAATTTTGGCGAAATAACGTTTTACAATGACATCGAACTCCGGCAGCCATTTTGTTGATTTACTTGGGTATCCCACTGAAGGATTTTGGCGTAATATCATTTTACCGCGAAAACTAACTGCCACATTTATTATTATATTTACTTGGCATCCTGGCAATGCATTTGGTACAAAGGGTACAGGAATCTAGATTTTTACCGTAATTCTTCATTTTTTTCTTTTTTTTAGTAATAATGTATCATTCTGTATTGGCATCGTAAGCAGCATACAAAATTTTGGTGATAAAATGTGGCACAATAGCAAATTAACAATAAATTTATTGATAAAATTGGGCCGTTAAAGCAATAAAATTAAAGAGAATAGCAAAATTAACAATTTGGCGGTAAAATTTGATATAAAGGGCCTGAATGGCCAGCGCTCGGTACCACAGGTTTCGGGTTCGAGTCCCGGCGGTGCCATGGATGTTGGTAGGGGTTCGGAATCCACTTTAAACCGTAGGTTCCGGTCTAATAGGATAGTAGAGCGTTGTGGGGAATTGTTACTCCGCGTCCGTGGCTATCTTCAAATTACACGCGCCCCCTGGGTAAAACAAAGTGAGTAACGTTTTTGCAGCGCTTGCCTTAAGGCATTCAAAACCAAGCTGTCTAAGTGTTTGCCAGCTGCATTAGAAAGAAAAATTTTTTTTGGTATAATAGTCAATTAACAAAATTTGGCGATAAAGCTATAAAATGTAGCATATTATCAATTTAATAGTAAATTTTGTTGTAAAGGAATAAAATTTTTTGTATAATTGGATAAAGTATTTAACAATTCGAGACTGAAGCTTTCAAATGTTAACTTGAGAAATTCCATGATTTGCTTCCAAATGCACACGGAATCTATCATTGTATAAGTTACTGAATAATCTTTTTTAATACAGGAATATTTTAATTATTTTCTTCTAAAATAGCTTTATAAGTATTACAGGTTTGGCAAGTCATTTTAAACTTTTTGCAAACCAAATTAAACTCTTTGCAAATCTAATTCAATCTTCCCAAAATTAAATTTTTTTTGACCAACTTACAGAGTTTGAACGGGGGGTGAATCATCGGCCTTCGTGAAGCTGGATTGTCTTACCGTGCAGTAGCCGCTCGTGTGCAGCACAGTGATGCGTTTTTGGAAGCAGTGGACGGACGAGTGTCGGACAACTCGGAAATCCGGGAGTAGACCTCGAAATGTGACGTCAGTGTGACACCTGGTCCGCATGGCGCTGACGGACCGTACAGCTTCCTCTAGACAATTGGCAGCACAGTGGTCAATAGCTACAGGTGCTTTATCAATTCGTAGACGTCTGCTGCAGTGTGGACTGCGTGCAAGGACTCTTTTATACCGGATCCCTCTCACGCTAAACCACCGCCGCCTGCGGCTACAATGGGCCGCTCAGCATAGAGACTGGCGTGCTGATTGGCAGCATGTCGTGTTTTCTGACGAATCCCGCTTTAATTTATGGTACCATGATGGCCGCATTCGTGTCAGACGCTATGCCGGTGAACGCCACCTTCCGGAGTGCATTATCGAACGCCACAGTGGACGAACACCCGGAGTTATGGTCTGGGGTGCCATAGCATATGATGGACGATCTCAATTGCTAAGAATTGTGGGCAATCTGAACAGCAACTCGTTACATCAGTGAAGTTCTACAGACCCAAGCTGTTCCCTTCCTTCAAAGCTTGCCAGGCGCTGTATTTCAACAGGACAATGCCCGCCTTCATATCGCTAGGACTGTTCAATCCTTCTTTGCAACGCGGCAGGTACAGCTTCTTCCTTGGCCTGCGTATTCCCCGGATATGTCGCCGATTGAACGTGTGGGATTTCGTTGGTCGGCGTCTCGCTCGTGATCCTCGTCCTGTTGCTTCTGCAGACGAACTTTGGGTGCGCATACAAACAATATGGAATGCTCTTCCTCAGGCAGACATTCAAAATTTGTTTGACTCCATGCCACGTCGTGTAGCAGCACTTATTGCGGCGCGTGGTGGCTACACAAAATACTGATTCCGATCTCTTGTTATTGTTTGTTTGCTTTGAACATTTAATCATTTATTTGTACCACTACCACTCAACTGTGTATTAAATTTCATTAAATTGTGACGATTCTTTCATGGTGTTGCAATTTTCACAAACATGAGTTTAGATATCTAGAAAACATTTGGAATTAATTGAATAATGAAATCCCTTATAAAATGTCACTCATATGTGAATATGCCCAGAGTGCTTCAGTAAACATAATGAGATGTTGTTTAATATCCAAGACTAAAAAGAATTAAAATATTCCTCCAAAGCATTAACACTGGCAGTTAAGGGTTAGGTTTGGTTTGTCGCTCTGTGGTCATCTTGTGCACACGAGGGCTCAACAGACCAAGACCTACAGTTTAATGTGGATTCTGAACCACCAACAAACATCGATGCAGCAGTATGGTTGGCTTTATAGAAAATTTCAATCACCTGGCCGTTTAATGATAAGGCCATAGAGTGATCAGGTGACAAACAACTAGTAATTAATATGCAAGTTTTTAGTGTGAGAAAATTTATTATTTGCTTCTATTATATTGAATACTAATTAGTAGTATGCGGATATAAAATGGCAGTATGTAAAGTGATATATTGTTCCTTATGTGACATTCTGTAGTTTATAAAGAAGTTGTTTGTGTGAAAATGCCTATATTTAAGTATTTATGGAAACTGTAAACCATAAGAAAAAGCTTTTAACAATAATGTACAGAAGAATCAAAAATAGAACTATTCCTTATTATTTAGGAGTATTATAACAAACCAGAGTATTTTGAAGCTTTTTTTTTTCTGTGTTGCTGAAGATGGAATTAATTCTAAGTTAATTAATGATGATGAAAAACTGTGACATAAGAATTTGACTTTGAAATAAATTTATTTTCTTTTGCCAAAAACTTTAGTTTGTGGGGAGATATGTATAATAATATTAATAAGAAAATTACCTTTTTGAAGCTGTTTGTAATAATCTTTTTTAACATCAGCTCTATTGGATAAATATCATGAAAACATGAATGGTTAAATACTTTTTCTTATTTTATCTACTTATGTTTGTGAATTAAACAGAGGTTTTCAAAGTAATTTAAGTAAAGATTAGCGAGTAATGATAAATATTTTATTACTTGTGGAATTCCTTCAGTATGGAGGCAACGACTCATTGTTGTAAATAAAATTTGGTACTTGCGTATCAACGCCACCGCAGCAGAAGTTGCGCTAATGCGCCAAAATAGAGACTGTTTTGAATCTATGTTAAACTCTATATCGCCCCATTTTCCACCGAAATCCGATTAACTACTTTGTTTTTAAATAAAACGTTTTGAATTCTGAAAGTGTTTTGATTTTAAATAAAGTGTTTTATATATTTTATGATTTGTCACAAAAATTTTAAGTGTAGATTGGCGGCACTTAAAAACCGCCAAATCTGTAGCTGTGGTGGGGTTAATACACAAGTACCTAAAAGTTTTTAAAAATCAATAGGGATGGAGGATGTAGCTGATGCTTTCATGCAGAATGTATGAATGTTGCTTCATACGTTTAATAATATATATATGCCTTTGAAATATCAAACATCATTGGAAACTTTGATACCATTGCGTATATGAGCATGCTGATTATATTTTTGACAACTAGAAAATTTTTATCATAAAATCAAGCAGTCGACAAGATACCATGAAAGTTGCATTTATAGTTGGGTATGTTTTCAAGCATGGTTTGTCAAATTAAACCAATTATTCAGAGGAATTCAATATGTTCGACTGCTTGGTAACCATTTGCAGAGCATCATGCTTTTAAATAATAAGTTTTTCCAGGATAACAATGGACCATGTTATAATTCTACGATTGATTTAAGAAACCTTTTGGAAATTTTTAATAATGGTTTAGCCATTAAGAATCTGGACACAAACACTGGGGAACATATTTAAAATATGATTTAATCAGTTTCAGCAAAAGATAATGCAGCTGTAACACTAATGCAATAAAAAGCAGTGATCAAGACAGCTGGACATTTTTTAGAAGATTTACAGTGATTGGTAAATCCCCGATACAACAAACTGTTGCACTAATTAGGCTCACAATAATTACTACCTATTTCGCGAGTTATGATGCTTCAATTTAAACCTTATGTTCTTTATATAAAGTAATAGTTTTAATAATTGAAATGTTAAAAGGCCTTTTCAAATAATTCTCACCTTAATTGATGTTTTCTTTCTTTAATAAGCCATAGATACACCTTTAAACTTAATTCTACTGAACATTAAATACCACTAGCAAAAGATGACTATCTTTTTTTATTGAACTTTAATATAAATGTATAAAAACTCAAGTTCAATATGTACAATTATAAAATTATATCAAACTAAGTCAATATATATTATAAAATAAGTTACAAAAATACAAAAAATAGCAACAATAATCACAATCACTTTGGTTTCAAAGTAGTAAATTGCCTTAAGTTATGCATTGCTAAAGGAACTAAAGTTCCTAATACTTGAATGAATAAATTGTCTGCACTGCTGACAACAGCCTGAAAGATAAAGAAAATTCAGATCAATACAATTAACAATTTTTGGAACTTATAAATGAACACTAGTCTATTAGTAATATTTATTGTTTTAGAATGAAAAATCACATCAAACTGTTGTGCAAGTACAAAATGAAACTGACCAGGTGATATGAGCTATTTAAATATTTTACAAAGGAATAAAAAACTTTACTAATCTAAAAACTAATTTTTTAAAGATATAACAGTTTAGCAAAATATTCTTAAAGCTACTAAATAATAATAAAAACAGAAGGGAAACACCCAAACATGTTCCCCTGAGATCGAAAAAGTGATTGCATGAAAGAGATAATGATATGCCCCCAAGAAATCCCAATAAGTAAAAGTGAATTTGACAACTAGGATTCTGATACGACTTTGAAGGATTTAAATTACATTTTTTTTTTTTTGGCATAATCGTTGTATTCAAAACACCCCAAAACTAAGATTAAAGTAAGTTTTGTTTCCATTGATATTTTTATGTGCTAATTATTTAAAGGCATTTTATTATTATTTCTGGTGCATGTTTGTTTCTAGATGCACATTTCACCAGCATCAGAATTTTCATTTTGGAGACAACGCAACAAACCAGCTATATAAATAATTTTGTAGCAGAGGGGGAAAACCTCATTTTCTTAGAATGAATAATTGACTACATTTAAAATTAATTTTTTTCATACAATTAAAAAATAAATTAATGAAATAAAAAAGTGCTACATTTAGTGACTTATTGCTTTAGCCAGATTAGCAAAAGCATTAGCATTTTTTGTGAGATTAAAGAATTTGTATATAAACTGATCCCTATAATTTTGCTTTAAAAAAGTTCTAAAAATCCTCATTTTATATATGATAAAACAAAGATCACAATTAAGAGAGCTTCAAATCAAAATAAAGACTAATATTAAAAATACTTACTTGCATCATATGAGTAACTTTACAGTTATGAGATCCTAAATCTTCTACAACCCATCCGCTTGGCCTGAGCTATAAAATATCAAGAAAATAAAATTAATACAGCTTAAAACTTTATAACAAAAAATATTGCATTATTATTTGATTATTATATTGATATCTAACAAAATATATATCTGAAGCAGATAATATAAAATTAACTGGATCTGAAGCAGATAATATAAAAGCACCATGGCATAAATTTTCATTATCATGATAAATTCTTCTAAGGGATTGGAAATAACACATACACAAATTTTTTTTTTTTTAAACATAACTAATAATTGTCCTTTTTTACTTATGAAAGAGACATAATGGAAAAATGATAATTGGAAACAGAACAATATAGAAAAAGAATCCTTTTTAAAATACATGGAAATAATTTATAAATCAAATAATATAATTATTGAATTATTCCAATTATAGCATAAAATTTAAAGTAATATTAATTCATTGATATCTAATTTTTAAATTTCTTTTTTTATAACATTAAAAATATGTCTTTTTTAATAAACATTTTTTTTTTTAAATCAAGAAATGCATACAATAACACTCTTTATAAAAATACATTTTGAGATTTCACTTTTATTTATGATAAATATTAAAAAATAATTTTCTTCATATTTTAAATTAAAAACATTTCTATGAAGATAAGAGTTGTTAATTTAGATGAACTTTCAATTTCTTGAAAATTATTTAAAATTTTATAAAATCTAATACTCAAATAACATATTAATCAGAGGAAAGATGCAGGTTTAATAGGAATTCATTAACACACATATACATAAAACCCACATTTGCACAACAATTTTTTTAAAATTTGCTTAAGGAAAAACAGAATATTTAAAAATTTATAAATTAGTAGTTATTGTAATAAAATGAATAGAAATAGATATAAAAAATTATACTTACACTTCCTCTTATCACAGATGTCATAAATGGGCATTTTTCATATTCTATTGAATGAAATGAAGAATAAAATAGATTTGCTTCTTCACGCTCTGTTTGAAGTAAGCAGAAATCAATGCCTTCTTTCCTCAAGAAATTATTTATTTCATGGTATACATGAACTGCAAATGAGATCAAACAAATTAATATTGAAGTCTCTCATTATTTTCTTAAGTATTTTATTTTCTAATTACTTAAAGTTTTTAAATAAAAACATTTAGTCACAAAGAATTGTATAGATTAATTACAGAACATTTTTAAGGTCTACATAAAATCACATATAATTTAGTTGAAATCTATTCATATAATGATTTTTAAGCTAGATGCTAGAACTGACAGATAAGATAAATATTACTAGTTTAAATACAATGCTATTATGTATACAAAATTTTACATGACAGTAATGATTTATTTATCTATTACTTAGCACTAATATTTTACAAACAAACTTTTCAAAAGTATAACTTGTATTTATATTTCATGTAAGCACATTCATGCAGCACTTCTCTGTTATCCTTGAAACATTCTTAAAATTGTCACTTTTCCCAATAAACTTGAACACAGATCATTTTCTCTCCAGAAAATTAAATTTATGTCTAATTTTTACAGATTGAATTATAATTTCTTATTTAAAACCAAGAGATTTATTTGTTTATCTAATTTATTAAAACTTAAAACTATCACACTAAGAAGTTTGATTATTTGTATAACATAAAAACCATAATACTTACTTAGTTTTTGTGAATCTGAAATTCGTTCAACAATTTTCACAGTCTACATAAAATGAAATGTTATATAAAGAGTTAATAAATGTTATATTGCAATAAAATTAACGAACAATAATATTAAATAATATAAATATGTTGTTTATAAAAAATAATATAAAACAAGAAAACAAGTTTTTTTTTTTTTTTTAAATCACTATTTTTTAAAATTAAGATATTCTACCTTTACAGTTTCATCACAGTAAAAGCGAAATCTAGGATTTTTAACACATTTCCAAACATCTTTGGCATCAACAGGCAATTCCATTTGGCATAAAAAACTAGTACGGAGAAAACAAAAATTAAAAAAAAATCTAGCATTTTAATTCTAAGATAGACAATGTGACCAAGAAACTATGAAGACAATATTATACATTATTTTATTGTATATAAATATTTAAAGCTTTATCCATGGATTATGCATATATTTTCATTAATTTCACCTTGCATTTGTTATAGTATTCATTATATAAGAAAAGATAAAAAAGTGGATAAGGGACAATTATTTGGCAAAACATAGTTATAAAGTAATATTTATTTCTCTATATAAAAAAACAGGGAATTTATTTGCCTATATTTCTTAAAACTTAAAAACTATAACACATAGAAGTCCAATTCTTTTTTTTCTAAGTTTATTATTTTTTATCTGGTGCATAGCCATAAATTACTATATATAATATATTCATAATTTTCTCTATTTCTTAACACTTTTCACGGATATTTTTTCTTAATAAAATATACTGGACATTAAATGTCTTATTTTCTATAGCTTAACAGTGTTTTACCATATCTGCTAAAAAAAAAAAAAAAAATTGCATATGCAAGTGCACATTTCAAAAACAGGTAAATTCTCACCCCCCACAGATACAGCACTTTGAGAATATACGTTGTTTTCCATATACATCTACATAACAATATATAATGGCTAATAACAAAAATACATAGCAGCTAATGTACATTTATATAACGAATATATAATGTTTCCTTAGTAGGAAACTCTCTCCTACTGTAAAAATAGAGAGGGGAAGGGTGACCAAATACAATTAGCATAGAATTTGAGATAGCATAAGTTTAATATAACAATTATTATTTCATGAATGTTATGCTTAAATCTGTAAACACTCTTTTATATTCTTAATTCATTGCAGATTTCACATAAGACAAAATAATTAATCATTAAAATACTAAAAAAATACCATAAAATAATAAATATTTTACAGCAAAAACTAGATAACTGAAAGTATATTCCCACTTGATTATAAAAAAAAAAGAATAATGCTTATGATCCAAATTAATGGATTTCAATAAATTGAAATTTATATGTAAAAATTCAATGCAATTAATTTAATATTACAATTTAAAAGATAGAATTCTTAAAACATGATTTAAATATAATACCTTATAATTTTCATAAACTGACCAGCAGTTGTCTTTGAAAGAACTGTAATATTCTTGTAAGTTGAATAATAGCTAGGGAAAAAAAATTGGAAAATAAAAAGTAACATTAAAAAATAATTTTCCAATAAAGAACTATCTAACAATATAAATTTGAATATGTAATAATTTTTTAATGATTCATTCCTTAGTTTTTAAACATTTATAAATTTGCAAAAATTATATAGTTACTAATTCTAAGTATCTTTCATAAGCATATTTATCTAAATAAAATATTAACTTGAAATATTTTAAATGTATTTCCAATGAAATAAGATGTTTCTTACAATATTTATTTACTTCAATGAGAAAAAACAAACAAAAAAACTTACATCCAACCACCATAGCTTTGGAGTTCAGGACTTAATGATTTATCAAAGGAAATTTTCATCATCTAAAAAGGATTTTCATCTATTACATAAAAACAGAAGTAGTTTATTTATATAATCAAGTTAATAAAATCATTATATAATTTAATTACATAATTTGTAACAAAAATTTTCATTTTTATTTCTACTATAATGCATTAATTTTTAACAATTATAACAATTTATTTTGGAATGAAGGGCAATGTATTATCAACATTCATAAATATACAGTTTGTAATATATTTTAGGAAATAGAGGAAGAAACATAGCTTCAAATGAACTAAAATAAGAGGGAATTAAAAAATGAGAGGGAAAAATTAAAAAGAAAACTAGCTTATTTACAAAATACCATTTTTGAGATTTAATTGAATGCAAACAGGAGGAAAGTAAAATCCTAACACACAAAGGAACTGATAAACAGAATTTGGGAGGCATGTTTGCATATCTGAAAGATGATGCTTATTCGAATTTCGTACTAGATGAATAAGAGTTAGTACAAGTAGTGCCTCTATGAACATAAAATTCATACTTGCTTTAAAACAATTTTTAGTGTTGTGAGTTTTATTTGAATCAAGAATGTATTTAAGGAGACGAAAGGCAGTATATTAAAGTAGTAAACAGCTTACTGTGTTTAAATGAAGTTTTGCAATAGAGCTACCAGGTGAATTTTCTTTTTGCAATATTACAAAAAGATTTGGTCAAGATGTATGATTGTCAGCATCAGTGATTAAAGGAAGGTACTCTCTCAAAAAGATCGGGTCCCACGGCACACAGGTTACTTTTGAGAAGAATGACTGCCACATGGCTATAGCGCAGTGTACTGCATCTGCAGTAGAAATTCAAAATTCTGATGGCCAAGAGCAACACAGTAAATAATAACAAATTAATTAGCGGGAAAACTCAGCCAAATGATCTAAGCATTCATGCAATTAATTCCAAATCACAACCATCTGTGACTTCAGTTGTGTCAAACCAGGGCTCACTGAAGAGTGGAGTGGAGATGAGAGCCATTTGTGGCTTGGTGCAAGTGATGGCCACATGCTGATTAAAAGGAGGCTAGGTGAGCATTAGAAACCAATCTGTCTGCATTGTAAACACACTGGACAGACATCAGGAGTTATGGTCAATTCCTATATATAAATTCCTATGACAGTAGAAGCACTCTCCTCATTATCATACCATCTCGGACAGCAAATTTGTATGTCAGACTGGTGATTGTAAAACACTGGTTTCCAAAACTTAAGCAAAAATTGGGATAAATAAGCTAAAAGTAGGTCAAAATTCTGGAATTCTGAATTTACTACAAAAAAAATTTATATAAATACATAAATTGCATAGAGTATGAATATAAGACGAAAAAAATACTGCCATCGATTTATGTAAATACAATATAGCTTAACATCAACTTTGATGAATTAAAAAGTAAAAGTTAATAAAATATCAAAAAATAATGTATTTATCAAAGAAATCCTTACCTCAGCTTGTAATTCAGATGCTCCATAATTACCTTGGGTTAAAAAATCAGCAAGCTTTGAATCTTCATAAAAGAAAAATAAGACCAAATTTATAAAGACAGAAAAAAAACCCACTTACATATATATTCTGGAGACATTAAATCTTCATAATTAATGATAAGACGAAGATGTTATGAGCTGAATATACAACAAGTAACTTGACTTCCAAAAAAAAAAAAAAGACAATTTGATACAATAATATGATATGAACTGTTGGGAAAGCATTTCATAAATTGTCATTAAACTTAACATTTAAAACAACTGCACAATATATTGCTAATAAATGTTAAAGATAATTCTACATCCTACACACACAAATTAAGGCCCATTTATTTTTTTTTATTCATACAATACTACAATCTTTGAATATATAACAGGTGGGCTGAAAAGTGCGTAGGCTGACACATAGATAGCGCTACTAGTATTAAATCCATATGATTTTTAGTTAGCCCTAACTTTCAAAAGACACTTGTATAAATTTGACAGCTGTTGCACTATTAGTATGTGAGTTAGAACATTTTTAGTGAAGTTATAATGTTTTTAGTGTTCATCACGTCCAGTCCACTCGGCTGACTGCAGATTGAACTCCGGCGTGAAATCATGGAGCCATATTTCATCCATTGTCACATATCGACGCAAAAATTCGGGTTTATTACAATTGAACAGCTCCAAACACTGCTTAGAATCATCAATTCGTTGTTGTTTTTGGTCGATTGTGACCTCGCGCGGCACCCACTTTGAACAGAGCTTTCGCATATCCAAATATTCAATCACAATATGTCCAACACGTTCCTTTGATATCTTCAGGGTCTCAGCTATCTCAATCAACTTCACTTTACGGTTATCAGAAATTATTTTGTGGAATTTTTTTGATGTTTTCGTCAGTAACAGCCTCTTTGGGGCGTCCACTGCGTGCATCGTCCTCGGTGCTCATTTCGCCTCGTTTAAATCTAGTGAATCCCTTCTCTACGGTTGATTTTCCTGGTGCAAAGTCCGAATAATGTTTATCAAGCCAAGCCTTGGCTACAATGGTATTTTTTTTTTCGCCAAAAAGCAATGCTTTATTAACACACGAAATTCCTTTTTATCCATTTTTTCAAACTAACAAAAGTTGCTTCACTAAAAATTTTATAACTGACATACTAATAGTGCAACAGTTGTCAAATTTATACACGTGTCTTTTGAAGGTTAAGGCTAACTAAAAATCATATGGATTTAATACTAGTAGCGCCATCTATGTGTCAGCATATGAACCTTTCAGCCCACCTGTTATTATTAAAATAAAATAATCAGTAAACAAACCTAAATAATCCTGATTAGACTCAACTAACTCAAAGTCTGATGTAGAAGAGCAAAAAATATCACTTTTATTGCAATTCTGTAAGCATGATGCATTTTCTTGAGAGTTATTTTCATGAATGATATGGAGATTTACATAGATGTCTTCATCCGTTTGCGTTTCAGATATATCATAAAAAGATGAGGATTTGCTTTTTTCTACATTGGCATTACATGTCACAGAATGGCTGTGGACTGCATTTGAATTGATTGATTCATCTTCAATAATTTTTTCATTGCTATTTAAATCAATTTTAAAATTTTCTTCAACTATAACAGAGGTTTTTCGTTTGCAATCAGAAGATATTTCTGCAATAATACTATTGCTCTGTTTATCAGAAATGGTATTAAGTTCCAAGCTGCTGCTGAAATCTTTGCGATGCTTTGGTCTGATGCAAGTTTCAGAAGCAGACCTTTTCAGTTTTTCTTTTGGCTTTGCAGATTTCACAAGTATATCCTATGATAAAAGTTATATATAAAAAATGAATGACACATTAATTATATATTTAAAATAATTTTTAAATATATATATTTTTTAATAAATTATATATTTTTAATAATAAATAAATTTGTATTTATATAAATACAAATTTATTTATTATTAAAAATATATAATTTATAATAACTAAAATTTTACAGAGAAATAATAACTGAAAATTTTCTTTTTTTTTTTAATGTAAAGAATTAAAAAAAAAAATCTACCATAATTTTTTACAAGTGAAATTCATATGATGGTAGGTGCAAATATTGAATTCTACATCTTATTTTGAAATAGAATTGTTAAAATTGAAAATATTTTTAAAAATTTGACCACATAATAATTTTTTTAATATTTAAATAAGCATATAATTTATCTTACAACAACTTGTAATTTACATAATCCATATGAAAGTTGCAGTCATATTGTTTAAAAGATATCAATATGGTAAATATATGCAAAATAAATTTGTTTATCTACAAATTTCTATGAATTTTTTATAACTGAATCTTATGCTATGTTTTATTGGTGCCATTAATTACCTCAAAATAAATTTAACTAAGAAAAATGAATATTTTTTTTTTTTAGTTTTATTAAATATTTATTAAGATTTCGCCCTTTTTACTTACAATTAAAAAAAAAAATGACATATCAATTGAATACAAAAACCTTTCTATATAAGAAATATATGCAGATTACGTAAGTATATATATATATTTTCCCGGAAAATTTCAAAATTATTTATATACTTCACAGCATGTTAACAATGGTCACATTTCAGTACAGTTAAAAATTTAGCTACTCTAATGAGAAAATCTTGAAAATATTTGAATTCTAAAAACTCAACAAGATATTAACTTTATAAACAAAAAATATCTATAAATAAGTCAAGCAGGAGAGATAAAAAAAGGTAGCAACAAAAATTTTTTGTTCGTTTTTATGAGATTTATGTTATAACTCACCGGAAATATGCTTAGAATTATAAATTTACATTAATTATTTTAATAAAAAACTTTTAACTTTTCAAAAATCTTCATTATTATTACTATTATTATTATTATTTTTTAATTCTGCATGTTTGGCAGGTGTACTGCTTGTATTATTAGTATTTTAGAAAAAATTTTATTACTCTCTCTTCTTAATATTCCATGTATATAATTTCTATCAGAAATACATTTGCATAGCCCAGTTTGAAAGTGCTAAAAAGAGTCACAAATCTTGAAAATTTAGGAAACTTCAATTAAATTATCAATAATAAACTCATAACACCTTCCCACTATTTTAAAGCATGGAATATTACGGTAGTTATCAAAATCTGTGTTATAGCAAAACACTGGTAATGTAGAAAATATTCTAAAACATTGTTTTGGTCCTTCAGTGTTCTGAATCCTTTTGGAACACATAAAGCTCGAATAGCATGTAGTATGTTATTTTCAGTAATATTACAACTATGTAGAAATTTTAAGTGGCATGGCAGTATAAGGTATGAACCTAATTACATAGAAATAATAGGGAAGATTTATAATATACAATGAGAAACTGGTACTTACGTATTAACGGTACCTTGGCGACAGTTGTGCCAATAAAGAGCCCACGCGCCAACCGGTTTTGAATCGCGACGTTACATTGGCGACACTTAAAAACCGCCAAGTCTGTCGCCAAGGTACCGTTAATACGTAAGTACCGAGAAACTTTTTACTTAAATAATGCAAATGGAATGAAAACACACAAAAGCTAAGAATCAAATAGACTTAGTATACATATATATAGCTTTTAGCAACATAAAAATACAAGTAAAATATTTATAAATACAAGAAATAGTAATAAAACTAAAAGTAAAAAGTGTACTAATTACTTAAATAAATCTCTAACTAAAAACATAGAAAAATTAAATAATATTCTAAATTTTGATTTTCTGATTCATATCTTATATTTAAGATCATTGAAAATTTTAATATAAAAATGAAGATTTTCAATAAAAAGAAAACTGCGCTTAAATTGCTGCTTGAAAATTGAGATAAATTTGAAGCACATTTTATACCCTAAAAGTATTATTTAAATTATGCAATCTTAAAAATATGTTTTATTATTCTCAATTTACTGAAAAACCGTACAGTAATGAATATAGCAAATAACTTTTAATATCTGTGACGGAAAAAAACAAGAATTAAATACATAAAAAAAGTTTTCAAAATATTTGACATTTTTTAATTTTTATTTCAATTCTTGATTAATATTATAAAATATATCAATGCAAATTTTTTTTAAAAAATGTACAAAGTTTTTACTTTTTTCTTTTTTGATGTTGATTTCTCATCTATTTCTTTAACAGTTAACTGGAAGCCTATTAAGGTGCTGTAAAGACACTTAAAGTGCTCTATGATTGGAACAAGCATAAAAACATACTGATCACAATCAGCACTAAAATCTACTTTGCTTGACAGTCTATCTATATCTTGGTCCGATTTATTGTTTAGTATTTTGTGACAAGAATGTTTTGAAATCGTCGATGTGTACTTTGAAGATACTATATGAGTTTGAGATAAAAGCAAAAAATCTCTAATGTTCCTCATTCGTTGCGCAAGTAATGGAGCTATATATGATGAAGATACTTTTGAGCCGAAAATATGAGTAATAACACATTGGTCATCATCTAGAAAAAAATGAAAGAAAATGCAAATTTCCATTTATGATAAAAAAAATAATAATAATAACTTAAATATCTAAATAGAAATTATAACCAATTCACAATACAGAAAATTTTATGCATATTTTATTCTTTATATGCATTTCAGTGGAAAAAAGTTTAAAATTAACTTTTGAATAGTAGAATTGATAAAAATAAATTTAATAAGAAATAATACATATTGGAATTAAAAAATGGCATTAACAATCATAGAAAATTGGTTAAAGTGATTTCTGAGAATGTCATTTATATAACATCATGATTTATGGCCAGCTTTAAATGATTTTTTTATGTTAATTGCTAATTTACAGCATTTAATATTGTGCACTGAAAGAACAATATAGCTCCACTAAATATGAACAAATATGAAATTATCGTTTCTATGAAATTATTGCCATACATAATAATGATTAACACAAATGAAATTTAAATTTAATTTACAAAATAACTATATGCTAAATATGCTATGATATTAAAATAATATAAATGTCCATCTTATATTCAAGAATAAAATGAAAAAAATTAATAGGCATCTTTTCTTTCCTGTATAAAAAGCAAATTAATTAAATCTTTTTAGACAACTTTTGATTTACCAATTAATAATAAATAAAATTAATAAAGACATTTAATAAAAAACATGCATTTTTTTCTACTTTTCTGGAAACTTAACTTTTTAAAAGATATTAAACCTTTTATCAATAATTTTTTTAAAGACTCTTTTTAAATACTAATAAAAAAAGATTAAATTTTAGCACCCAATAAACTTCATTATTTAGAAGCAGAAATAGTTGAAATAAATAATTATAGTATAATTTAATAATTTTAAAATTTATAAAACCATAAGCTATATTTTTAACATTGCAAATTATTAATAATACATAATTTAGAATATATTACTATAACCTACTAGTTTTGCTGATAGTTGGTTGAATTAAGAAAAACATAAATTCCAATTTCTTGGCATTCCAGAATAATATCCATTTAACAGTTTTTTCAGTAAAGCTCATAAACCTAGGGAGAACAAAAATTCAAAATTTTGGCACTAATTTTAAATAAAATAAAATAAAAATTTAAAAAAAAAAGGAAGAAATGAGTGGGAAATAGTGTTAAGTGAATAGTAATCATGATATATACTAGAAAAATATATGCAATTAGAAATTTTTGTATAAAATTTAATGGGTGAATGGAAAATGAAATTTAAATTTAATATCTATATAATTATAATCCAACAGCAAATTACGGGAGAAATTGAAACAAATGCTAAAAGGTTTAAAAGTATATTTAAAAATATTTTTGCTTCTTAAAAAAAGTTAATAAAATTATTATATGAATATTTAATAATAAGCATCATATTCCAAGTTATTTACAAGACCACAATAAAAAAAATATTGTTTTTAATAGTTACTTCAACAAAAGATATTTTTGAAAAAATTCTTATTGTGACTTTTTTATATTTGTTACAAAAGAAAATACAGGCTAATCAATATTTTATTAAATTCATCTTTAATAAGCTTTATCACAGTTCCCATTTTACAAAATGTAAACATTATAAATCCATGTGTTTTAATTTTTCTCTGAAAAAATATAATATTTTAAATATTTCCCATAATATTACATTAATATATCAGCAAGTTAAATATTTATCATAAAACTTGATCATTTTTATAAAATCTATGCACTATATATTGCTAGTTCATTTCAAATCTTTCTAGTTATATTATATATCAATATTAAACACCTTAAAACATTTTTAGATTATAAACCAGGATAAATTGACATTTAATTTTACAATATTGCTAATTTATAACATTGTTAATATTTAAACAAAAGATGCATTGCACAACAAAGTATGGAAAAAAAAGTCTTATTAAATATTTTTTCAAAAATTGAATTTTTATTTTAAGCATGGTAAAGAAGAACATACCGATACATAGCTATGTAAGATTGTACATTAATTCCTCTTTGAATGCCTACCACTTGATCAGCCTGCATCAAGGCATCTCTTTGGAGTTTGCTATCACAGAAAGGTTTAAGAAGAAGACACTGAGTTGAAGGCAGAGGTTCCCATTCACCCCATTTCGTAACATCAGCAATCAAAGAAAAGGCATACTGTGCAAAGAAAGACAAAAAAAAAAAAAAAAAAAAAAAATTTTGATTGAATACAATAATTTATCAAATAATAGAGAAAAAAAATTCAACTATACATATTTCTACTATTTATACAAAGCATAAATGGTTATAATTACAATACAATGAAAATGACAGGACTTAATAAAATTTCAAGAGTCAGGATTAAAAATTTTGAGTTGCTAAGGATCAAAATAAACTTGACTTTGCTGTACAATAGAAGTTGATAATATAAAAGTTGATACATGAATATAAATTAATTTAAGTATTTCTAAAAAATTAATAGTTTTTTTTAATTTTAATAAAGTAATACTATAAAGCAAATATATTTGCATTTACATACAATTTTTATGTTATAAAAACACTTAGAGGTTTCAGTTAATCATTGAATATTCTGAAATAATCATGGCTGTGTAGCTTTAAAATTTATTATCATATTGTAAGAAAATACTAATAAAGCAATATCCAAGATAATATATAATTTATTTTCCCTAAGAAACAATTTAAATGTCTTCGATTTTATATAATGGTTTCAAGTCTTGTAGATTTATAAACTTCTATACTAAAATTTGTAAGCAAGATTTTAACTATTAATTTGGTTGGCTATGTTTGAATAATTTTTTTTTTTTTGTTCTTATACATTAATAGAGTTTTCAAAATACCACTTTATTAAATATGCTATACTTTATTAAATATCCGAATCATTTTTAAATTAAATAGTTCTGCAAAGAGCACAGAATTTTTGTCATAATTTCATTTATAATTTTGGGCAGTAATCACACATAGAAATTTTTTCACAGAATTTCACAGTGTTTTGCAAGGAGATCACATACTTTTTGAAGAAACTCAAATTTCTTTAAATGTACACTTTCATGATACAGATAAAAAGTCTTCACATCTACAGTAGATGCTATTCTGAAATTCAAAATATCTTTGCCATTTTGAGATACATATTTGCTACATTTTCAATGCCTCTCTTTTAGCTATAAATACATTTGTGACACTTAAAATGTACACTCCCCAACACTACACTTTATGACATTCCTTTTTTCAAAACACACAGGCAAAGTAATATAAAAACACTACATCAGGGTGGTTACTAAAACTGTGAAAAAAAAATTCCCTGACTTATGGCTACTAATTATAAGTTTTTTGGTTTCTCCTATTCAGAATCACTGTACATGTACAATATAAGTTATCAAAAACACTTTTAATACTTATTTAATATGAAAAAATTATATTTTTACAAGATTTAATTTAAAAAATAAATTCAACATTCTAAAAAAAAAAATTTTTTTAACAGTATATTATATTTATTATACGTTAAAAGTACTGAAAATTTTTGCACTTCTTAATTCTTTGCATTAAAACTATTCTTTGCAACATGAGTATATTAACTAGATTAGTAAGAATTATATTAACAGTAAAAATTATTATGATTTTTGCTCAAAGTTTAAAAATAGTTCAGTAATTCAAAGGTGCTTTTTACATAAGTACCAGAATAACATGATACAGCAAACAATATAATAATAATATAATTACAGTACTTAATATCATATATTTTAGCAAAGATTTAAGCAAGAAAAACTGCCAAAATATTACTTCAAATCTTTCCTTTCTTAACAAAACAAAAGAAATTAATTGCTCTATTTAGAAACTTATGCTTTTATAAATGAATAAAAGTTGTTTTTTTTTTATTTAATTTATTATTACAGATAATGCTAAAATTGTACCTGAATTTTTAATTTCACTTGAGAATGTTAACTAAATTTTTCAAGTGAATCTCAATAGTAAAGGGTTTCAATATTTGATCTGTAAACAGCCTACAAAGACAGCTACAAGACAGAATCCATTCACCTAATTAAGACCATTTGCTGTATCATACAGGGTAGGAGTCAAGACAATTATCATAATTGCACAAATTCCATCTGAGTGTACACACACCATGCATTCAAACATTCACACATAGAAACAAAAGATATACTTATGTTATCTGAACCTGAAAGGGAAAGGGTGGTTAGGAAATACTTACCCATTCATCTGAAAGAAAAAAATTTAGTGTTAGTATATAATCACTTGCTATTGGGGTGGAGAAGCATTTAAAAGGGTAAAGAAGGTTAAACAAATATGAAGCAAAGAGAGGAGTTAATTATAATTGATGACAAAGTCTTCTAATGTATCTGCTTGATTCCATTGAACAGAATACTAACGGTGGGCCCACGCTGTGAACGACATAAATGCCCCAGGACTAATGGATGATATTTATAGATTATCTACATAATAAATAACTAATACTTGCCTATTACACTTAAAATGAAAAAAAAATTACATATAATAATCAATTATTAATTTCAAAATTGAAATACCAATAATTAAACAATACTCGATTTAAAACAATCGATCCTACTTTAAGTGAACTAAAAAAAGTTTTAAAGCTTATTTTGCAAAAGTTTAAGGCTTGCAATTTCTTTCTTAGTTCTTAAACTCTTTTTGCGATGCCTAAAGATTAAAAATTTTTTGGCTTATAATTTGTTAAGTTGACACTCTACTTCAGTTTGTCTTTTCATATTTTTGCTAAATTACTTTTCTTCCTTTTGTTTCTTTTCTTTATATTCTTCAGATTTGGTTCTTGAATCCATCACACTTAAAATCAATTGTTTTGACACTTCAAAGTTATTTATTCCATCTATGGCTTGAATGCTGTCATAAACAATTATTCTTGCAGTGAGTGTTCGTTCTTTCATATTCTCCCATAAACATTCTTTATTGATTGAAAATCTTCTTTCAACATTATTGTTGCCATGGAAAAAAATCATTATCATCTTTAACAATGATATAGCATCATCACAAGGTTTTTGGTGAATTGAGAGCAAGTTGAACCAAATTTATCTTTTTTTTTTTTATACATCTCTAATTTTACAACATTTTTTATTCAGCATATACTTCTTCTTTTTCGTCCTTTTTGCTTTATTTGCAGAAATTGAAGTCATCCAATAACTCTTGCATAAGGTGAGCATCAATTTTGTCAATCTTTGATCAATAACGTTTCATTAAATGTATTGGGTAGAAACAAAAAACTGATTTTGTCAGAATATAGGTTCAGTGGGGATCTCTCTAATAATTTTCTAATGCATTCAATAAGAAATTTTCGCATATTTGGTTAGCTGTCCTTCTGATGCTTTGGCATTTTTAATATAACATAGATAAAATCTCTTCATCAATTTGTTTAATTGCAGAAAACTTGCTGCATTCAAACTTGTCCACATTCAAAATATTCCTCTTTAATGCATCTTTTACCACAAACCCTTTCAAGGATCGCGATTCCAGATTCGTTAGATCTTCAAAATGAAATGGGATGAGGAGCACATTAGTTTCAAATTGAGTTTAAAAAATTTTCAAATTCATTTGCAATGGAGTTAAAAAATGCTAATTTCGTTTTTGAAAGGGAGTCCCTGATATATTCTTTAATAGCGACTTTGCTCTGGCTGGTAGGTGTCCCCCCTCACCTGTTCAATAAAAACTTTTATATGCAGGAGGATGTTCAAACATCATTTAGCCACCTGCAAATTTTCGATCATCTGTTGGTACAAATTTTTTTGGTAAATTCTTTTAAATTAGTGTATAATGTACAGCGTTCAAGTTGAAGAATCTTTAAATACATAATATAGAGCTCTCATGAAATCAAAGATATTAAAGTTGATGGATTTTGCCCCCATTTTGAAAGCCAGATTCCTAGAATGCAATCCATAAGATCCCATGTTGAGGATTTCTGGTTTTTCTTCTACAAGTAAATCTCCAGAGCAGCTATGACCAAGGAAAGTCAAATTCAGATATTTTTTATTTTAACTTCATTAGTAGCCAAACACCAAAATCTGACATTAGTCCATTTGTTGCCTTCCAAGAAATTTTATTCAGGGAATTCATAAAATTCAATCACAAAGTGCCCAAATATTAGGAAATATACCGATTTATCCCTTCCTAACTGGATACCTCTTGCGATTTTGCTATTCTTGAACAATTAAGAAAATATTTTTGCATCTTTCTTAGCTGATCTTAATGATTGTGTGGCAATTACATTTTTGTAGCAGCTTTTAATGGTTTCGTAGCAGGGCAAATTACATTTTTGTAGTAGCATCCTCTCTCTCTCTGTGGTTTCATAGCAGTATATTTTTAGATTAAAAGTTCTTCAGACTTCAAGGCATATACGAATAAATTTAATATTATTTAGCTATCGTTTGATGGATATGAACTAAAATTGCATGATTTGTACCGAAATTAAATTAAACTCATTCATTTCGTATGATATTTGAAATTCAATATGAAACTAATTTATTCACGAGAAGAAAATTAGAATCGAATGTAAAAAATTAATTTTTATTTAATACATAGATAAGAAAATAATTTTTTATTTAATGAATTTTAAAAAATACATCCATTAATGAATTGAATACATTTCAATAACGAATGGGTGTATTTATTAATACTTTCTTTATTTTTAAAAGGCTAACAATTTTTCGTCATCCTTCTTGCAACTTTGAATATTTTGAAATTCTTAGCAATGAATATTTTTAATGAAAACATTGTACAAATTTTAAATAGATGTCATATAAAAATATGATTATAAAATTATTTAATAGAAAAAATATATTATATTTTTCTCTGAATTTTCTTTAGAGATGCTTATTTTTACATTAAATATGTTATTTAATTGAAATACAAATTATTTTAAATAAATGGTAGCAAGAAATAAAAGATTCATTTAAAATTTAAAAGTATCAAATGTTATACATGTTTACTATAAGTTATTGCTATTTGTATAAGCAAAAATAGTGAGTTTTTTTTTAGCTTTAAAATAAAATCTAAAACTATATGTATCCAATTTTTGAAAAACACAAAATGTCATGCATAAGGTGAATGAGCATTAATTATGTATAGGTAAATAATAGATAAATGTCATAAATATGTTTTTAAATATCATGTAACAAATCTTATTTTTGAGAATTTTATTATTTCTAGATGCAGCATAATGGTAGATTTTCTAACCACAAATATTTCTTGAATTTCATTAGCATATTTGTGGAAAACAAAAATGCTTACAAATTCAGTTCAAGTAATGAATGTGAAATAACGAATTGTCTTAATCCTTAAAACGACAGATTACAGCTAATCTGTAAATTCATATTAAAAATAAAATTTTTTAAAAATAAAAACTATTATGCATGGTGGTGAATAATTTACAAATGTAAAATATTAATAAAATTTCAAATTAATTTAAATTTAATACATTTATTGTAGAAACATTTAGTAGTATATGTTCGCAAACAAATTACTTATCCTATCTGTTACTATAAAAAACAATAGATGGCGCCACGATACAGGCTGGAAGTAATTAAACTTTTTCCCCTATGACAAATGTTGACATAACCAGTAAACCCTATCCTGAGCAGAAACGTCATAAAAGCAGAACTCTTACACCATTGGTTAATTCTTACCTGTCCTAATAACTATCTTAAGTGAAACCTGAAGATAGGCACATTTAGATTAGGCTATTTTCCCCGGTTAATAAATAAATAATTAAAAAAGGAAATATCTCATTTTTGAATTTTGGCACAGTTAGTTGCAGAGTTTTCCCTGAGATTGAAAAAAGTGATGGTTTGGTCCTTGGTGAAAATTTGATGTGCTGTAAATGTCAAACTAGATCATCTAGAGAGAAAATATTTCATGAGACTGGCTACCACCATAAGGAGATTCAGTATACTAAGCTTTCATCAAAATCTGAGAATATGTGAGTTATGAACTGACCTAATAGGATTATAATTAATATCATTTAACTGACCTAATAAGTATCGATTAAAAAAAATTCTGATTAAAATATGAATAAAAAAATTTCTTACTACACATGAGCAAGCAACTTTACATGCTGTACCATACAATGTAATGTTATTCTGGTAACCAGGAAACTGAATTTTTTTGGTCCAACAACGAGTGAGGCCTGAATCAAGATGAAGGAGTCTCCATTTGTTTCCAAAGTCAATAGGACAAACCTGCATTTAAAAAATTATAAAAAATAAAATTTACAACAAAAAACAAAAAAATGTTGTCAACTTGTGATGTGTAATTATGTAAATGTAATTATTGTTCTATTTCAAGTATATAAGTAAAATTTAAAAAAAATAGTTTTATAAGTAGACAAAAATTACATGTTCTTAAATGATAAATCTCTATTTAAAATTAAAATATAAGTTATCAGAATACAAAATTAATTATCATTAATGCTATGAATAATCTGTAGCATTCATATTCTTAAGAAGTCTACCATAATAATATAGATTTTGGTAGTTTTATAAAATGGGAAAATAATTAATAAAAGATGAATTGTGTCCATCATTTTATTGATTTTGAAAGTTCTAATAGAATAAGAGAGATATTTTTAAATAAATATTATTTTCATATTTAAATAAATACAAAGAGTGAGAACCATACCTTCTTTAAAGCTCTAATTACTTCGACTACAGAAAAAGTTTCAACCTGTAGAAGAAAAAAAAAATTAGACCTATTTATTCAATTAATTTTATAAAAATAAAATTTAAACTCCTAAAATTAAAAATAATTTATAAATACAATAGCAAACTTAATTCAAAATTTAATTTTTTTTTAAATTTCTTGAAACCCTTAAAAAATATTGTTAATACAAAAATTACAGAATAATTCTAAGGAAATTTTTGATATTGAGTCCCCCCCTTTTTTTTGTTAACATACACATTTGAAATGAGATTAACCATAAATCTCAGGCAGCTCATCATAACAGGTCCCTCCACCTTAAAACCAGAAGGATGATCATAAAAAGGGTTGCTGTACACGTTTGAAGAATTGATGAAACATTGACATTTTGGTGACAGAAAATTGCAATGAAATTAGAGGGACCCATTATCAAAAAATCCCCAAACTTTATTGAAAATATATATACATAAAAAAAGTCTAACTATATTTATACATAACAAGTTAAAATTATAGGTTTGATAAAAAGCATTTATAATAATTTTATAAATAATAATTCACTGTAATTAGTAATTTAAATTTAAGAAGATGTTTAATTAATAAAAAAAAAATAATGTTTAAAAAATAAAGGATGTAAATTACATGCATAAATATATAATTTATATCCTGCATATAAATACATGTATATTTTATTCTATTTTTTTTTTTTTTTTCAAATGCAATAAAGAGAAATATAAATATTTTTTACTTATTGTGAGTATGAAAATCAAAATATATCAAATTCAAAATTTAAAGAAAATCATTTTGAGGTTAAAATTTTAAAAGTTTGGATAATTGGAAAGTACAGATTTTACAGATATTATTTGGATAATTAACATTCATCATGAATATAAAATCAGAAGATTTTAGTGATATATATTAAATTAAAATTTTATGAATTTTTTTTAATTAAACGAAACTTAAATTTTTATTAATCAATGCTTTCATGAAATTAAAATTTCATAGTAAGGAAATTTTATATATTTATGGCAAATAAAATTGAACCCTCATGAGATTTTAAATGAATTTGATTTAATGCATTGTAGGACAGTGTTTGAAGTTAACATTTAACAAACGGATTTCAATTTAAAATGCAATTTCTAAGAGGTAACAAGACACAAAAGGAAAAAAAAAAAAAAAAAAAAATAGATATAAGGATAAAATATATGAATTAATTTACTTACGCAATCGTGACTAAAATAAGGAAAGGACAAAGGAAAAGTGTATAAAGCGAAAATTGTTGTAAGGACAAAGATGCATATTAATAAAAAAGGAATGTCCACAGAAATAAACTCCATCGTAAATCCATATCCAACGATTCAAGCTTTAACAAAGCTTTTACACTTGCTGTAAAACCACGGGGAACAAAGTTTAAGTATCAATCGTTGTCAAAATAATAGATATGCTTCACAAATGATAACCAGTCAAATTCCAGGATTACTCGCGCTCATCAAATCAAAACTATTAGTGTATAAACAAAATCTAATGTTGACTTTTTAGATCTGGCAATACGTAATATATCTGAAAATAGATCTAATCAGTATTACAAATTACGAAACTTTTGTATAATCTTCATAATGTTTGGTCATTTTATTATTTCAGTTAATCAATTAAAAAATTAAGCCACACATTTTCTTTGATACTTAAACTAAAAAAAGCTTTTGTGGTAAAATTATTTATTTCTTCGAGCTTCATACCATTTCAATCGTAATCGAAATGTAAATGTGGCTAAATTTTTTTTACCAACTTGTTTTGTTTTGAAATCTTAAAATTTTATGTGCATGTTTGATTGTATTTGAAAAACAAGATTGAAATGTTGTGATTAAACGATACTGACATTTATTGCGTATACAAATTAGAGGTTAATATGCTAGTTATTTACAAAAAATATATTACTAATTGATTTTTATTAAAAACTAAATGCGTAAATGTAAACAAATGTCAAATTCGTCTTGAGTGCAACAATTTATTGAATTTCAAAAGAAAATTACAGACATTAATTTATTACATTTTAAAGTTACTGTGAAATGTGATGTTTTTAGTATTTTCAATGATTTGTTGTATCAGTTATTGACAAAGTTTAATGTTTTTCATTTTTTTTAATACTTCGTTGAGTAAAATTATAAAGTGTTTTTGAAAATTGATTTCATTATTTTATAAGTATGTAATAGACTTTATTATTAAAATAAAAATTAAGTTCAAAAGTTTCTTTCTGGAAAATATTTCTAATTAGGTTAAAAAAATTGTCTCTTGACATTATAAGATCCTATAACTAAGGAAATGTAAAATTGAAAAACTTGAATATATTCTACTAATGTTTTACATATTTTAAATTTAAAAGGTAAATTTAAGTATGATATTCATAAAAGATTTTACCCAGGAAAATTTTGTCTGAATTACTATTTGCTCTCTAATAGTTATTTCAAGCAATAGGTCCTTTTTTCTCGACAAGATCTAACAAACAAAAAAATTCTCAGTTTTTTTTTATTATTCTTATAAAATTCTCATTGTTAATTTGAGAGGCAACTTATTATGTTTAATTTTTCAGGACATGGTATCCTGTAGAGATCGAAAAATTTATCTGTATATTTTTATCATTTTAGCCATATCACAGGAAATGTTAAAAATAGGGAAGAAGTGAAGTAAATTTTAATGTTAACTGAGATTTGACTGTTCTAAAATTTATGATTATATATCCCATGTATTATTAATCTATTTAATTTTTTATTTTAAATTGAACAAAATATGTTTGTACTTACTTTTATTTATAAAATATATGTGCATTCATGAGTTTTTTAAAATGTATTTATTATCACACTTTTAGTATCACAATAGTGTGTAGCTTGCTATGAATCACTGCACCTGGATGATAGGATGAGCGACAGTCATCATCTGGGCACAGCTCCGTCTCTTGGAGAAGTTGAGCACATTTCTAATCTTTCAGAGAACATTGGGTCTCTTTTTTGGAATGAAAATTACAGTGATATTACTTTACTCATTGAAGGCCATCGTATTCCAGGCCATAAAGTTATACTAGCATCTCGTAGTGAATATTTTCGGTAAGTTTAAACTACCATGAATTTTAAATTTAAAAGACAGAAATACAGATCATTATATTGGTTAGATTAATAAAATGTGGATCGTCAAACAACAAATCAGTAGAGAGATATATGTTTATTTGAGGATATAAGTTTCTGATTTAGTTGTAATTTAAATATTGTTATATTTATTTTAGTTTTAAATCAAAATTTTATATTGAAAAAAATCCAGCATTTATATATAAGCTATGTTTTTTATTACATAGAATTTTGCATCGTCTTTGAATATATAATATAGCAATTATCCTTTAAATTGGTATATGAACAAATATTAATATTTAAAAAATTTAAAATTGAGAAGTATTTTTTTATTTATGCTTAACAAAAAATAAAGCATGCTTCAAAAATTTTCATTGCAATTAAATAAGTTAATAAATTAGTAATTTATATATTTGCATCATTTAATTATGGGTGCAACTTGTCATGGAAAAAGTCTAACCATATGGCCATACTGGTGCATCCCCATGCTTTAAGGGAGGAATAAGGTTATTTTAATTATTTTTTTTAGTATAATTTGCATAAAAATGTCTTAATGAAAATTAAAATGAAGTAAAATTTAAATGTGATGATATCTTTCTAGAAGTTATGGCAAACTGCTTTGCTAAACAAGACAAAAATGTGTAGAGATGCTTTGTGGGACAAGAACATAATGTTAAGGAATTGATTGTTTCAAAATCAATAGATAAACTGATGAAAGGTTCACCCCTTTTATAGATGCATAATCATAAGTAAAAAACATTATTTTAAAGTTAAGCCTCAAATAAGTACTATCAATATATGTATATTATATTGTTTTTATGTACATCAAGGTTATTTAAAATTGTTTAATATTTTTGGATTTTATATTCTATTATAACTGGCTATTATGAGTTTGCAGATAGTTTTAGATTTTGCTGAGATAGTTTTTTTATTTTTATCTAATGCTGTAATAACCTACTTCTTTGCTTTGTGTTTTGTTTACCCTTGTCCCAGAAAAAGGAATTCTGGCAATTGAGTCCAATCAGAGTTGTGGTCTTTGTGTGGGCAACACAACTTTTTTGTCTCTGGTTCTGGTAGATAAACGGTTCATCTATACCAATCAGCTGGCAATTACCAGTACTTTAGTTTGGAAATTGCTTTAGATTCAAGGGATGGGCCACTTGTTAAGAGTAGAGGTGATCTAAGAAGGTGATTCTGACCATATAGATCCTTGCTAGAATCATTACAATAGTCTGTTTTTCTTTGTTGGGCTTCCTAAATAAGTTTATGTTCATACTTTTTTCTCTTTCAAGAACTTCATGCTTTGGTGGAAATCCTGAATTCTCCAAACATGGCTTATATCATATTAAATTTTGATCCTAAGTAAAAAAATTCAAAGATTGAATGGCTTTTAAGTTTTTCTTATTTTTTCGTAGTATCTGCTCTTGCCAAAGAATTCAACACTATGTTACCATTTAAAATTCATAAAGACTTGCAGCAAATTGCAGATGATCTTGGAAGTTGTAAAGAGTTGTAAATCTGGTTACAGCTTCTTAATTTTAAAGAATTTCTCATTTTTCAGAGTTTAAAAATTACCCAAAATTGAATTACTGTTGTAATATAATCACTGAAACAGACCTTTTGTACAAACCTCTTCTGGAAATAAAAGATGAATTAAATTCTTAGCTTTTGTTGAAATATAAAGAATCATGCTCATCTGGATCTGAATTTATATATATATCTAATTCTTAATTTCTGTGATTTCCTTCTGTCCAAAAGTATTAAAACTGATTATTTAAATTGTCTTGTCTTGCCATACAATTACAATACCTTCAAATGTTTAAACTGCAAATATATGGACATATGCAAACAGTTTGTCACATTAAACTATCCTGTTAAATTTGTTCATTCATAAGTCATTCTTATACAGACTGTGGGCCAATTGTCAACAGCACATCTTCTGACTTCAAAAGCTGTCCTCGATGGCAGCTGAAAAAGAAAACCCAAGAAATAAGAGTTACTTGAATTGTATTTTATCCTGAAGCATGAAAAATAACTTCTTAATCTGATTCTTATGCCAAATTAATCACAAGGGGGAGAAAAGCATGCTTTCACTTACCATAATTGATTCAATGCATTCTGTTTCTGTTATGAGTAAGGACAGTATAGCTTTTATTATTTGTCAACCAATTAAAAAAAAAAAATTCTGCTATTTTCCTCTCCAGAGACTACAGGTATTGAATCTGCTACATATTTTAATTTTGTGTCTGCACCATCAATATCTAGCTCTTGTTTTTCAATTATTGCTCTTTGGAAAAATAATCAATGTTAAGACAAAACAAAATTACAAAAGAAATTTAATCAGTAAAAACTAAAAAATTCAGATAAAAATAAGTTTCAATTCTCAATAGAGTGAGATTTCAAAAACCACCTACTACCCTATCAGCATCAAAATCACCAGTAAAATCAAATTAAATATCCTTATCAATTAAAAGTTCCTCTACTGATGGAAAATGGCAAAATTGGTGTAGTTACAGACAGTTGTATATTATATTATATTAATTGAATTTTAATGGGAAATATTTTACCTTTCATCACATATTTTTGAATAAATTAAATATTAAATATTGTCTGATAATAACTTTGTTGAAATTGGCCATTGTGTCATAAAATGGTACCATTCATCATGTCTACCAACAACAAGAATTTAAGATTTTATTTTACAAGAATACCATTTTACATTATTTTACACTTAGTAATAAAACAATGTTTCATTGATAAGTGATTCAAGCAAATTTCGAAAATGTTATAAATTACTGATAAATTTTATACTAAATGTATAAAATCCAGTTTCAATAATTCTATTACTTTAAAAATTAGTTCTACTTCTATGTAAATCAATCATCTTGAGAGCATTTTCTTTCTAATACATATTCTGAATTTTTTCAATTTAAAATAAATAAAGTTGCAATCTAACAAAAATTTGGCTAATTTTGTTCATACACATTGAATTAAATCTGATTAATACTTTATCATCATAAAGGATGAGTCAGTTTATCATTTTATTTTTTAGATTATCATTTCTTATCAGCTGTTGAGTTTATTTAAGCTTTATGATTCAGCTATTATCAAATTTATCTCATAAACAACTTATTACACAGTGAATAAAAAAAATTCAATAGTCTTTGAGAAAATAATTATTATCTGATCTTTCATAACAAAAGAGTCAGAGTTATGATTATTACATGAACCACTTGACAAATGTTTGTATAATTTTATTCTTAGTGTGAATTTTATATACAGAATGTGACACTTAAAATCTATCTTAAAATAAAGAAACCAAGTTTCACTAATATTTTCCATTAAGTTATTGCATAGTATATGAAATATTATTTCATTTGCAATGTTTTAAAACATAAACAACAAATTATTTAACATTTTTATAAAAGATTTCATGTGCTAATATTATATGCTTCTGAAACTTAATAAAATCTACTTTGTGTATTATAAATTTTTTTATGTTAAACTTATGTAGATAATTTTTACTATATTCAGAAAAGCTTTAAGATGACATAATTGACAATCTTAAGTAAAACTGAACAATTTTTAACTAAAATATTTGTTCTGATATTGCACAACATTTTCAGATTTTTATCAATATTAGAAAGCAGTTTTTAAAGAGGAGTATGATTTCTGTGCTTTTAAATTGTGTTTGCTTTTTATGTAATTTTTTTATTTGCTTATATTCTGTGATTCAAATTTCAAATATTTTGAAATATCAATAACTGATGTTTAATAAAGATTTGCATACATGATCTTTTCAATATCTAGTTATTTTATATTTAAATTCTAGTTTTAAAAAATCTTAAGTAATTTTTAATATTTTAAGAATACATATTTTATATATTTATATATATATAATATCTTAAAGGATTTTTTTTCTTTCTTGAAACTCATAAGGAGCAATTAAAAATTGTTGCTTATTTAATGTAAAAAAAAAATATATTTTTAGTGAAATTAAGAATTTTAATAAAAGAAAAATTAATAAAAAAAGAATTGTGTAATTAAAGAAAAAAAAATTGTCTGCCTCCTTAATTGAAATCCATTATTTTTTTTTAAACAGTAAATTATTAAAAATATAACATTGTGTTTCGTATTTCATATAATATATGTGTGCCTTATGTGCACCATTATGTTTCATTGAACATTGTTTCAATTAAAATATTTATATAATATGTGCATTTGCAGTGCTTTATTATACAATGGTTTATTAGAAACAAATCTGACAGAAGTTGAGCTGAAAGGAACCAGTCTTCCTGCATTCAAGGTTCTACTAAAATATATTTACACTGGCCATATGACTTTAGCCTCCCTCAAGGTTAGTGAGGTGCTTTAAAATTATGAATAATAATAAAAAAAATGTACAAATTTAGAAGCATATTTATTAAACTTCTTTTATTATTATTTCTATTATTCTATTTAGTTTTAAATTTCTGTTTTTATAAATTGAAAATGATAAAAGAAAGGAATAATTTGTCATTATTAGAGTATTTATTTGTCATTATTTTATCCATATATATTTTTACTTATTAGAAAATAAAAATTATTTAGGAGAGTTAGATTTGTTGAAATTAGTTTGTTATTAAAAGAAATACAGTAAGCATTCTTTTAAAAGTAGTTTATTAAAAATATGTAAAAACTCTGGTAATTTTTTATGATTATATTTGAAAATCATTTGTGAAAATTGTTGCTTTTTGAAAATTTAAAGAGCTTTTAGAAAGATTAGATGTGTTTAAGAAAAATATTCAGAAATCTCCAATAGTAAAATTAATAATTAATTATAATTGTTTAGAAAATGAATGTGATGTATTAAAAAGTGAATCATTCATTCTATGTATACAGCACTGTTTAGGTGTTATTTTTTGTTTTGAAAATGTGCAGTTATATTAAATTTTAGTTTTTAAAAGTGTTGAGTTGTGGTCTAGTTATAACATACAAATTAATTTCAATTTGATTTCTGCTGAATGCATGTGTTACAATGATCAGCTTTGAAAAATGTTTCGATTTGATGCCAGTTATAACAGAGTTGTTAGACTTGAATTACTGATTTCCTTCTTTATGGTATGGAAATTTTAATAATTTTTCTGTAATTCATTGACATCATTAACCTCTCTATAAGGCATTGCTAATGGACTGAATTAGCATTCTTGTAAAAAACAGATTCATAGGCCAAATACTGAAAATAGTAAATGCTGTCCGTCCCCCTCAGTATTATTTATTGTATTTATTTCCATATATTTTTTAAATTATGTAAACAGTTTATTTTTTTATTAAATTTGGTGTTAAAAATTTTACATTATAACTTTCTTCTTTTGGCTAGGAGGAAATGGTACTTGAAATCCTTGGCTTAGCTCATCAATACAATTTTGTGGAACTTGAAACAGCCATTTCTGATTATCTAAAAGCTATTTTGAATATTCGTAATGTGTGCATGATTTACGACATGGCAAGTCTGTTCAATTTATCCTCACTCGCCGAAGTCTGTTGCAGTTTTGTTGACCGAAATGCACTTGATATAATACACCATGAATCATTCCTCTCCCTATCTGCTGTGAGTATAAATTGTTGCACATAATATTTTGTCATTTTTTCTGTAATATTTAATATATTCACCAGCATTTTTTATTCTTTGAATAAAAGTAGTTTAAAAGTTGGGATTTTAAAGAAAAATTAGCTTGGTGGTTGATATTTAGGCATGAAAATTGTCTTATCAAAATATATCTTTAGCTCTAAAATGTAAAGAAATATGAAAACTTGTTTTTATTTTGTGTTAATTAAACTACAAAAATTTCTTTTTCAGATTTTGTATAGTTGAAGATATTTATTCACAGCAAAAAATATTCCTTATTTGTATTTGTTTTGTGGTAGCAAAACTAAAGAATGTTTTAAAGCCTGATAAAATTACAATATTTCATCACTTTATTATATGCTAAAAAAAAATTTTATATCATTATTTCTAAACATCTTTATTTTGCTATAATTGTTTAAGGCTGTAGGTAAAGTGATTGAATATATTCTTTAAAAAATAATGTATTATATTTTTGGGAAATATTTGTATAATTTGCTGTATATATATTTTCCAGTCTGGTTTAAAAGAAATGATCAGCAGAGATTCATTTTGTGCGTCAGAAGTGGACATCTTCCGTGCTGTATGTGAATGGGCTCAGCAGAATCCAGATGCAGATATGGAAGACATACTGTCGGCTGTTCGCCTGCCTCTCATGGCATTGCCCGAGCTTCTCAATGTGGTCAGGCCTACTGGAATGGTTAGTCCTGATACAATTTTGGATGCCATCAAAGCAAGAACAGAGAGTCGGGACACAGACTTAAATTACAGAGGATTCTTAAGTGAGTAATTATGTGTGTGTGTTTATTAATAAGCATTTCTGGGCTACATCCATAAGAGAAAAGAGAAAACTACTACTTAAACACCTTAAATGAACTGGTTAATATTTGTGTTAAGAGTATATTGATGTTTTCCTGATTTTTATGTGAGGAAAACTTGCATAATTAATCATTTAACAAGAGAGCCTATTATTATAATGTTCAATTAAAAATGTATTAGACTAATTTAAGAATCAAGTCTTTAATCTTTTTCTAGGAAATAGTCATTATTTTCAACTGGTTCTTAGTCAAACCATAGTTGTACTTTTGTGATATTTAATCTAATGCATAACCTCTTTATTTTGTTTACATAAATTTACTCTGACTTACAGAAAGACCACTGAAAAACATACTAATTTCTGACCATATCTTATATTTATTATGTATCTTTGTAAAATAAGTAAAAAAGGAATTTATTTTGATGCCTGTTACTTTATTTATTTAATAATTGTTTTACTTATCATAATCAGTAAGCAAGGAATTTATTTTTTTCATTAATTATGGGGTTTAATTTTAATATTTATGGCTGAGAAAGTTTGTTTGCAAGAAGCTTTATTTCTGATTAATAATTATTTAATTTATATTAAATCAGTGATAGAAGATAACATAGGATTATGTTAGCTGCCAGTAAATCAAGACAACCATGATATTTATTTAATCAATACATAAATTTCAGTTCAATATTTTATTTGCTACAGTGCCCGAAGAGAATGTGGCCTCTCCAAAACATGGAGCCCAGGTGTTGCACGGGGAATTGCGTTCTGCTCTTTTGGACGGAGACGTCCACACGTACGACATGGAGCGGGGCTTCACGAGGCACTCTATCGACGACAACAATGGGCAGGGCATTCTTGTCATGCTGGGAAAACAATGCATCATCAATCATATGAAGATTCTTCTTTGGGATAGAGATATGAGGTAATTTTGAATTTTGTGTACTTCATTATTCTATGTATCTGCCATAATTTGTGTATTTGATTGTTTAATGTTAATTAAGTAATTTTATTTGTGTTTGATTTTTATACATTTTGCCATTTTTTCATATTGGAAAAATTTTCCATTTGACTGCTCCCAGCTGAGACGAGCAAATATTTCTTGTTTCCATAGACACTATCGTAATCGTCTAGTAAGTCAGCTAGTTTTGAAGATGAAGTAAATTTTTAAAATGTTTCCTATGTCTCTAAAATGTTATGATACTGCATTGAGTTGTCTTCTGTTAAGTTGGTCAGTAACCTTCAAGTGCTTTAATGAATTGAAATCTCGCATCTACCTCAATCAGACATTCTAAATAATTCCTTAACTCAAAAACTAAATCTTTCCAGAACACTTTTGCCTTTTTCTAATGCTATGTGAAATATACTCTTAAGAATGTCAGCAGTAAGCTGAAATTCCTTCAGAAGCAATATCTCCTTATAGTGATCATGCTTTTGAGAAAAAGAGGCACAAATAAATCAGTAACTCAATTAGTTTCTTCTATCTCCAACCTCCTAGGCTGTCGAAGGTCACCAATTTAAGACTAATATCATCCCTTCTTGGTTCAATCTTTTGAAGGATCTATTGAATTCCGAAGGAATTCACATGCTTCCTTTTCCTTTTGTTCACTGTTAATTGTAATCATTCTAAACAAACTTCTTATGAATTTTTTGTATGCCTTGGATTTCACTATTAAATTCTGTTATCCTTAAACCTTGAACCATCTCATTTTCCAACTCCTTATCTAAATCTGGAGATCACATTTTTTTATGTATTTGTTTAAAAATGTCATTACAAATTGCCTTATTCTTAAAAAAAACCTTAACTCTTTGTTTAATATTTTTATAAATTACTTCCCTCTTATCAATATCACCCCTATAATGCAGTTTTATTTTTAAAAAAAATTTTTCAACTGCCGAACAGCATTCAATTAGGTTTTCATTCTTCTGGTTTAAAATTCTACTAAATATGTCGGTTAAAATACAAGTCTATTGTGAAACCAGATTCCTATGTGGAGTGCTAGTTTTTGTGTATTGAAATGAAATTAGGCTCAACTATGCCTTTTTATAAGGCAAACGTCCAAGACCTCATCATTATATTTCACAGTAATCACATAGCCTCTCCACAGATAAAGACATGGAGGTATGTGTGCCCATCCAATGTGATATCTGATCTTAATTGGACAACAAGTAGTGAGATCTTAGCATACTCTTGATTAACATGTGTCGAGAACAAGTATTTAAACTGTGAACTGCATTAAAACTCTTCAATGAGTAGAACCATTTCCCACTGATCTTGAATTCAAAGCTGATGTTCTCTGTAGTGTGCAGAATGTAATGAGACACAAACAGATCTTTCTCATGTAGCCTTCTTAAAATAGTAATCAAGTTCTTGTTGTGTTGGACAAATGTCAATCTTAATGGCTATTATGACTCTTTGACAACCTTGCCTAGGTTTTTTTCTCTGTAAATTCAGTATCTTTAAACTGATTCTAAAAGGACTCAACTGTGTGCTTTACATTTCATTTTCTTGTAATCTGCATTTGAGATTGCCTTGTTTTCTTTCTCTTGAGGATTCAATGCCTTGCTTCATCATCTAAACTTAAATCATTACATTCTGGGAGTTGCTCAATGGAAAGATAATCATTTAATTTATAAGTGGTAATGGGCAAATGAAATACTTGGTAAGGGTGCTATTCTGATTTACACAAAACAAAGCAATTTTGGAAGACCTTTATGTAATTTTAGATAGGTGTCATAAAATCAAATGAAACAAACTACAAGTATTAAAAAAACAATGACGTGGAATAAGAATTGCATGAATAATAGCTACTATGTTTGAAAAAATATCATGGAATTCATTGTGTGTGAGCAAAAGAAAAGTCAAACGCTCAGAATTTGTTATGATGAACAATTATCTGATATTTAATGTACCTGTTAAACTGGATTGTGGTGTGTGCTTTTGAATCCTGTTTCTCTGTACTACTGTGCCCAAAAAGTAAGACCATTTAATTTTTTTTCAAAAACTTTATTTATTCTTCCAAATTTATTTCATCGCCTTCAAAGTAATCCCCTCCGGACACAATGCACTTATGCCAACTTTTTTTCCAATCCTCAATGCATGCTAAAAAGTCATTGACTGGGATGGCCTTCATGGTCAACGATTCACGTTGAATCTCTTCAGTCGACTCAAAACAGTGTCCCAGGAGTGGTCCTTCGAGTTTAGAGAATAGCCAGAAGTTGCACAGTGTGAACACAGTGGTTGTGGAACGATTTTATTTTTTGGCGAAAAAGTCATGAAGAATCAATGCAGTGCGAGTTGGCGCATTCAGCGTTTTCGGTACCAATTGAGATTTGACGAGTTTGAGGCCCAAAATGGAATTGACCGATTATTTTAAAATTCCAACATCATCAGCAAGGTCTCTAACTGAAAATCGACGGTTTGCAAGCACCAAATCTTTAATTTTTTGGACGTGAGCTTCGTCGGTTGAGGTTGATGGTCGACCAGAGGGCTCTTCGTCTTCAACGCGCTATCTGCCTCTGAACTGTTTATACCATTTCTAAACATTTCTTTCCAATATAGGCTTGCTCACCGAATGCCTTCTGCAACATTCTATACATTTCCACAAACAAAATTTAATGCAAGTTCTTTCCTCAATTAATTCAGACATTTCAAAAATCGCCGGAATCAGTTTTAGCATCTCACAAAGCCAAACATAACACAAATACTAATGAATATTTTGATGTCAGATTTCACAGAGATGTCAAGGACAGTACTAGCAACCTTTAAAAATAAAAAATTTAAATTCCATAAGCCCTGGGAATTTTAAATTGAAAATTGGTCTTACCTTTTGGACACAGTAGTATATACTAGCCACACGTATGCATATGTTTACATATTTAGTACTAGAGATTTGGAGATATGTTTTATTCAATATTTTTAGGAAAATTTCCAGAATATGCAAGTTTTCTTAATTTTAAACATTAATATAGTTTTGGTTTCTTAAATACTTTAATTAAAGATCTAATTTTTTGTTAATAAGGAAACAATATTTTTGGGGCATGTATCATGATGTAACCACTCAACAATATATGGTGAAGGGTAATACCTTGTATTTTTAAACAGAATTTTGGGATCTTGCATTTTTAAGCAGAATTTTAATAAAAATATCAGCATTTTTCTCAAAGAAGTAATTATATGTAGTTAATAATTTCCTTTGGTGAATTACAATTCAAATTGAATCACAGAAAATAGCAATAAAATACCTCATTTATTTATAAAGTTACTTTAAATTAGATCGCATATTTTTAGACTTTTTACATGTGATATAACTTAATAAAAGTTCAGTGACTTTAACGAGATCCTCAAAATTAATTTTCAATAATTATTATAATTTACAACAATTTTTCAGTAATATATGTTATGCATGCTTGTGAAAATCCTCCATTCCATTGTAACTTACACAGATAAACAGTAGATTTATGTACATTTTTTTTAAAAATTAGATTGTAAAATAATAATACAAGAGATTGTTATTTTATTAATCAGGAAATATTAGATGGATATTCATATCTCAATTTTAATATTTTTTTTTTTTTTTTTTTTTTTTTAAAGGGTGAGTGTGTTTAAATAACACATGATAAGTAAATATTATATGAAGCAGTTAATGTTGATATAATGTGTGCTGTTATATTTTCACTCACCTTTAGTGTATTATAAAAACTTTTCTCAGTAAATTTTATGTGGAGTTTTAAATTTCCTTTCTTCATTTGGATGATTTAATATTTTTTAATTATGTATAAATTCACTATCAATTAATTTTTGTGATTTTAGGTCTTATTCCTATTTTGTCGAGGTATCAGTTGATCAAAAAGACTGGGTTAGAGTTGTTGATCATACTCAATACTTGTGTCGTTCTTGGCAACAACTTTATTTTAAAACTCGAGTAGTCAGGTAAACTATTTTAACCATTTTCATTAATTATGTCTTAAATATCTTGTTTCATCAATGACACTGCATAAGTTTCATAATTAAATATCAATATGTTCATTACTATGCTGCTCAGTTATAAGTTATTGTATGTCAAGCACTTTTATTTCCATGGTCAATACATATTTTCTTGTAGCTGACTTATTAAATAGAATTTTGTTTCAAATGGCAACTACTAGTTAGTCAACTTGTCATTCTTAATGCATCTTGTGTTCAAAATGCAATCGGGGATATTCAGCATTTAGTAAATTCTATTTTATTAATGTTTATAATTATCTAAATTAAAACATAAAATTATGTTAAAGTCTCTGAAATGCATATTACCAATGAATAATTAGAAATAAGTTAATGTTAATGATAATTATAATGGACTAAATTATGTTTCAAATTGGTTGCTTATAACATAGATTATGAAAAATATTAGATTATGAATAAAATTGTAATGATTTGGTTTAAACAATTTTAAATTAATGTATATTATTGTTAAAATTAATATATTTTATTATATATAAATATTTATTTTAATTAAAACATTGAAAAAGTTTTTAAAAAAAGGGATTTTATTTACAGTAATATATACTCAGTTTACACAACAATATCTTCTATAATATATTATATTTTCCTGGGATCATTATCAAACCCCCACATGTACTATTTGCTTCATTCAAAATTAATGAACTTAATATCTTTATATTACAGTAACCTTGTGTTTTGTATAGAAAGTTGGCATTTATATATAAATGTATTCATTATTGCCTTATGTTGCTTGTATACCAATTATAAACATATTTGTAAGTTACTATGAATATGTAAGAAATTTTATATCTAAAATAATGATTTTTCAAGATTAAAATTGGCAAATGTTGTTAAATGTTATAGTCTTTAAATAAAAACACATGTACTCTAAGTGGACTGTAAAACTCGATTCTTTTATTGAAAAACTAAACACATTCTCCTGATACTACATATTTTGCTTGTTCAAACAAGCTCGTGTCCTTGCAAATGGGGAAGTTATAATTCGTCTTTTGCCGGCTTACATTTCCATTTTTTACAATAAATTATGCACATCCATAAGACAACAAATATCTAATATCCATAAGACAACAAATATAGTTAAATGAAATGAAGCTTTCTTTGAGTTGAATGTTTATAATCCAAAGTAGAGTATAATTTCAATTTGGAGGGAAAAATTCTGTATATTACCATAAAAACTTTTTTTTTAAAAATATCAAGTGGTAATAATGTTACTTTTTTTTTTTTAAATGTAAGTATATTTTTTATATTTTTACAGACAAACTGTTATTCTGCCCTTATAAAAGTAATAATTGTTTATCCTTAGTGATTTTTCTATGTAAAAATGATTCTGCATTTCAAATTTTTCACTTTAAAACTGAATAATATGTTCTATTTAGTATATTTTTCAGTTGCTTACTATTTTTAGTCAATATTTCAGTTTTGTTTTAACCTCTGACTAAATTTAATAATTTCAGTAGGATAGCATTATTTGTATTTTTATAATTTTTTCTTATTTCCTAATATTGCAAGATTAAATGCTAAATTAATTATTACATAAAATAGAATAATTGATTTGTTTGCGATTCTATGCTGCTTGTTTGCTGTTAAATTTTGTTTTAATTTATAGTGTATTTTATATATATATATATATTTCATATATTTTTCTATATTTATTCATTTTATTATTTTTTTTTTCATTACATTTCATAAGAATGTTTTATTTGGAAATCAAAAAGATAATATATTATCACAAAAACAGTGTGAACTTATAATGTAAAGTTTTTGTTTTCTTTTATGTTTTATGTTATTATAATTGATAAAAGTAATTTTTGATAAATATTTGTAAATTGGAATTTATTTTTAAGAAATATAAGGTAATTTTAAATAATTATTAATAAATTAAAGCTATATAGGACATTAAAACTATAATTGTAACTATAAAAGTTTTTTTTTTTAACTTATAGCATATAATATGAAAAATAATTCATCCCTTATTTTTTTTTTTTTTTTTTTTTTTTTTTTTACTTGAAATTTATATTTCATCATTTATAGTTATATTCAAATTTTGACCTGAAATCTTTTTATTGCAAATATAATTGTCTCTACTACCTTGTCAAGTTTTTCTAAATCATTTACAAAGTAATTTTAAGTAAAACATAATTGAAGCTTGAAAAATCCTTCTTTAGTTTCAAAAGAAGCTTCCATTAACATTTGTCTTCAAAAAAATCTGTAAAAGTTATAACATGTTCAGTAAAATATTTTATAATTTCTATAAAAACAATTGGAAAAAATAATTTAAAAATTTGGAAACACTGTTTAAAAACTTTGTAAAAAAAGGGTTTTAAAAATACTTTGTTTATTATTCAAAATACAGTTAATATATATTTAGTCATATTAATTAAAATATCAAGGGTTGTTATAAAATATTGTGGTAATTTTTTTTATTTAATTCTAAATTGAAAACAGTTTGCCATATATTTTTCTATATATTATAAGGTAAAATTGTTGAATTGGTTTATTTTTTGTAGGTATATTAAAATTGTTGGAACTCATAATACAGTCAATCGAGTGTTTCATGTTGTATCGTTTGAATGCATGTATACTAATAGACCCTTCAGACTTGAAAAAAATTTACTTTGTAAGTATATACTTAAAATTTTGTTTTCTTTATAAATCAAGCATTTGGAATTGTTTACTTAAAATTTTTATATTTCTAAACTTTAGACACCTCATTATCCCACACAGATATTTGCCCACTTAATTATATTCTTGTTTAGTGGAAATGCAGTAAACTCCAGTAAATAATTTTATGTATTTCTATGTTAATCTGTTTCAAAATAAGATGTAGTTTAATAAAACCACAGCCTGCCCAGTGGAATTTTTTCTAAATTTAATTGTTCAGCCACATAAATTAAATATTTAAATATTAATTTTGCTGAGATTAAGAGGCTCTTAAATCTCGATGGAACTCTATAAACTGTACACAAGTTGCCACTTAATACTGATGATTGTAGAATAGTTAAGAAACATTGCATCTTTCATTAAAATCATTATATGTTTCAGATCCTGTTCACAATGTAGCTACTGTGGCTGCGAGTGCATGGGTTATAGAGGGTGTGAGCCGAAGTCGAAATGCCCTCATCAATGGTGACACAGAAAACTATGACTGGGACTCTGGTTACACTTGCCATCAATTGGGGAGTGGTGCTATAGTTGTTCAACTCGCACAGCCTTTCATATTAGATTCTATGAGGTATTAATTTATATCTGGCTATGTTAAATCAAATTAATATTACATTTACTGGTTAAGATAATAAAAAAAAGTATTTATATAATGAAGGATTATTTATTTGAATCATATTTTATTTAACTTTTTAACGTTATATGTAGAATGTATAATATTAAAATGCTGTATTGTAAAGATGCTAATAGATATGACCCAACATTGCCAGCTTTAGTAAATAACAAATTTAGTTTAGTAAATTTGTTTTTAAAAAAATTAACATCCTCATAATATCTTAAGTTTTTAGCATAGAAAACCGTATAAATAATAAGCAATATTAAATAAATACTTGAAATTAAATATGGTGAAATTCAAAATGAATAAAAGTAAATAAAGTTACTAAATATGAAGGTTGAATTTTTTTTTATTTCTATGTATATAAAGTATGATTTGTGCATATGAATTCAGTGACTTCCTTCAGTATTTTATAGAAAAAAACATAAATAGCTTATGTTTAAAATCAAATATTTTTAATTCTATCTTTATATACTATATAAACAAAAGTGAACAAATAATTTAATTTAAATAGTAAAATTTATTTTTAAAAAATTGCTATTGAAATTACTGATACAAAAAGTAATGGCATAATATTTATTCATAGGATATTGATATTGAACTTGTTTGAATTTTTTGTAATTTCTGTATTAACTTTGTTGTACATTTTAAGTGCATTACATTTTTCTATTTGTGTTTCATTTCATATTTGTTGTCATTTCATACTTTTCATATTTGTTGTCATTTCATACTTTTCATATTTGTTGGGCATTTTAATTGCATTACATTTTTCAGTTTATATTTCATTTCAACTTGTTTTCTTATTCTAACCTTTATTTCTTTGAATTTGCTAGCTTTTAGCTATTTAGCAAGATTTCTGACAAATTTATTCTTTATTTAAAATAATAAAAAGTAAATTTGAAAATTAATAAATTTTCAAGTATCAATTATCGTTTCTTTAAATTAGTCATCCATATTAAAAAAAAAAAAAAAAAAAATTGTAAAGTTAACTCTCAAGACTGAAATTAAGCCATATTTGAAACTCTTGTCAGTGTATTTTGTCATTCAAACTATTGCCATTTTTCTTTTCTTACTTTAATAAAGATATTAAAATAAGAAAAAAAGAATGACAATCCATTCCATAAGGAATTCTTTTAATCTGGTACCACCTAACAACTGTGCATTAGATGGCACAATGCTATAGAGAGTAATGATTAAAATTGTATTTTTTTAAAAGCACTTCATATCTTATATATTGTAAAAAAGAAGCATCCTGTCATTAGCATTTTTTCACTTATGTTTGATAATTAATTTTGAGATTAGATAATTCAGTAAAATTAATTTTGTTAAATTTCAATAATTAACAATTTTTTTAGGATACTTTTATGGGATTGCGATGCTAGAAGCTATAGTTATTATATAGAAGTATCCACTGACCAAACAAACTGGCATATAGTGGTGGATAAAAGGAAAGAAGCATGTCGGTAAGCAATTTTTTAACTATAATTTTTATTATTTTGTAGTAATTTTAAGATGTGATTTTTAGAGCAAGATTGAATATAAAATTAATCAAAACATCAATTTTATGTATGTACAAAACTTATGACAGACCCCTTCCTAACCTTTAGACAATTTGATATTTCAAATTTTGCTTAATACTGTTTAATTGGCATATGGTTAAACATATTTTTCACAAAATTAAACTGATAAATAAATATTTGTATTTAGAAGAATATTATTGAAACAGCGAACACAAATGTAAGCACATTAAAAATTTATATTATGTAGGTGCAGATTCTTGTAATTGTAGTGTCTGCTACAATTAGTATTCATTCTCAAAATAGTTGTTAGGAATGTGATATTTAGGCATTTTGCTTAATACCATGTATAATTAACATTTCGTAAAACATATTTTTGTTAGACTTATCTTTATTAAAATTCAAAGTGCAGATGCAACTACATGTTGCATTATTGTTAAAATAATATCATAAAAGTTCAAAGTTTCTGAAATAGTTCGAAATATTATTTTGAATGATGTTCTATTAATAAAGTGATTTTATGTGTGTGTGCAATATTTAATCATGGATTGATATGGTATAACTATTATTTTACTAACCGAGCTAAGCTAAATTCTCGGGGAGGTGTAACTCCTCCTCTGTAAAAACAAAAGAATTTATAAAAATATATATATATTTACCTCTTGATATACTGAACAAAAAGTTTGATTATCTGTATTACTTAAAACTTAAAAACTAACACAGAAATTCATCTTTTTTCTTTTAATTTTTTTTTTATCTGGTGTATAGCCAAATATTACGAAAAAATTCTTATTCTTTAATTAAATAAAAAAAACTCCTTGTAGATTACCTCAGGAAGAAATATTCATCTTTTCCCTTTCAGTGGTTGGCAGCTGATTTTTTTTCCACCAAGGCCCTTTATTGGCTTTTCATAATGCTCATTTGTCTCATTTGTATATGTGCTTGACATAAGGCTTTATATTTTCGGATAACTCCTTGCTGATTGTTATTGCAATGAGTGTATTTTTTAAATACTAGATTTTACTTTATCTTCATGTATTAATTGAAATATTCATCTTTTTTCTTTCAGAGGTTGGCAGCTGATTTCTTTTCCTTCACGACCAGTAGTCTTTGTTCGTATAGTAGGCACTCACAATACAGCAAATGAGGTATTATTTTTTTTTACATGCATCTTTTATTTTAGAACACACATTTTATGAATTGTTATTTTATAAAATATAGTAAAGCTTCAAAATTTCATTGACCTTTTTTCTTTCTCTGTCTCAAATTATGGCTTTTCATCCCTTTAACATAATATCTTTAAAAAAATGCGTTTTTACCTTTTGTAGTAAATTTTAATTATCTTTTGTAACAAAAGTGTTATAAAATATATTCTTTTTTATGCAACTAATGATTTGTTGACCAGATTTAACTTATATTAAAAAAAAGGGAAAGAAAATCATCAAGCATATAGTGAATAGCAATATAATATGAAATCTATACACAAACAAAAAAGTTTTATTGCATAGGCAAGGTTGGTAACATTAATCATCATAATTCTTTATCATTTTTACAATTAGTGATATGAAAATCATTAAAATACATAATTTATTTTTAACATTAATTTTATTTGAGATCTGTTTATAAAATAAATATTGGTGTTTTTAATCAATTATTGGCATGAGTTTTTAAAAATACATTTGATGTTAACAATTGTAGTAATTTAAAAATAAGTTTATGCTAGTTACATATTTTTTTTATTTAGTATAATTCCTCTTTATATTGTATTTCGTTATTTCACATATTCAAATATTTCATTTTTTTTATTTATTTATTTATTTATTTATTATATATATATATATATATATATATAGCATAACATAAATGATGCTAAGATTTTTTGTTTTTAATGTTATTTTGAGCAAAAATGAAATACAGAATGCATAAGTTATTTTTTATTTGCAAGTTTTTTAATTAAAACTACGGCATAGTATAGGCTCTTACTTTCAAATCTCATTTTATAATTCTAAATTAACACTGTTCGAAATTTAATTTATATCAAAACATGTTATATTGGGCTTTTTCTTTTTCTCTCTCCATGCATGATATAGTAAAAGGTTATTGCTCACATATTATGTTCAATTTGTGATTTTTTTTTTTTTTTTTTCTTTGTCAACAGGTGTTTCATTGTGTACATTTTGAATGTCCAGCCCAGGTCCCATTGTCTTCGTCAGCCAATTCCTCCAGTAGCAGTTTGACAGATGTGGCAGCAATCAATTTAGATGAAATGGTCCCTTAGACTTATGAACAAGGCCTCATCTTTAAAAGTCAACTCTTTTAAACTCTTACAAAAAGTATCTCCTATCGAGAAAATGTGATATCAACTTGCTTCGAAAAATATTGTGAGTTCTTTCTACCAAAAAGAAAAATGTTGGTTACCATGTTTGCATTTAGATGTTGCAATTTTCTGCTAGGGTTCAAATGTACTAAAATATGTTATATTTATTTTTTAGTTTGTGGTCTCACTTATGAAAGTGGAAAATGCCTTATTTATGCAAGTGTTTTATATGTGTGCCTTTTGTAAATGGTTTCAAGTGTGTATGGTTTTTAACATGTTGAAAATTTGTATTCCTGATTCAAAGGAGAAATTATAATTGTAAAATACCTTTCTAAATAATGTTCTCACATTTAAAATATTATATTAGAACTACTTAATAATGTGTTTAGTTCTGAAACTCCTATTAGAAATAGACAAAATAAGTTTCTTACTTAGTTTTAGCATTTATTTTTTTCAGACCTAAAAGATATAATTTTTTTTTTTAATCAATTGAACAAACATATTTCTGATTTTGTTGGAATTTTCTTTTTTGTGTTTTTCATTTCTTTTGACTGATATATCTTCAAAGAAAAACACTTTTTTTTTTAATGACCTCAAACTTCAGTTTATGAAAATTTTATTTTATTTTTTAAATTATTATATTTAGTTAACCTTACATCCATGTCTTGAACATTTTTAAAGAAACCAATTCTCAAAACTGGTATTTTCAGAAATTGACTGTACTGTAATTTTTGTACATTTTAAAAGCTTTAGAACATTGACTCCGGTTTCTCTGGTTAAGAAATAAGTAATTTCAGTGCCACTGCAAACTGAGTTCTTGTATATTTATTTGTATATAACATTTAAAAAAACTGCACATAAAGCCAGATGAATAATTTTAACTGTAAATAATTTTTCTGACTTTCTTTTTGTTTGTGCAGATCTAATTTTAGAAATTACACTTGTTTTTATGCTCTACTAAAGCAATAAAGAATTTCTAGATTTATCTTGAAGAATTCTAATTTTGTTCATATATTTTTATGAGATTATATTTACAGTTACAAATCATTGATATAGACTTTCAAGGTTTTTCTTCTACAAAGGCCATTTTAATCTTGTCATACAGCTTTGTAGTTATGCAGTAAGAAATTGATGCAATAAAACTTTTAGTATCTTTGTTGTGGTTTTATTTCCTGCTTTTGAATTATTCTCACTAAAATTGTTTTTTAATCATGGTCTGCACTTAAATTCTTATTATAATTTTAATTAAAAAATAATTATCATTTTTAGTGTGAATTTTGATTATTCATTAAATATAATAGTAACATATTCATTATATAAAATACTTCTTAATGGTGTAGTTAGATTTTCAAGTTATAAGAAACGTTAGCACACATTATGTAAATATTTGTTTTTCCCAAATTACTGTCAAGTCGTAGATGAAAGTGAGATTTCAGTATGTCATTATGCCTTTCACTGTATTGGTTTTAGTAAAAAATGGTTTTTTGTAAAAAAATAATTTCAAATTATGAAAATAAATAATGTGCAACTGTCAATAGTTAAAGCAAAGAATTTATGGATTTTATGAAGTTTTCTTTTGAAAAACATATTCTCCATTAATAAATGTTACATTAATCAATCATTTTTACATATCTGTATGGGGATTTTTAATAACTGAAATTTCTTAATTTCAGGTTCTATTTAAACTCTATAAATTTTTAAACTTCAATAAATTTTTTCTATTTAAAGAATAGAAAAAATTTATTGAAAAAGAAAAGAAATTGAATACATCAATGAATTTATAAGTTACATTACAAATAATTTTCGATGAATGCACCAGTCATAAAATCATTATGTGGTTAAGAATTAAACTTAATTAACCTTAAAATTAAATGCCCAAATTAATACATAATTGCTATTCTGGAGATGAATGAACTAACTGCTATGCAATTAAATTTTGCCTATGCAAAAAAAAAGTTAAAATTTCTTTAAAAAGAATTAATCTTAATTCTGTTTTAAAAAAATTAATTGCCCTTATACTGCTTTTTTAAAGTTACCCTTATTTTTTTCTTTACTTGTTTGAATTGTTTTATTAGTGTTAAAATTGTATGTATTTAAAAATAAAAGTCTGCAAAACAATACTTTTTAATACTGAACATGTATTGATGATAATAGCAATTAAAAATTTTTTTTTAAATAAGTAAGTAAAATAATTAAAAATTGTTATTAAAGGTCAAATAAATTAACTATTTTACATGAAATTAAAAGGCATAGAATACGTGAGTTTGCCTCATTAATTCTTTTTTTATTATATTTTCATACATTTTTGCTTGTTAGAAATGCACCATAAGAAAATAATTAATATTTTTTATAATATTCCATCACTACCATGATGGAGCACCTCCCCACATTAGCCGTCTTATTTAACATTCGCTGTGACAGCATTTTATAGAAAATCATAATCATTCGCATCTTCATGAGCAATTCGTTCACATATCATCATCAATAATACGACAGCCCAGGGTGGGCCAAGGTTTTCCTTGAAGAGATTTCCATGCATTCCTCTGGGTGACAATGGTCCTCTAGTTCTTAACATTCAGTACAGCAAAATCTTTTTCAACTGCGTCTATCAGTAGCAACTTGGGTCGTCTTCTTCCTTTTTGTCCCCATGGCTCGTTTTGTTGCCAAAACGAGCCTTTTTACAGGTTTAAATCGTTCATGCTAAATACATGAGCAGCCCAGTTTAATTTATTGATCTTAATAAATTTTATAATATCTGGTTCCTTATAAATTTTTGTGTTGTACTTTCTTCTCCAACAATCACTTTCCTTTACACCTCGTTCACATCTGATTTCTTGTTACATTTGGCTATGGAGTTAGGTAGCTGAAAAGCTTATTCTATCTGGAAGACATTTCATATGTGAGAGACAGTGTTATTTGTATACGCACTACATCACAGCAGATGAGTGACGCACAAATTTTTTAACACGCTTTCCATTGTACAAATTGTTTTTACTGTTGCAGTGGATATATAGAACGTTACGAATGGCATCTTTTTTTTCAATTCCTTCTATTAACTCACACTTTCCCTCTATCCCTGTATCTTGTTCGAATTTTCAATCGTTAATAAAATACTTTTTATTTATCCATTCAAGTTCAAATACAATTTTTTTTAAACTTATAGTAGATGACACTTGATATTAATACAGTTTTTACAAATATAAATTCAGTAATTAAATTTAATTATTATTATTTTTTTTTTACATTTAAGTTGCATATATCTACCAATAGATGGCGCCAGATAAACTTAAAAAAATGAATGAATGAATATTATTTAAAAAGGACTTTCTGCAATAGAGTGAAAAAAATTGACTGGAATTGATTGAGGAATTGACTTTAAAATTTTTTTTTTATATTACTTGTTAATAATTATCTTCCTTCCTGTATTCGATGCGTAACATATTTTAGATCTATTAATTCAAGCGCATTTGATATTGCACTAGTATAACTCGTAAATAATATGCGTCATGATTTCATTGTATTATATTTTTACTAGAAACTTTTCTCAATTCCATCTTTCCTTGTCGATCATTTTTTATGCTTCATTCGTTTCCTTATGTTCTGACTTGGATGACTACTGGTTATTTACGCATAAAATTATGGGTATTGTTTTAGGATGAGACGTTAACGTTTCCTTTACTTTCAACGTTTCTTATTGGTTTGTTATTATTTTTTTAAGTTCTTTCGCGTGCTATTAATTATGTAATTAAATAATGTAAAATAGTTCTAAAAGAATTTTCTGGTAAAAACAATATTATTCCAAAGTGAAAATGTGATCTGTCAAGAAAAGAAAATCGTTTGGAATAATATAATTTATTTTTTAAGGTTGTTGTAATGCTTTTTTGTTCTTGTATTGAATTCTAAATTTTATGAGTAATTTGTATATCAGCCCATCCGATTATTTATTTATTTTGAATAAGTAAGTTATCAGTTTCTGTTTCCATTATTACTATTCTTATTTATTTATGATCATTAGTTATTTCTCAGCTTTGAAAAAGGATGATTTAGTTCTGACAATCCTATATTTACCTGCAATTATACTAGCCACACTTGTTTACAAAGATGTTATACTTTGCGTAACAGATGGGAACAAGACAAAAAATTCGAAGTTAAAACATGCTTTATGTGCTTTCCTGTTTATGAAATATGATAATGAGAATATAATTAGCTTACGATAATAATCATAAACTTATTTACATTATGTATTTTTATATAAGCGATTCAACTACTGTTTTTTCTGAAACGATAATTCTTTCAAAAATCGTTCCCCTACCTCTTAATTCCATTAAAAGATCAAGACTACTTACTACTGTGTCCAATAAGTAAGATCAACTTAAAATTCCCGGGGCTTATGGAATTTCAAATATTTTTTTTAAATTTATTATTATTATTTTTTTTTTTAAGTTGCTGGCACTGTCCTTGACATCTGTGTGAAATTTGAAGTGGTAACAACAGTTCAAAGAAGGCAGAGAACGCGTTGAAGATGAAGGGTCCCCTGGTCGACCATCAACCTCAACCAACGAAGCTCACGTCCAAAAAAATTAAAGATTTAGTGCTTGCAAGCCGTCTATTTACAATTAGAGAACTTGCTGATGATGTTGGAATTTCAAAAGGATCGGTCAATTCCATTTTGGACCTCAAACGCGTCATATCTCGATCGGTATCGAAAACATTGGAATCCCGTCCGGCACAAAGGCACACTTTGAAGACGATGAAATAAATTTAGAAGAATAAATAAAGTGTTTTTGAAAAAAAATATATATATATTGGTCTTACTTTTTGGGCACAGTAGTATATTTAACTGCTTATTACTAGCACACACTAGTTTACAAAAATGATATACTTTTACGTAATAGATTAGAACCAAAAAAAAAAAAAAAAAAAAAATTCAGTAGTTCAAAAGTTAAAACTTGCTTTATTATGTGTTTCTCTATTTATCAGAATATATGTATATATAATTAGCTTATGATAACAATCATAATCTTATTTACATGTATTTTTATATAAGCGATTCAACTACTGTTTTTTCTGAAGCGATAGTTCTTTCAAAAATCGCTCCCTTACCTACCATTCAGTTCCATCCAAGGGTCAAGATTAGTCTGAAGAAATGTTTGTCATACAAGGTCGGTGGCTGCTCTGAAAGTGACATTCACCAATACGTCAATCTGTGGTTAGCGAAAAGCTTTCAAAACTACTGCTGTCCTCCAAGGAGACCTATTGTGATGTTATCAAAGAACGTGGGCGACCTTAACACTAGGGCAGATCTAAATGAGAATAGGGGTTTGAGTGGGAGAAGGGTTGACATGAATGGAGCGGTCGTTCAACGCCCTGGGCGAGTTTTGGACAAGTTTTTATTGATGTCCGAGGAGTGTTGGCCAAGGATTAAAAAGGCAATTGTGGGGTTTTACAAAAATATACTACTACTGTTGTATCGCACAATAAAGATGACAGATTGGTTCAAGTGTTATGAGAATTTTGACGTGGACATGCGTTTTGGGGATTTAAAAGGGGGAATGTTGTATTACTGCCATGTTAAATGATTGGAAATAATTTTTTTTTTGTTACATAAGTTTTTTAAAATCGAAATAACTCGCATTTGTATTCGGATATTAATATTTTTGGAAAAAAAAAACATTGAATATTATTATTTTTGCTTGTATTTCACATGAGCATTCGTAGGTCAAAGCGATTAACTCTATAATAGAACTGCTTACACTTCAGAGCAGGGCCTGAATGGCTAAGTGTCTAGCGCTGGGTGCCACTGGTTTCGGGTTCGAGTCCCGGAGATGCCAAGGATGTTTGCAGTGGTCCGGAATCCACTTTAAATCGTAGGAACTGGTCTCATATGACTGTAGAGCGTCACGGAGCTAAGTCAGACTTCTACCTACGGTGCTCCATCACAGCAAAAGCTGCCTTCTTTCCCTTCAACCATGAGTCCATACGGGTTCATGGGCTTGGTCTAGATGTCTACTAAGTGAGATAAGAAACAGCATCAACACTTTACAGCTAATATCTTGAAACTGAGAAGAAAAAAAACCTTTTATTGAACAATAAATGATTTTCTTCAGAAGCTAATTGAAGTCTGAATTACAAGAGAGGTATGATGAACCTGTTGAAGAATTCTTTATATTAAATATTTTTACTATTGAAACTAATTGAAATTTTTCAGATCATCTGACAAAAGATTATTAATATAAATTATTTCAATGACAGAGTTGAAGACAAGTCACTTTAATAGTAAAATAGCAATTGTAATTATGGTTAGAGTTTCTTTTTTTTTTTTTTATTTCATAGAAAGGCTTTTATGGATAATAACAATTAATCCATGCATATGCAATGTTTTATCGGTCCTTAAGTAAAATCGATGTCTGTAACATTGTATAACTGCAATGTTTATTTAAAATTTGAGAAAGCAATATAGACAAATTTATGAGTTGTTTCACACTTTTTTGTGTCCGTATGTATAGATTATTGATTGGCAAATAAACCGTTTGTATATGTATGTTTCGATAGCTGTTTGTAATAATATATATATATATATATATATATATATACCAGCAAATTAACTTATATATGACTCTAAGAATTTTTTTAAAAAGGTGATATTTATTTACAGGTGTTGTTTTGCATTACATATTTTAATTTCATACTTCCAAAAATTAGATATGTAATGATGATTTCTGTTATTGCATTTATAATTTTGATGTTTTATATTATTTGCATTTTATATTTTTTGCATGCTAACTCAGTATTTAAATTATCTAAATATTCAAGAGAATTTATGAATTGAGAGAATGAATTATGAGAATTTTTTTTTGTATGAATTAAATTTTATAATACTTTTTCAGCCTGATATTTTTATATTAAATATGCGAAGATAGTTATAAATAAAAAATACAATGATGATAGTAAATATACATATAATTATTTACTATCATCATTGTTATGATAGTAAATATACATATAATTACCTAATTGATATACAAATGATTTTTAAATATGAATTAGGTGTATTATATGCATATAAATTAATTTTGTATAGGAGTCCAAATGCATTTGTGAGCCACTATAAATGTTTTTGAAGTATATTTCACTCCATATGGTTTTATTATTATTATTATTTCTTTCGTTACAAATGTACATTGTATATATTATTTAGTTCGTCGTTTATATTGTTATTCTGAAAATAATAAATATTGTTATTCTATACAATAAACTAACTGACACAAAAATTATAATAAAATAAATGTAATAGTTCTTTCACAATTCAGCTGCATTAAACAAAATAACTTTTTTTATAGACGATACAAAACAAATGTAGAATATATTTTATGTTATTTTAATGCTAACTTTTTAACTGACAATAATACAACGATAATAAAAAGTGTTACCATTTGAGAAAGTTCAACAGATCATATTAAACTATAACTATTAGGAAATGTATCTAAAGTCAAAATTCCAATTTTAATAATTTTTATATTGTATTAATTTAGTTCAAATACATTAAAACTAAGCAGTACTCCACGAAAAATTTTAATTCAATTTTTAAAAAAATTATAAATTAAAATTCAATCCTCTTTTCTCTTTTACCAGCTGATTGAGCCATTTATGTCAACTGTAATATTTCGATGAATATTTAATAAAACTAAACCATTTGCCCTATTGTGTTTCTGAAATAAGATTTCCTCTTTCTTAACGTTGAAAAAGATGTTTCATTTGCCCACGATGCCGCTGGTAAAGCGGCAAATATTTTTTAATAAGAAATATATGGTCTTGGTGCATTCGCCTAATGCTTCAATTGTGTTTTTACATATTGCAGCTTTGAAAAATTTATGGAACCTCTATTTTAATTTACTTTCTAAAATGGAGTTAATTAGTTCGTATTATGAAATTTAAACATATCTATAAAGTCATGCAATTTTGTTTCTGTCAATTTATTGTTGTTTTAGCAATAATATTGTTTTATGATTTATAAACCTTGTGAAAGGGGAAAATACGATTAATTATGATGCATCCAAATTATATTTTAAATTACATACGGACAAACAACAAAAATTAATTAAAACAAAAAACGGTGTGACAGTCAACCTCACAAAGATAGCTCTTGGCAACTACTTAGGAAGTTCAGTTAGTACATATAGACCTCTACGGTAGATGTTGCACGATAAAAGAAAGGTGCGGTTAGACATCAAAAGTTAATTGCAAAATAAAAAGGAAATAGTGACATTCAATCTCACAAGAACAGATCTTGACCACTACTGAAGAAGTTCAGAAAGTATAACAAAGGATATGAAGGAGCCAGATATAAAGGAGCTGTTGCAGTTTCTCTTTCAGTTGGCTCAACAACTGATTTAAAAATAATATAAATATTGTTTTTCGAGAAAAAAAAATCTTCTATCGAATTGGCTGGTATTTGCTGGAAAGTAATTCTCTGGTTTCTTTTTTTAATTATTTCAAAATTGAATTTTTGAGTTAGATCACCAACAGCAGTAAAAAAAGTTTTTTTTTTAATTGAATTTTGAAATCTTTGCGAGTAGAACTAATTTGAGTTAATAATGTCACCAATCAAATTTAATGCACAGTTAAGTTCATTATTAGATTTTTGTAACAATTTGCATTCAGTAGATGTATACCAGAACAATTTTTTAATACATTTAATGATGCCAAAACATTTGTTTGGCTCAAGGCATGTAATTATATTTCAACAGTTCGACTTAGTATCCCTGTCATTCCACGATACTATTTCTTCCAAGATATGAACTATGGGACTGAAAAAGCATTATTGTCACTCACTTGTGTATCCATCCAGTAGGACATATATTCTAATTTTGCTATCAATCCATTTTGGAGTGTGAAAAAATTTGTAAATTTTATTAATTATACTCAATGCTTTTTCTAATTTCAAATTCAATACGCATAGAGTTCCTGAGGATATAATTCAAAAATAATCGCTTGTCCTCCATTAAATTTTCCATTCATGAAAGCTTCACCATCGTAACCTTGACCCTATAAAAATAAAAAAACTATTTCATTTCCTGAGGCACTCAATTATGGTATTCGATAAAGTTTGTCCTGTCTTAATAATTTTGTCGTTTGTCCTGTTGTACTAATTTGAAAATAATTGCTTGTACTCCATTAAATTTTCTATTCATGGAAGCTACACCGTCATGACCTTGATCCTATAAAAATAATAAATCTATTTCATAAATTTGAGACACTCAATTATGATATTCGACAAAATTTGTCCTGTCTTATTTAAAACAGGTATGGAATATAAAAATTGTTTGCATATTGTTTTTTTTTTATTATTTACATAACGAAAGTATAAATCAATTGTTGATATATTGCAGGTTTCCTCGTCTAATACGATAAAACACTGAGAGGAATTTATGGTTTATACTATCTGTCGTAGAATTAGTTTATTAAAAGCAGATATTATTTGGTTTTTAATATCCTAACTTATATAAGAAACATTTTTGGCAGGGTGTTGAAAAGGATTAATGATAAAACTGTATAGCCGGCTTCGGTTCTTTCTCTTTAGCCATCAAGTAAATTCCCTTCATTTGCAGTAAATGCATTTTCTATTGAAAATTTTCCAAAATCTCTTTGTGCCCTTAAAGAAATATCTCGATGACCGCAAAGAAAAATTGTCTTAATGCCTGGAACAAGTTTCCTTTTATTTTCGGTAGCTGGAAAAGTACCAACTTAATCAACAATAATATGAGCAATTTTTTATTTTTTAAAAATTTGTATAGCATTAAGATTTTTAAAAGTTGAAAGTGAAATAATGTGACACTTGGTTTCCTAGTGTTTAGAAAATATTCTATTGTTTGTTACCATTTGTCATATCCATTTATAACGAAATATCTGGCAGTCTGTGTGCCACTTCTGTATTACTTCAATTGAAGGAAATAATATTTGGTTTGTCGCTCTACGGTCATTTTGTGCACACTTTGAGCTAATTAGACCGGTACCTACACAGTTTAACGTGGATTCCGAACCAAACTACCAAACATCCATGCCACCGCCAGGAGAAGGAAATTGGAAGCAATATTTACAATACACTGTATTTTAATCCTCGCATAGACAATCTAATTAAATCTTTGTAACCAAAAAAACTAAAAACTTCTTTCACTTTTCTCGTTTACCGAAATGGTGCCACAGGCTTCAGGTTCGAATCTTGGCGGTGGTCTGAATGTTTGTGAGTGGTTCGGAATCCATGCTAAATTATAGAGCCCTGTTTAATTAGCCCAAAGTGTTCACAAAATGACCGTAGAGCAACAAACCAAACCATTTACCGAAAATTGAGTTAGGTTTCCAATGCTTGTAATTTTTCATCTGATTTCATAATTTTATTCTTATGTTCTGTAATAGCATACAAGGTACTAAGAGCGGTTTCAGACAACATATTGTCATTTATTTTTGCATGAATAAAATAATTTGAAGTTGTATCATTGCTGTGACTACATTGTTGATTTTCTACAGGTACATCTGCATGATCATTTAATACATTTTCAGCAGTTTTAATTCTTTTCTTTTTAGAAACATCAAATTAAGTGTTTTGTTTTGAAGTAATTTTTCTTCCCCCCCTGCCATTTGTCCTATAGAAAAATGAGAAAATATTAAATTATTCTCAACGAAATTTCAAATACGATTAAAATCATGAATCTTCAAAAAATATTTATTGTACTTCAATATAGAATTATTTCTCATGATATAATACAAGGGTCGCGCCTTCAAAATAACTGTGAAATTAATAAAAGCAGGATGCATTCTAGTAATTAAATTCACAAAAGACATGATTAGTTTTCATAACATGCAGAACATTAAAAGTTACAAGAATTAGAAATAAATAGTTTACGGTAGTAGTTGTAAAATGATTTTAAATAAGATTATTAGAAGTGAGATTTAACTAATATTAATTAAAAAGTAATTAAACAAAAATGCATAGATTTAATTAAAAAAGTATTACTTACTTTGATGATGAGAATATCATAATGTAACGTTGAAAATTTCACACAATAAAAGGCACCTCACGTAACAAGATCAAAGTAAGAGATGATCACGTCAATAAAAAATGGTCTGCTGGACAGGCCGCCATAAAAAAACAAGGTTGTTATAAAAACAGGTTCATGAGTTAACGATCAAGTTGAATCAATTATCACCATTTGGAGACTGCCAATTTGGCTCCAAAACAAGCATTTGGGAACAAGCTTACACTATGATAGAATTTCCCAAATTTGAACACGAGCACACATTTCGCTTATGAGCTTGAGGGGAGGAGTTCAAGACAGCCAAACCCTCTCCCTGGGGTTTTCCCATGTAATTTAATTTACACCAACAAATCTTACAAAGTAGATATCTGAATAAATTCACAGAAAAATAAAGACAAATATCATGGTTGTTGTATTGCATTCTGGTTATATTTTTGTTTACATTTGATACTCGTAAATAATTTTCATTGTAACAGATTTTAAATTAAAATCATAAATTCTATGCCTTTTTGGCATTTTAAATAGGTTACAAGGACAACAAATTAATTGTGCCTTTTTTTATTTTAATATGTATTATACTTTCAATTATAACTTCAACCTCTCAAAAAGTAACATTACTCTATACATAAAAAGTCTTCAATCCTCTTTGAATTCTCTCGAGCATAAACTATATAATACTAAAAAATTTTTAATAGAAATCTGGAGAAAGAAACTTCTCGGTGTATTTTACAGATTTTTGAAAGAACGCTTTCGATTGTAATATATATATTTTTTTCCAATGCAGCTGGCAAACAGACATGGACGTCTTTGGATGCCTATAAGGGCTGCACCGATACCGATGTTACTCACTTTACATTACCCAGGGGGGGGCGTGTAACTTGATGGTAAGCCACGGAGTAACAATGCCCCCGCAGCGCTCTACGATCCTATAAGGACCGGAACGACCTACGGCTTAAAGTGGATTCCGAACCACTACAGCACCCATTGGCAAAAGCCGGGATTTGAACCCGATACCTGTGGTACCGCACGCCAGAGCGCTAGCCATTCGGCCATCAGGCCCCATTCGATTGTAATATAGTAAAATGAATAATGTTCATTTAATTTTAATTTTTTTTTTTTTTTTTTTTTACTTGAAGAATTTAAAGATAAGAAAATCGCTTAAGCTTCATTTAAAAACAGAATATTACATGGAGAAATGAACAATTTCATTAAAAAGTAAAAAATATTAGATATCATAATTTACAGACGCTTAACTACTTAATTCAAAAACTAGTTTGGATTTTTTTAGTGAAAAAATATTTGAAAAATTCTGCAATGAATTTTATCATTTTTGTTGTTTTTGATTTAATCTGTATTTCTTAAAACTATTTGATTTTATAAAAATAATAATTGTTTCAAAAGGATTTCTGGTGCTGGTATCAAAAATATTAATATTTTTAGGGGACAGTCCAAATTCTTTGCAAATTGTGATATAAGAAAAATATGCTTTATTTTATTAATAAAAATGCTAGAAAAACTTTTTAAATAAGTACATCATATAGAGCATTACGAATTATAAAAAAGTTATAAATACACATAAAATATAATAATCTTTCTTACATCATCATCATCGGCGCAACAGCCCCATGATCGGCCAAAGCCGCCAGTCTACTGGCAGATTTCGAGACAGATGTTTTCTTTTTACGGAATAGGGTTGTCAGTCCTGCGCCCAACGCCTTACAGCCATTACACCGGGAACTAACATGGTTTATTGTGGTTTAAAATGGATTCCGAACCACTACAAACATCCATGGCGCAGCCGGGACTCAAACCCGAAACTTGTGGCCCCTAGAGGCCACAGGTTTCGGATTCGGCAATCACTGGGCCATCAAGCCCCCTGTCTTTCTTATACAGGCTTATTATTATTATTCGTTGCTTAATGTGCCAAAAATTTCTGTTTGTTAATTTACGACAATTTACGTTTCTTTTTAAATTCATAGCTCCTACGCTTTGTAGTTTTGAAATAAGTGTAAAAAATATAGACACGACATTAGATATTGACACCGGTATCATTGATATTCTTAAAAAAACAAATTTATAAAATTTTCATTTGATGAACCACACATTTCTTAATGGGATAAAAATTCAATAATGCAAATGGAAGGTTATTATTGCATGTGCATACTCATAATAGTTAACAGACAAGGAAATCATTAAAGAAAATTATTCAAAGTAAGAAGAACAAAAGTTATTGCACACAAAAATAAGGTGACATATGTGTAAGTTTCAGAATTTTTGTATGCGTAGCAGTAATAATTCTTGGAGTGAGATATAAATTGAATGTTAAACAAATTTTGACTGCGATCTGACTTATTCGCACCACTCGTGAAACGAGGATCTTTCATAAATAGGCATAATGCGCAGAGGGGGGGCTTGCTGTTAAGAACCTGCGCCTTAGGGACAGAGCAGTGACTGCCATCTTAATCAAGGGGTGTTGAAACGGTCACCCATTCAAAATCGTCGAAATATTTATTCGGGGCGCATGGTGCCGGGGCGTTAATGAGCCGTCATTTCAATGTCACCGATTCCGGCTCCTTACTGGGGGGCGCGTACGTGCCTTTTCGGCGACACCCCGGGGCCCTCATTAGGGCATCCCCTCTCCCCCCTTCATTGACGCGTCGGTTAGGGGCGGTAATTACTGGGGACATATTCCGCGCCCGTTTTCGAGGCCGCCCTACCTTCCAGTCACGTGATTAGTTTTGTTAACGAAGAGGGGGGGAGGGAGGTAGTTCATTTCTTTCGTTCCCTCCTCCTTTTCTGAGTTCGGAGACCCCCTCGGGTCCAGGAAGGTTCCACCGAAATATTTTTGAAAGAGCAGATTTAGATGCCACGTTTTAAAATTCGTAGAGGAGGACGAACAAAACAGTTCAGTATTTTCGTTATCAGAACAGTATCCTAACTTATTTTCTGTACTTTGCGAAATATGGTTTCAATCTTTGCAACGCTCAATGAATGCTAAAATGTTGCAGCGACTCAAACTAATTTTGAAAAGTGTCAACTTCCAAAAATTCATCGGATTTTTAAATGTAAAGCGTCCATGCTATAAATCTTTAAATCGTGCTTGAATTTATAAAATAAAGATGTAAAATTTCCCTCTTCCATTTATAAATATCTGAAATATATTTCTTACTTTAATTATGTTTTTAGAGCTTGAGGTTTTAAAGAACTGTTCTGATAACAATATCACAGTTGCTATCTATTATTTTAAATATATTTTATTCTCATCGTACAATAATACCATCCTCTAATTATTTCTATTCATTTTCAAACACCTTAACTTGACCAACTTCTAACTATCACATTAAATACTGACATAATATTATGGAAGTGACTGCTTTCAGAAATGAGGAGAATAGATGGTTAGTTTGGCAGCCCGTATAAACATTTTGCGTTGGTAACAACAACAACGCAGCCAAATGGAAATTTTTCAGGTTTTCTTTCGCATGACACATATAGGAAAGGCCTTCCAGTCGGCAATCCTTTCCCTTATTCTACCCATCAGTGGTTTGTCCGTATTATTACAGAAATGCTATATGAGATCACTAACATGCATATTTAACTCTTTAACACTTTTTCGTGTTAACAGTAATTCTATTTTAAAATGTTTGCCTACGTAATACTGAAAGAATAACCATGCAAAACACATTTAACAACAGTCAACACTTAACATTTCATGATAAGTGGGTTCAATATTAAGGATTTTGTCTTGTGAGGGGCAAAAATAATATTTAATTTCTTAAACATTATTATTGCAGTAAGCTACAAAAGTCTTAAGTAGTAACAGTGAAAAAAGAAGAAGAAAACAGCAGAACCATTAAAATTTATAAAAGAATTTCACTTTTATTCCCACAGTGAGTACTCCCTCTGAACATAAGTTGATATCATAAAATATTTTCACTCAAGTTTCGGAAGACGAAAAAATTATTCTTAATGTGTTAAATATTTTAAAATAGGTGTTAAAATTCTACTGCCGAAATGTATGATACTGACAGAGCTCTGTTGACAAAATTAAATACAACCTTAGATTTTATTAACCAGATACTTCTACAAGTTAGTATAATTCTCTGAAATTAAATCTGGTATCAACCCAAAAATTTTCAATAATTTTGAAACTTGTTATTTGCAGTTTGATGATTATCATAATAAAGTATCTAATTCATCTCATTTCTCCTTAATCCAATTCAACTAACTAATATTTAACTAATATTCAATTTCCTTATATGGATTTTTAAGGCATCAAATAATTAGTTTTCTTGACTTATCCACCAAGATAATTCAGAATAACTTACCTTACGTTTCTGTATACAAGGATTTTATTTATTAGTCTCCAATGCATTTTTATTCACATTTAATTAATTATAATTCAATATTTAATTAGATTTACATGATAAATACATAGATATTTATTTATATAATACAATATGCACTAATTAGAATGAAGTTTGCAATTAGCACGAAATTTTATTGAAATGCAATAAAAATAATAATCAATGCTAAAATATCAATTATAATTCAATTAAGTATAGAATTATAATTAATTAAATGTGGATAAAAATGTATTGAAGACTAATAAATAAAATCCTTATTTACAGAAACATAAGGTAAGTTATTATGAATATCTTGCTGACAAGCCAAGAAAATTGATTATTTGATGCCTTAAAAATCCATGTTGGGAAATCCCAATGAGGAAAGAGCCAATACATAGTTAATTGTAGTTTATTTATATTTTTAAGTTATATATGCACATGACATAGGAAATTTATTCAGAAAGGGAACGAATAATTAAGACGTTACAAGGTGAAATACAATAGATAACAGATGCCTTTCTACCGAGTATAAGAAAAATTTATCTATAATTGCATCACACGTAAAGAAAACTAAAAAGAAAAAGGGAATACAGAGGGAAATCCTTTCAATAGCCCGAAGTATAATCAAATTAAAAACTAAGCTTTTATTTGTTTAGTACAGAAGTCTGGATATATCGCATTTCGGATATTTTCTGATGGAAGGAGAGAGAATGAAAGACGCTCGTAATCTTCAGAAAATCGTCCGATATTTTAGGCTCATTACTACATTTTCATTACCTCGCGATATATTAAGGGGCTAATATATTTCGAATAAATCCATTTAGGAAGTGAAATTACAGAACCTGGCTTGTGTTAAAAATAGCCTGTGATAGAGTAAGAGTAACAAAAATTATTTCCCGCATCCATCCTATTATACGAAAATACTTACATTGGCCTGATAAATCTACATGAAAATGTCGAAAATTTTTCTTTTGCCTCGGACTTTCAAGAAAAGAAATTAGAAATAAGAAACTATTTAAGATATAACAAGAATACAGATACAAACCAGAAAAAAAGACCATTTCCACACAGCCAGAGGATTGCAATACTTAGCGCATGTAGTTAAGTAAAATAAAAGGCTAATGTCCGAGTGATTAGAGCTCTGGCATTCGGGGCCACAGGTTTCGGATTCGAGTCTGGATGTTTGCCATGGATGTTTGTTAGTGATTCGGAATCCACTTTAAACCGTAGGTCTCGGTCTAATAAGACTGTTGGGCGTAGAGCTGACAACCCTACCTCATAAAAAGTCAGCGTCACGAAGCCAAGTCAGACTTCTTACAGGCCCATTGCAACAAAAGCTGCCCTAACTTTCCTTCTTCCACGAGACCACATGGGTCCTTGGACTTGATTTAGATGTGGCTGTCTTTCTGGGATAAGAAACACACAAGTAAAATTATAGTCATTTTTTAAAATTACTTAGCGTAGAAAAGATATTTTCTGACAACATAATTTTCTTCCCGCATGTTCCGGTGACATATATAATTATCCCGAAATCGCGTTAATTGACAAGTTCATTGTAAAGATTATTCAAATTAAAATATGCTTTTTAATGACTTAGAATACGGCTTTAGTTTACGCCGGAAGAATGTACGAAAGCTCTCGAATGGAAAGTCTCATCATTCGATTCAAGGAGGAAGACACAGAGCCTAGATGCTCCCTCTGGGGACGGGTTTCGTTCCAAACTGCGAAGGCACAATGTGGCTGTAGTATATGAGACAACCAGTAGTGCTGTCTGGGAAATATTAAATCTACGTCATATTTACCATTTCAGTGGAGAATACCTTCTGGCAAAATGCCAATATTTGAAAATACCAATACCATTCTTTTATAGATGCTTACTTCTAATTAATAAAATTTGAGATAGTTAAATCAAATAACGATTAAAGAAATTTTAGCAGTGTTAGTTGTTGTTTGCATATTTTAAAAATTAATGTAATTATTCAGTCGTTATGCCTAATAATATACCTCCATATAATAAAGAAAAAATGATCGCAGGATTCAACTTCTTTCCAAAGTGTCATATTAACCAATTAAAGGATGCACTTGTTACCGTAGAAACTTCGTTATAAGCTCTATTCCTGCACCGGTCCTTATAATTCCATATATCATTCTCTTTCAAGTTGAGTTGAGATGTATAATTGCTTCACCAGTTGCTCTCCCGAAACCGAAAATTAGACGCATCCTTTCTAACTTTCCTTAACCTCGTTACGGGGGGGCGATCTGGAAACGTGCAGCGGCATACATTTCTGGGACTTAGGGGCAGGGGGATCGTTATGGCCCCTCCCTGGCGTGTGGTTTTTCCAGAGAAAAGATCACAAGAAGCGGCTCGTACGTGACTGCTCCGAGCTCAATTAGCTTTGTCAGTGTCTTAACGACGTCACTTGCGTTCGACACCTTTCCCGTCCAATCAGAAGGCGAGGTTGGATCTGCCTCATTAGGGTAGGAAACCGCGAGAGCACGTTCTTCGGTGTTTGCTGTTGTTTGTTCTTCGTCAGTTTCTCTTTTGTCCTTTAGTCTTTTTTTTTTTTTTTTTTTTTCTCTCTCTCTGTTCTTTTTTCTTCCCTTATCATCTGAAATGGATTCTATTTCAGATAAAACTTGTCGAAGTTTTCAAAATTCTTTCAAATCGTTTCTGTACCTGGCAATCGGAAATTCTTTTCTTTCATTTTTTATTTTATTTTATTAAAAAGAGTTTGGGATCGTTTGGTTTGAGTGAATGATCCCCTGTCGCTTTATTGAAATGTGTGAAGTTGCTGAAATGTCTTGAAATTATTGAAATTCAATAATTTGATACTGACAATTGACTCAATACTAACATACGAAGGATCTTTAATCAGGTGCAGTAAAAGTGTAAAATAATAATAATAAATGAAAAAATCAAAACTAAGAAAGAAACTGAAATATTAGAATTTTTAAAAAATAAAATAAAAAAATTTTAATTAAGAAAGAAATTTTTAGCACTATAAGCACTGTTTTTATTTTTATTTATTTTTTTAGCACTATTTTTAGCACTGATTTTTTGTATGTAAAATTGTAATTACAATAATTAGATTTGTCGCATTAAAACCGAGAGAAAATGTTTTCTTTATGAATATTTGCAGAAATTTTTTTAATTGTTGACAAAAACATGCAAAAAAGAATTTGCAATTTCTAAGTGAATACACAAATCATGTATAACATAAAATAAAACATATAATTATAACAAATTTACTAGCGAAACAAAACATAACAAAACAACAATAAACATTAACAAATTTAACTTACATACATAAAAGACGTTAGCACTTTATTTTTCAGTACTAATCTTTAATTTCTTATTAATTATGAAAAATATTCTTAGAGGATTTCTAACTTAAAAATGGCAATACTTATTTCTCATATTTCATAGAAATTAACTCATCTAAACTGATTGTAGCAAAGTTGTACTAAAGCCACCACCAATCCAGCCTTTTTTATTGCCGAAGGAAAACAATATTAAATATTCCTTAACTATAACTTGCTCTGATAATTTTCTATAACTCTCATGTGAGCCTTTCATTATTATTATTATTATTTTTTTTTTTTTTTTTTGACGAATTCATTATGTTTATTGTTAAAATGCTGCTTATTTTTGTCTAATTAAAATGATCGCAAATAAAGAAAAATTTATAATGTTATCCATTTTTATTTGAATTGTTTTGTTTCGAACTTTCGTTAAAGATTTTACTGCGAATTTGTTTTTCTCCCAATCGTCCATTTATTTCCATATATATCAATTGATAATGATCAAATGATGACTACTCAACGTAGTGGATTCATAATTTAATAAAAATTTAAATTCAGTTTATCAGAATTAAAAATTAAAAAATAGTGAAGAAATAGCTAGAAATTTGTACACATAATAATTTTTTGCTTAAAATTTTGCTGTTTTCTTCTCAATGAAAAATTTCATCCATATAGTAAACAACTTCATCACAACTGTAGTGCTTTAAAGGTAGGGTTTTTTAAAATTTATTTTCTATTTTATCAGGCAGTGAAATATGTTGGTTATTTTCAAATGGGTGAAAATGAAGCCATTAAATTTGTCAATCGCATAAGGACTCATGTTAAACTCATGCTAACACAATCACAAATCAAATTCATCCCCGCCTTTTAAAGTGGATGGGATTTCAATCATAGTGTCCAATTCGTGTCATGCTTTCTTAAGAAGAAGAAGAAAAACATCCATAAACCAGCTCTGAAAAGTTTCTCCTATTCGATTGGGTGCCAACAAGAAAAAAATCAGAAATGAAAGGAAAAACATTTTTTTTTTTTTTTTCACAAATCCTCACATTCTTTTTTTCCCACGTTCCATCTCCATCAAGCATAAACTTATCTCACCCTACGCTCCTGATTGATCTCGCTATGAGAAAAAACACTCAATGGACAGGTCCCACGGTACGCACAAAAAGAGCAAGAATTCTCGCCCCACGAAAATTAGGCGCGAGCCAGCCTTGCAGACGATTTCTGACAGGCCCGCAGGGGAGGTCCTGGCCGGCCCACCCCGTCATCTGGAACGGTTTTTGATTCGTGTAAACACTCATTGTTGCTGACTACCTGGAGGGTCCTTTAGGATGGAATTCTGGGTGTGAATGGGACACGTCGTCGCGGACAAGCTGTTTCCAGAGTTGTGAAGGGGGCGTGTAAGGGAGTTCCCTCCCCACTTCCTTCATGAACTCTCAACGCATCATAAGTTTCTGGCTCTTGGGAGAACTGCGCGGAAGGAACACTTCATGAAATGACTGTTAATAAGAAAAAGAAATAATAATAATTTTACTACAGGGATTTTCGAATTCATGGCCACACTACGTCAATCATCTTTGCATATATTCGTATTAAAAAAAAAATTGAATAGCATTTGAAAGTGTCACTTCTTAAATCAATTCAGACAATTTCAATAGATTTTAGAAGGGCTTTAATTGAATAAGCTATTTCTGACGATTCCCACAGCTAGTTCTATTATTACTATTTTGCATGATATCTCTCACTAGATCGAACTATGTGAAAAGAACACTTTCTTGAATGAGAGTGAAAGCTAAGGATAATTTTATCTTCAAGGTGACTCGAGCTTTCTTATTGTGAGATTTAAGAATATTTGAGATTGTGTCATTCAAACATATTCAATTAATTTCGGCAGTGAGTTTTTTTATTGAATTATTTTTATTTAATCTCTAATTATTCTTATATTATATAAATATGTATTAATATTTTTAATATGCAAAATATTGTCATATATATTGATTATAATGTATACAAATGTCTTAATGTAATGTAATTCTTAATGTTACCTTAATACAGTTTCAAATTTCTCCATATTAAAAGAAAAAATAATCCACTCTAAATTTTATAACTATTTCCATATTTTATTCAGTCTATTTTTTAATATATGAACAAAAGAGTATTTTACTGAAAAATTATTCATAATATAATCTGAAAATATTACAGATTAAAATTTTTTTGTGCATTTAGCTAGCTTTTCTGGCATTAAAAAAATAAAAATATTGCATTTTTTAAATATGTAGCAAATTAAAAATAATCTAACGTTAAATTTATAATAATTAAATTTGTAATTTATAATAAGTTTATTGTTTTCTAAAGAACATTTTTTAAGAAGATTCAATTTTATAATAAATTATTTTCTGATTGTTTTTAATAGACATTTGTTTGAATTGAGATATCGATATCATGAAATATGTTTAGAAATTTTTTCATTTATAGCTATTAGCTAAAATTTCGTGATCTATAAAAAATATATAAAAACCTTGTAAATGTATTAATTTGATTTTAGTTGGCTAAAATGATTTAACTAGAGCTCTGGCGGTCGGTGCCACAGATTTCGGGATCGAGTCCCAGCTGTGCCATAGATGTTTATAATGGTTCGGAATCCACTTTAAGCCGTAGGTCGCGGTCTAAAAATGATAGTAGAGAGTTGGGCGTAGGGCGAATAACCCTACTCCTTGGAAAACATCTCTTGTCTCGAAATCTGTCAGTAGGCAGACAGCCTTGGCCCACCATGGGGTTGCTGAAGCCACTGATGATGATGATAAAAATGATTTAATGTGAGATATAATTGTCGAATTGCCCATCGTATCGCTTTTATACTATTGTGGAAGAGTATAAAAATGCATGCATAAAATGTTTAATAACTGTTAAAAATATAGTAAAAAATTTAAGTGTTAAAAATTTTTAATTGAATTTTACTTGTAACAATAATTTATATTTATTCTTACGTAATTTATAATTCAATATAACAGAGATATCGAAGAATTATTCTATATTTATTCGAATCATTGATTAATTCAAGATTAAAACCTCAATTGAAACTGAGATTTCCATTCCATGTGTTATTTACCGCTAAAACGAAACCTTTTTTAAAACCATCCACATTCCCTGCTTTCGCTTTTCTATTTTTCTTGATCAAACCCGTGATTAAATTTCAAATTTGCATTATGTAGGGAAGCGAGGCGCATGAGGACTTTGATTGAAATTCATTTATTCGACTTAAGCATGTGGTGCATTTAATAAAATAAAAAAAAAAGGCACAAAAGGGACGTGAAATCACAAGAAACGTAGCAATTTATTTTCTTAATTTCTATAATGACTATTCCGGAATGGGCATCAGCTTCGTAAGCGGAAAAGGGAGGAATTCAAATGATTACTTAAAAAAAAATAATAATAATAAAAAAATAACAAAACAACCGCCTTGTTTTCTAGAAATCGGAATTCCAATCAATATGATATAAATGGAGAAGAAAATTTAATGATGAAAGAAACTCGTACTGGAAAAGGAGAGTTGGGGTAGGGATTGATATGTACGAATGAGAAAAAGGTAGGGGGTGGGGGGTACAAAACATAATTTATTGCTTCTTTTTTCTTTCTCTATTAATAATGGCAACGGTAGAAGAGCACATTTCGCAACTGAATGATTATAATGATGACTAAGAGATGCAGTAAAAGAACGAGAACTCGAGTTCTGAAACCGAAGATTAAATCCGTTTTTGAAGAAGTTTTTTTTTTTTTTTTTTTTTGTTTTTTTTTTTTTTTTTTTTCCCCTCGTTAAATCTTTTAATTTGTCTCGGATAGCCCAGCCAGTCTTTCACAAAATGTTCCGTTCTCCTGCCCTAACCTCCCCTAACCCCCACCCCCTAAATCTGAGAATCGGAATGAAAAGCAAATTACTCTTTTCCAAATTAAATCTTCCCTCTCGTCGACTGAGTTTTGAAAAATTTATAATTGGAAGATTTTATACTGCGCCGGAGTTATTTCGGGCGTGCAGTAATTACGACTAATGAGTGGGAAGATAATTTAAAATTTTAAGATTTATCCGTGACAAGGGCGTTAATTAATTAATTGTCATTAGGATGCTCAACAGTTGTGACTTTAATTGCAACTATCAGGAGACTAATGAGATGACCCTTTTTTACGTCCCTTTCATTTAGAAGCGTCACCGGAGTGCTACTTAGGGTTGTTTTAGTATTTGCTACGTTAGGTTCGTCTGGCATTTTTCTGAGAGAGACGACAAGATTTTGATTTTTCGCTTATTAAATTAAAACGTAATTAAAATGTTTTGCGAAGTTGGCACAAAGCGTGAAAGGCGTAAATCGAGTAAATGTATAACTATACAGTCAATTCGCCATAAAAGAAAGATGTGTCCAAGTCACAAATTTTATAATTTCTTAGAGTATTTGAAACGCTATTTAATTTATAAAATTGCATCATAACTTGAAGAATATTCTTTTTGAATTCTGTTTGTCTATTAAAAAAAAAAAATTACTGAATTTAATATAGTGGCGTATGAAGAAATAATAAAATTATTTTAGAATACAAAAAGGAAACAGAAGACGTATTTCAAGTATATGAGGGCAAAATAAAGAATTTTAATGATGAAGATATCAATAACAAAACGGTGAGAAAAAGGTGTTTTGATAAAATAAATTGCTTTAATTTAAATTGATATACAAATGGAAAAGTTTACTGTCATAAACCTGCATATTATCTTATATAACATGCATCAGAACTTATTTTAATTTTGAATGATTGTTTTTAAATAGGATCAATGAAAGATTGTATTGGTCATTATTCTTTTTTTCCGTTGTGCTATTTTAATAAAATTTTTCTGCTTTGGAGAAAGTTTAAAACAAGTAATAAAAATATAAGGTAAAAAGAATTATCTAGACAAATTCAACTTCATACAACACGAATTAACCATATACTTGGAGTGGCAAAATTTACATAAGATGATCAAATTAAACATAAATAATAACTAGAGAAGAAGGAAAATAAAAAAAAAATTCTTTCTTTTGAAGTATGTTCTAAGTTCTGCTTCTGTGTCTATTTTGACTCCAGATATTCACCAAATGTGATGGCTTCAAAACATTCCTAAGTTATTGCTCAAGATGTCCCAAAGTATGAAATCATTAATTAATACTTAATTTTTAAAAATGTATTCAGTATATTCTACGTCAGTGATGATTTGTCTACAGATATTGCGGAATGAAGCACTTATTTACACTCGATATTATAGATATCATTCAAAATAATAATCTTTTTTTTTCCCCCTTTAATTCTTTTTTTATACTGGTACATTACATAATACTTAAGTTTAAAGTTAGTAGTCCTCTATTATTTCATAAAAAAAATTATAAAATCCCGTTATGGAATTGCACCTTTTATAGTTACAAGATGTGTTGTCTAGCGCACACATTCAGGATAGTAACTGCACGCTAGGCAGAGAAAGCACTATCATTCATGCATTGCCAACTCGTTGTGCAAGTGCACGTATGGTTTATTTTTGACACGATGTGGTTGCGTTTAAAAGACATGTATGTTACAAGTATGTAAAGACAGACATGTCTCTTATTATATGTAATAGATTGTAGAATTAGATAATTACCATGCTTTCGGCTATTCTACTTAATTCTTTCTTTTCTATTATTTTATCTTTTCTCCCTAAGAAATAAGTTCTGTGATTGTAAGTTAACTTAAAAAAAAAAAAGATATATGTAAAAACAGAAATTATAGGTAATAAATTTTTCCATTTGTTTCTATAAAAAAAAAATTTATTGTAAACTTCAAAAAATTTTTTTTTCCATTTGTTTCTATAAAAAAAAATTTAAAAACCCCGTTAAACACCTATAATTCAAATAACTCAGCTAGGAATAAAGCAAAAACTTTCATTCTATCCGTATATTAAACAGAAATCAAATAAAGAAAAAAATGCATTTGTCTTTAAATCGAATATTTGTCTGCTGTATTGATAAAGTAGTTTAAAACCAATTACAAAACGGAATGTGAAATAAAAAATGATAAAATTATTTTTTAAAAACGGAACTCTAATTATATACGTGAATAATTATAAAAACATTTCTTGATTCGAAACTTAAATATTATCAACAGTACGACCATCAATGGTTTTAAAAGCATGGGGAAGGAGATTGTCCAAATAGCATTTTTTTTAGCGCGTTATCTAATTTAAAATTAAATTCAGAACAGTACTCAGAAACTCGTTTAATTTATTTAGTTTCTTCCTTTATTTGTTCTTTCTCTGTAATTTCATTCAGAGTCCAATTTATTATGAAAATTTTCCCGCCCTTTGTCTTCGCACGTCTTTTTTTTCCCCCTTTACTTTTTGAGCACCAATCATTATGCCTCTCGATTTTCAATTGTCCAATGGAATTCAAGATCTAGTGTTTTTGAAAAAAGGAGGTTTAAACTTTTGAGATTTTTTTCTCTTTTACGAACAGTTTTTTTGAACTACTAAAAAAAAATTGTTCTTCGAGATTTTTCACTTTTTTTAAAAATAAATATTCAGTCTTTTAGAGAAAAAAAGATAAGTTAATGAGAAAAATTTATACTTTTCACTCTTTCTGATTAATGAATTTGAAAGAAAAAATGTATTTAGATAATATTAATCCTTCCAAACTCTGAATGAGATACTGTAAAAATAATGGATTGCAAAATATAGACATTGCTTAGCTTTAATAATTACTATAATATTATCGTTTCTCTAAAAAATTATCAATTTATACAAATTTATAAAATAAAATAATTTTATATCATTTACTCCAATATGTAATTGTATATTTCTATGCATAAAATAATAATAAATGAAGAAAAATTCATTCTTGGTAGCTACATTATTAATGTATGCAGAAATTATAGGATTGAAAATAAATAAAAACAAAAACAAAACAATGAGAATATTGAACTTGCAGTTAAACTGGAAAGAAAACTGGTCAAATAGAAAATGTTAATAGATTTACATACCTTGGAACAATAGTTGATAAAGAAAGGGGTGCTGATGCTGAGATAGGCGCCAGAACTTCAAAAGCATGTAACTGTTTAAAAAAATTAACTAAAGTTTGGGTTCTAATAGACTTAATAGCTTAATGTTAAAGACAAAAATTAACACGTTTAATTCTGTGGTAAAATCATACTTTTATATGGAAACTAATCAAACAACAAATTTAAAAATTAAACAGTTGGCAAAATAGATACTTTAGAAATTTTTAAGAAATATATTAACCGAAAACAATACCAAACTTATATCTCTATATTAAGACAAAACAAAAACAGCTAACAAATAGCACCAAAAGAAGAAGGTAGATGTGGATTGGCTATATATTAAAAATGCTTTCAACTAAAATCCCAGGAGTAGCGTTAACATGGGCACCCGAAGGTGAAAAGAAAAGAGTAAGACCATGTTAACATGGAGACGAATTTTAGAAAATATGAGAAACCAGGGGGAGGGGAGAGGCGAGCTTGTCAGAAGTATGATCTGCTGCGGAGATGGTTCAATAAGCTGAGAGCCTTCTTGCCATTGGGCGCAAAGAGGATTAATAATAGTAGTAATTAAATAAAAATTTAATGAAAATTTACTTTTCTTATTACTTATATAATATATACACTTTTTTATTGAAATAAATTAATAAAACCTAACTAAAATTAAAATTATTAACTAAATAAAGCAAATTAAAATTAAAAGTCATAAATAGTTTAATAAAATAAGAAACTTACTTTGACAAAACCTTTCTCTTCAAAGTTTTCTCTTTATGATATTTGGTTCTTAAAATATTTTATGATAAATAAAATCAGATGTTAGCATTATATTCAAAGAAAATTATTGGATGCTGTTAACCATAAAAACTAAAAATAATTAAAATTAAGTAATATATAATTAAGTTTTTTGTCACAATTTACATTATATTTTACTATTAATTTAAATTATTGATATAATATTAACATAAAGCTCAATAAATAATTTATATTAATTATAGCTTAAAACTCAAACTTGATAAATTATAACTCAAAAGAAATGTATTTTATTATTGAATTTAATATTTCCAAAAAAAGTTTTAAAATGCATTCAAGTTAACTAATCTTTTATCATTCGTATAATCTCGATATCATCTGCAAATTAACCAAAAAAAAAAAAAAAAAAAAAAAAAAAAAAAAACAGAGAGAAAGAGAGAGAGAGACCAAATTTGTTTGGGCTTGAGAAAGTATCATAACTTCCGTATGGAGGAGAAAACATAACAGTGCATTTCTAAAAGATGTTGTTAAAAAAAGGTTTTTAATTGAAAAAATCAATAATATTTTTGGGGAACAACGCTAGCGTATTTTCATCAAGCCACAGCTTAATAATTTGAGACAAAGGAATAGTTAATATGATTCTTTTCTATTAGAGACTTTCACTTGTCTATGTTTTGAAAATTATCAACATTAAAATATTTATTACGGTGTTTGAAAAGAGAAATGGGCAGCAAGTAAGAAAGTAAAAATCGAAAGTAAACATATGCTTATTTTTAAATAAAAAAGTAATATAAATAATAATTTTTTTGATAAAAGCAAACAAAAGAAATAGTTTAATTCCAAATGTAAATATCAAACATAAAAGTAAAATAACGTTATCGAGATATAATCTAAGGTGTATGGCTTCTACACAATTGTGTAAGCCACAAATTCAAAAAGAAAAATCTATGAATTTTATTTTTTATATAAAAAAATGATATTGAGAATTTCACCGATGGGAAGTTTCCATACGAATATAAATAAAATTGTCATTTAACATCATTTTAAATAAAATAATAAATATAGTATTATAAAATCCAAAATATTCAGTTATTCAAATTTCAAAGTTAATATCTAGCCCTACATTATCAAACTCGATAGCAAATGTTTCCTCTTATTATATAAAAGTTACATGAACGAATAATGAGTAATGTGTTGGATGTTCGCAGTAGTACTACTACATCACTGCACCTGGAAATTAAATGCCACTTTAAAGATTTGCGAATGATATGAGGGAAATTGTACCACCTCAATTTAAACGAACATCCCTAAGGGGATTCATATTCATCTTCAAATCTAGCGGAATGATATACCAACTTACAGATTTATCGAGCTCATACTCAACATAGTTTAAGTTTGGTATCGCTTATCGTGTTTGGAACCCGGCCTCAGTGGCCGGAAATCCAATGTGCTATCTACCAGTCCATTGTGGACCACGTTTTCGAATTGGTAAGACATTTTGAAACTCGACAAACGAATCTGAATCGAAAGTTCCCGTGCCTATATTGGGCATGACATAATAAATCAGTAGAACAACAGGTCCCTCCGTTGACTTTAAATAGGATCGTGTGAATCTCCGGATGCAATGGCATAGTTTAAAAGCTATAGTGAAATCTTTGGTACCGCTAAATCTATTAAACGTCTGCCTTTCATATAGAGAATGCCTACAGGTTAAGTATCGGGTATTTGGAAACAATATTAACTTAACATTATTTGAAATTTACGACATATGAATATATTTTTACAATCGGACTAATCATGAAATAAGTTTAAAAAATGCTTACTTTTCTAATTTGAAGCAAGTAGAAGGGGAAGGATCTATCAACTGTTTCTGAGAAAGACTCTACCGACAGCCCTTTCTTAAAATGAGGATTAGCCCCGCAAACGATTCTAATTCTCCGAAGAGGTGCTAAAGACATCGCCTTTGTCGGCACCTCACCACGCTTAAAACAGCTGACTAATTTAATATCGTAAGAAGTGAACCACCTGGCAATGGCGGATATACCGTTTAAATGAAACTGCGGAAGAGAGAAGAAAAAAATTGTGCCGGATTATTATTACGTGTGTTTTCTGCAGCCGCTTCTCTAAAAATAAGTTTTGACAGTTTAAAAAGAAATGAAAAATAATTTTTTTTATACTTCTTCCCCTTTGTCTTAATATAGATACGATAAAACAACTGAGGAGAATGAGCTTAGAAAGTGAGCTACTTTTACTTAGTGAAATATTTCGTGTCAATTACTGATATTTTGTATGGTATCTTACAAATTTGTGAATTAAATTCTTATAAAGATACTAATTAAAATGATTTTTATAATTTGAAGTCATTTTCGTAATATTAATATCAATACGATTTTTTTTCACTTTATAAAATATTTATATAATTTAGAATTAACTTCGACCAACAAATTAAAACGAAATATGAAATTGACTATTAAAAAATTTATGCCAAAAACGTTTTAGCTGATAAAATTATTATTAGACTAATACTTTCAAAGCTATGAAATTCAAAGTCTTTTTCTTCAATAATCAAATTTCAGCTTTAATTTTGAATACTGGATTAAAAACAAAGCTGAATACTTTAAGTATTTTTCAGGTATTTTAGGTATTAATTTACTATTCTGGTGTTTATTACCAGGATTTACAGGAAAAGTGTTGTAAGCTGAAAAGTCTTTTTGTTAGGTCCAAAAAGAAGAGTGCTATCGTTACGTACCATCCCAGAAAAGTGCTTCTCCTGAATTGTGATGGCATTATGTAGATGGTGTCTATCAAGTCCTCCATAGTACACTCTGCGTAACGTTTAATCTATTAAGCGTATGCTTTTCTTATACAAATACCAGGTTAAATAATCTGGCTTTAAAAAAAATATTATAATTTCAGCTAATAAATAAAATTTCAATTGTATTAAAAATAGCATAAGACAAATTTTATGGATTTAAATTAAAACATCTAATACTTAGAAAGAAAGCGGATTAACTTTTCATAATATTAAAAATATATCTATATATCATAATACATTATTAATATGCACTAATAATGTGGATTAATAATAAATTGTAAGACAAAATTCCAGGAATTAAAAACTTTCTAGAAAATATACGAAAAAATGCATAACTAAAGCAAACATCTTTCTTCTTTGTTAGAAGTGGAAAAAGCATTCTGACTCAATTAAAATTAGTTAAGTGTTTTTAAATTATGGCAAGTTAATAAAGAATGTTAAAAAAAAATTTAAGATAATAATCTATATAAGTTCTGCATTGCTTTTCGGAATAAATAAACAGCAAAATAATCCATTTTTTTTTTTTTTTTACATCTTCATTTTTTCACTGATTCCTATTTCGATTTCGTTTTTTTCTGCAATTTCTTCTCAGTATTACACAGTTATTCTCCGTTTGTATTATTTTCATTCAAAGCATCATTCAAATATACAAATAATGAAATTGTCTTCTGCGGTTTTGTTGCCACATTTAAAGAACAATTCTACATTACAGAACATTTTAAAAAATATCTATGATTGCATAGAAACCACTATTTTTATTTCTAGAACAGTAATTACAGAACCAAAATTGGAAAGAAAATAACAAACAAAAAGAATATGAATTGAGTTCTACACAAAACTAGAATCAGAATGAGAAAATCGTTTTCTTAGAACGAGCGACTGGAAAACTGTCTGCAACTTTTAAAATGAGATGCGATTCACATTAAATACCGTGTCCACTGCATGAAATTTTACTCCAGAAGGAATAGCATGTCGCGAAAAAGCTTTCATGCATTTATATCTATCTGCTCGTGGGTCGAAGCTGTCTCCCGCTGTTGCGATGTCAGCCGCGCCTGACAGCTTCATTATAAAACAGAACGGTCTCGAAAAGGGGACATGATACCCAGCAGAAATTGAAAAATTGATCCTTAGGTCTTCTTGTCGCCGAACATCCTTTAAATAAATTGTTCTTTTCGCCACCTCCTGCGTCTTTCTTTGCTTTTGCCGACGACGGTTGTGTGCTTTTCGCTGTCACTTGCAGATGAAGAAGAAAAAAAAACCCTTCTGAAGGTAAATGGAAGTTAAAAAATAGTTGGGGCTGAGCAGATTTTTTTAATATTATTAAAAAAATTCGTTTGTTTTTTTAGATTTTTTTTTTTTTTTAACTTTGTAACAAATTATTCGAAAAGAGAAAAGAAAATGAGATTATGAAAATTTTGTGAAACCCTTCACGAATATGTTTATACACATATATTTTTTGATAATTTTTATTACATTATTTTAATTATTGTTATTATTTTTTATACTTTATTATTTTTATTTATTATTATTGTTAATTTGCTATTATTATTCATATTATTATTTTTTTTTCAAAACAAGGGTGGAAAAAATGAAACACAACAGGCAGAAAAATCCAATGTAAATGCTTTAATAGATTTGGATGTGAGATAACTGTATTCAGTTAACTAAAATATGGATAAAATCTGACATTGCTATATTTTTCTGTATAAATTTTAGTTAAAAATGATATACAGATGAGAATCCATACAAGGAAACTGTATTTTATACTAAACATTCGAAATCCTACAAGGAATATTACATATGCATTTATAATTATTAGTATATCCATTAATGGGGGCCTGATGGCCGAATGGCGCTCTGGCACGGTACCACAGGTATCGGGTTCAAATCCGGCTTTGCCCATGGGTGTTGTAGTGGTTCGGAATCCACTTTAAGCCTTAGGTCCCGGTCCTAACAGAATCGTAGAGTACTGCAGGGGCATTGTTACTCCGCGTTCGTGGCTTACCATCAAGTTACACGCGCCCCCCGGGTAATGCAAAGTGAGTAACATCGGTGCAGCCCTTATGGCGAAAGATCACGGTCTATTTGCTAGCTGCATTAGAAAAAAAAAAAAAAAAAATATCCATTAATTAATAAGATTCCATATAAATTTAAAATTTTTAAATTATCAATTAAAACTATAAGCAGAGGATTCTGAAGGTCCTTTTTGAAAGAAAAAAAATAACCTGAAAATTTAAATAAAATGAAATTCAAATTTAAACACATTATATTTTAAATTTAATTATAGTTGTGAAATTAATTATTTCCTATTTTTCAGAACAATTATCTTAAATTCGAACGAATTTAATAATTTAAATAAATAGAAAGAGGTTTGGATAGAATCGAACATGTATTAATAAAAGTTTTAGAATCTTATAAGAAAATATTTAATATAACTTCTAAAACAAATTTCTTCGGTTTTTTCTTTTATTTTTAATGTTTTTTTAAAATTTGAAACGAATAAAAAACTTAAATTCTGATAAGAATTCCAAGTAATGAAGTAAATAGAAATAACTAAAAATTTCAAACAATTACAACATATAAATTTCAGTGTATACTAAGTAATCCTGTATGATTTATTAAATATAAAAATCTCCAAATTTAAATAAAAAAAAAAATATCTTTAAGCCTAAATAAATGTCACAATAATTTCTCATTATTTTTTGCAAAAAAATTAAACTCGATTTAAAATTTTTCGCTTTCTAATAAAATTAAAGAATGTCTTTAAACCTAAATAAAATGACACAAAAGTTTGACACAAAAATTTAAACTCGATTTCGCATATGAAATTGTCTGCTTTATATTAATTTTTGATAGCAATTAAAAAAATAAATCATCTTAAATAAAATTTTCTGCTTAATTTTACTTTGAATTTATTTCTAGAATTAGAATATCACCAAAATCAGTCTAGTATACATCGTCAGAAATCGCGAATTAATTATTTATTTGAGTTAAGAAAAGTTTATGCTGTACTAAAAAATTGCAAAAATGAAATGTTTTTAGTTAAAAGTATCACAATATTTTTCGAAAAGTATCGTAGTAGATTATCTAGATCAAAGAAGCATATAATGAAATTAATCATCATTTAAAAAATAAATGAAAATTCCAGATTATCGATTAAAACAAAAGAATAAGTATATTATGTAATATATACAAGTAAATCTAGAAACATTTCGAGATCTTAACACTATAGATGGGGGGCAAGGAAGAAATTCTTCGTGAGAAATAAATTTCAAATTTCAAATGCTATTTGTCAAAAACATAGAAAATGCCTTTTATAATACATGAACAGTATTATATTTGTTGATGAAAATAAAATTAATATATTCGAGTTAGTGGGTACATAATAAATTAGAGAAAATTGGAAGAATTTCAAAAAGGGAAACTTACTTTCCAAAATCAAAAAATGTTGGGATAGGTGCTATGGTGTGGGAATGTAAATCATCTGCTGGAGTTAGTAAATTCAAATTTGCTGATGACACTCTAGATTAGTATAAAAATAATGATATTTTAAACAAAAATTAAAAATCCTCCGTCTAAGATCTTAGCCTAAAGAGTGAACTCAAGTTCCACCAAGATAACGATCTTAAGTGTACTTACTGTCTTTAAAGTTCGATCGCTGTTGCTTTACAACAGTAAAGAAGTCATACTTCAGTTACAAGATTTGAACCTATTAGAACATAATTGGTCAGGATTTGAAAAAAGTCTTCACCAAAAAACAAATTTTTTTATAATTTTATGTTATAACATTTCCTCTACGTAGCAGCTAAAATCTGTAACACAAGAAAAAGGGAACAATATAGGACTCGAATATGCTAATAAATTTCTTGAATCTATACCGAATAAATAAGAAGTCCTGTTAAAGTTCATGGATATCCAATATAAAGTTTGTTTAATAAACAGTCCAAATTTTTTAATTGGACTTCATTGAGTAAAATTCATTTTTGAGTAAAATTCATTTCATTAGGTATTATTGCTTTTTCAGAAAGTTTTAAAAAAAGTAAGTAAATTTGTCCTTATATAAATATATTTGTGCTCTACTGTAACGAAGCAATAAGCATTTTTTTATTTTGTTCAATAATATTTTATATAAACAGTAAGGCTATATGAAAATATTTGTGCTACATTGTATAAAAAAGTTTTTAAACTTCTTAAATATCAAGCAAAGGAATGTTTATATGGTAAAAAACAAATTGGTCCTTATGTTTCAAAAATAAAAATTTTTCCAAATAAATTGATCACTTGATTTAAAATATAAAAAATCCTAAATCTAATATTTTCGAATTTTAGAGAACAAAATCGAATTTGTATCACATGACGAAAAGTCTGTTTGATAATAAAACAAGTTATTTGTGATTTCAAAAATTTATTAATTTTCTTCCTGAAATTAGAGTTTAAAAAATAGAAATTTCTATATAATTTAGATTTTATAAATTCATTTTATTTTGTAAAAAATAACAACGATAATAATTCTTGATTAAATTTCAATAAAAAGGGATCAACATTACTTAAAGTAATTTAAAATAAGTTGTAGGAAAGTTATGTTTTGAAATTAAGAATTCATAATTTTTTTAAAAAAATTATTCTTAAAATCAACATAAAACTAAAAAGAACAGAAAAAAAAATTATACATTACCATCTTCTGGAATTCTTTTGTTCGTATTTTTATTAATCACTTGAACCACCTAAAGCGAATCTAAAACAATTGCGTTCAAGAAAAAGAATGGCAAAAAAAAAGAAGAAAAAAAAAATGCTTCTGAATTATTATTATATTTTTTTTTCCTACAACGTTCTTCTAACAAAACAGAACAACAGAAAAACGCAGGCGAGTGCAATTATGTTGCCATTTGAAGAACTAATCTTCCCGCAAATTTAACTCGGAAACAATTGCACATAAAAATGAAAATGCGAGATTAAGTATAAGAGGTTTCAGGATTGCCACGACTGTTTTAATTCGTGAAAGTCGGGCACAGAAAAATTAGTCTTGTCTTTCCAGTCGGTTTCGGGATATTCTCGCTCGGACTACATTGATTTTTTTTCCTTCTTTTGCTCCTAACACTTATCCTAATTATTAGAAAAGAATAGAAAAATGTTTCGCTGTTTAGAAAGCTGATTTTGGAAGCTGGCAACAACGATAAGTTCGTTTGGCGCTTTGCATCTAATTGGTTTAATGGCGGAAGCGTCAACGTACAAAGAAGTTCGAAGCGGAAAATATTAATATTTTTTTTTTCTTGTTTTCATTTTTCCCGGTTCAGTTATTCTACGTCGAGAGAAGCTCGTTTTCGCGAAACGAAATAATTAAATTAATTATTCGAGATCTAAGATTACATCTACGCTGCACTGCTAATAAGTAACTTTGCAAATTATTCAAACCGAAAAATTCTTCATCTTTATATTAATTGCATTTTTGAAGCACTGGTACATGAATCTAATTTCTTTTCGAATAAAATTTTACAGCATACTCTAAGCTAAATTAAGTATTTCGTTTCACTTAACACGGCTAATTTTTCGGAGAATTAAAAAAAAATTATTGAAGTGTGAAACTAATTTAAGCCTTTGTTTATATATAAAAAATATTTTGTTAAATTAAGTTTTTATAAAGATTTGATAGTAAAAATATTATATTTGTTAAAAATATTTTTTTGTGTGCAATAATGTGAATTCTAAATGACCTTATTATAATTGACTATATAGAAGATTTGAATTGATTAAGAATATCGATTATTGTCAGTATTACATGCTGAAAATGGAATTGTATAAAATTAGTAAATTTTGAAATCAGTTTTACTAAAAAAAAAAAAAAAAATCAAAAGAGGCTATTAAATTCTTGAAACTAAGATATTTAATTTCAGCTTATAAAATACCAAAGAAATAAAGATATTAGAGGAAAATGTTGCTTTATATAAAGATTTAAGTAAAATGTAGTTGTTACAGTTTTTGAGGTTAAAGATTTTGTAATTTTATGAAAAAACAGTGTTTTTTGTGAATGTGTGATCTATTAAAAATTCTTACTTTATGTATTTGACAATGATTGTTTTTAAAAATTCTGCTCAATTTGGTATTAATTATAAAAATGAGAAATTGGGTGAACATCCCCTTTTAATGTCGATTTTTAACTCCGTCAAACCATCACCAAATGCAAATAATATGCTATTGCATTCAATCTATAACTTTTTTAAAATATAAGAACCTTAAATTGTATAACTTAAAATACATTAAAATCTGAGATGCATAATATAAGGCTGTTATTTTAAGGTATGATCATCATATTATTTATTTTATGTTAAAAAAGTTATGGCCATTAATTTATCAGGAGGCATTCCAAACAGAAACAATTACCATTCAATTTTGAACAAAAAATAAAGTTTACTAATTAATACATATTTGATGCTCCCATTTTCTGTTGCGTATGTCTTTATATTTATTTATTATTGATTTGGAAATTAAAATAAAAATATAAAGATACACCTAATTGAAAATTTTAATTTGAAGTTAATCTTTCATTTTCACTAAAGAAAAATAGAATAGGCAAAAAAAATGGAATTTGTTTTTTATACAAACGAAATTTGTTTTCATTTTCGATGCTTGTTTTTAAATGTTTTGATACGAATAATTTTTTTTTTTCAATTTCCTCTTGAGCAAAAATTTTAAAATAAAATATTTTCAATACTTATTAATATTAATACGCTGCTTTCAATATTATCAATATTATATTTTCAATAATATCAGTACTATATTGTCAATACTTTCAATACTTATTTTGAATTTTACTTTATAACATAATTAGCTGACCTGGCATTGCTTCGCTGTTGCTAAATTTGATATATATGAATTAAATAAATACAATTGAAGTTCTTTATCAATTCATTTATTCAATTAAAACTACAATTTAATTATGTGTGATTATTTTCTGTTTCATTGCTAACCTTTTCGCCTTCTTTTTTCAGATTGTTAAATAATTTGTAATTAATTAATAGTTAGTATGCAATATTATGTAGTTTTGGTGGCATTGTTATACAACAACAATAAAACACAGCCGAAAATCAATTAGGATAATTAATATTTAACAATTGATTATCTAAAAATTCTATTATTTCATGAAATACGCTTAGAAAATTGTAGGAATTTGTATTAAATTCACTTAATTTTATCAATATTCTACAGCCTAAAGCAATTTCAACAGCAGTCGAAATGTGAAAAAATCTAGTCTTTAGATAAATTGTACAACAGCAGCGCTAGCAAACGGATTTCATCCAAACTACTCTTTAAACACTTATAAGAACAAACTGTGGAATTTTCAGCTAAGCCAAGAGAGAGGGTTTTTGAGTTCATAAGACACACACATACGAACATTGTTTTTAATCATATGATCCACATGATAATGTTTAACATATTATCCTAATAACTTTATTTTTAACAACCATGTTGTAATTTTTTAACTAAGATACACAATGAAGAAAAATCCCAGAAGAGAATGAAACGAAAACTGTGAAACCAGTAGTGAATGATTTTGAGTCTATAAGGCGATCACATATGAACATTGCTTTTATTCATATGACTTACATGATAATATTTAACATAAATAACCTAATAATTTTATTTTTAACAACCATGTTGTTATAATTTTCTAACTAAGATACACAATGAAGAAAATACTGTATGTTATAATATATTAAAACAATTTTCATGTAAAAATGATACTTAAAATACTCGGTTTACCTATTACGAATTATGTGTACATATGTAGTGTTGCTTTTTTTTTCTTACAGATATGAACTAGTTAATATTGTTCTGTTCATAGTTCAGTTAATAATTTTCTTGATAATAATGTTCTAGACTATATTTGTTTTCCTCAATCTTGTTAAAAAATTTCACATAATGTTTCTTGTATAGATAAATAAATAATTATTTTAGCTCTCTTGTTAAACTGTAAATAATTCACATTAATCAATTTCCAAAACCAAATAGCTCTTATTGGAAACACTGTTATCAACAGAAAAGATTTTAAACAAGCATAAATTTATTAGTTGGATTGTTTTGGTTATGCCTATTGTGTGAGAGATTTTCATTGAATGCATGTATGACAGCAAGAAAAACTGAAAAAGTTACAGAAAAATACCCCCTCCCCCAATATAAAAACATAACGGATAGGACAGTAGTTGGAAAATTATTAGTAAGAAAAAAAATAGTATTAAACAATGATGATACAAGCGTTTATTACATTAGATATATATATTTCATAATTCTGAATGAGCATTTGTTGTTTTAAATTAATGCAACTCCTTACACATCAACATATTAAAGATATAAACAATTGGGGTCCATAAAGTTGCATAAAAGAATATAATATGCTTGTATCATCATTGTTGTTAACCTGATATGAATAACAACAACGATGATACAAACATTTATTACATTAGACATATATTTCATGATTCTGAATGAGCATTTGTTGTTTAAAATTAGTGTAACCTCTTCAACAACATAAAAAAAACATAAACCTTTGTTTTGTTAAACATTGTAATTAAAAAAAAAATCTAAACATTGTTTCAATGTCATCGAAATCATAACATGTTTACATGAATAATTTTTGATAAATTGTTGCACACACACACACCAAAAAAAAAAAAAAAAAAAAAAAAATCTGTGAGGAATATAAAAGTTTAGAATATCAGAAAAATAAAAAAGATAATAATTATTATTTTACATCATTAACACAAACCAATGACTATTTCTAAAAGTTATAAAAACAATATCTATAACATTTTAATTATTTATTTTTTAGTAATAATTGTTTAAGTGATGAAAATAGTTGGAACAGAAAATTATATTTATAAAATGATAAGAAAAAGTACTTTTTATCATTAAAATAAAATTAAAATTTGGAAAATTATTAAGATTTATAAAATAATAAAGCCTTGTATTTTATTTTGAAAAGTTTTTCATTTGCATATGTTGAATTATCGTTATTTTTTGTGATTTTTTCAGATTTTTTATTGATATCTGTTTAATAATTATCTATTCAAATAGTTATTGTATTAACAAAATAATTGAATTTCATAAATTATGGCTGATATTTATTTATTTTTATAAATATTGGTTTTGGAATTCCTTTTATCATGCATTTGATGGAATACTAGACAAAACAATTTAAACATGTCAAATTCACTTGGTCAATGATCGAAAAAGTATTTTAAAAATACCCTCTCTCTCTCTCTCTATATATATATATATAAACATAAACTGGAAAAAAATACGAACAACACTATGGAGTCAAGGTCAACAAAAACCGAATTCACACGAAAAAATCCAAAAGCGAACGGCATGTTCGGTGGCAGATTATAAAAAGTGTCGAACCATCGAATGCCGGATTAAAGGACACTTACTGTATATGGAAAGATGAAGCAGGCTATATTAAAAATTTCATTTTTTTTATAGAACTAATAAATAAAAGATGTAAACAACCAATTAAAAGATAGTGTTGCAGAAAAGATAGATTTCAAACGCCGAAGTCGTTCCCACTAGTAACACATTCATCGTTACTCGGAGGGAACTGTGTTTGTTTCACTGCTCTACACCAAAATTCGGAACGAACAATTCTAAAGATGGCATCAGGGTGGTGTCAGGTTAGCATTCACCATTTTGCCTTTTGAGTTTAATGGAGATATTTTCCCGACCATAGATTTAACGTCCCTACCCCCTTCTAAATATGGAAGCATTTAGTACGACATCGTTTGTCTAGTATCACACGAAGCTTTCCAAAGTCTAACTCATTCTACATCTGGTTTAGTCTTTTGGAAAGCACTTTAGCGATAATAATGAAGAAAGCTAAATTAAGAAAAATAAATTCATAAAATAAACTGAAATCTGCCCTGGAAATTTCAACTTATCATGTGTGAACATTCGAGAACGGATTAATAAACTCAAGTATATGTCAATGCACGAGATATATGAAGCAATTGATTGGAATACTACAAGAATGGCCAAATTCAATAGCCACATGAATATAACAATGTTGAATAGATCTAGAACATCATGTAAAAAGAATTGTTCAAGAATCTCTAAAAGAATATACAAAAGTAAGATAAATGTCGTCGTAAATGAAGAATGAAGTATTCCAAATTCTACAAGAAATGTTATCACATTCGATAGCCAAAAGAATATATCAAAGTTTGAAAATATTAGTCGTAAATGAAGAATGAAGTATTCCAAATTCTACAAGAAATTTTATCACATTCGATAGCCAAAAGAATATATCAAAGTTTGAAAATATTAGTCGTAAATGAAGAATGAAGTATTTCAAATTCTACAAGAAATACTATAACATTCAATAGCCAAAAGAATATATCAATGTTTGAAAATTCTAGGCATAAATGAAGAATGGAGTATTCTAAATACAATAAGAAGCACTATACAGCTCAATAGGCACCGAAAAATGCCAAAAGGGATAAATATGAAACTTCAAGAAGAAGGAATTGATCAACGTACTACGAGTACTTATAGCCATTGGAAATACAAATGTTTAAAATCCCAAGCCAAAACATGAAATGTGATTCAAAACCATATTACAAAACACTTCAAACAAAAGCCAAATTCTTCAGAAAATTCCTTAAGACTAACGTTATCCATGAAGCATTTCAAAAAGTACCATTTCCCGCCAAAATTTGTAATGGAGTTTTATTTACTTGGCCCTCATTTTCGGATAACGTCACGGACCCCTAACCAGGACATCATGTTCACACATGATAATAACAATTTATCTGCTACAATCCTGAAACAAATTTTACCTCATAACCACCAGTAAAACACATTCGTATTAAAAACATCAACATGAATGCTTTCTCTAAATATTACAAAAACGGCACATGATCAGGCTATGTATTAAATCCAATGATTCAAATAATGCCACATTTAATCGCAGACTAACGGAGCTGAAACAAAAGTTAATTCAATTCACACCGTTGAAGCACGGCGCTCCAACCTGGAGAGGAGGCTGTTCGCACTAAATTGGACGCCCTCGTTGATAAGGTTAACATCGCCCCGCATTCATTAATTGATGTTAATTAATTCGGGCGAGAAGCGCTTCGCTTATTTGTTTCTGTCTTTCGTCTTGGCTTCTTTCGTTCACGCTCCCAGTGCTTAACGCGTCGAATGGATTTCGAAAATCGTGCTTATCCGCGCCGTTTCGAATGTTTTGTTCTAGAACTGGGGTTGAATCACACGAATTGTATAGTTATTATCTTCTTCAGCAGTTAATTTATCGTTTACTGGAAAGGTAAATTTCATAATTGAAGCCATCAGTACGAAAAGTAATTATTTCTGATTTTTTTTTTTGTTGCCACACAAATTTTTTAAAACTTTAATTTATTTCCCCCCAGAAAATAATAATAAAAAATATTGGTAATTTTGCACTTTGATTAATGTTCTGACACGCACAAGGGTAGGGTAAGCTACATAACTATTAGAATGGTTGGATATACCTGATAAAAAAAATTATAATCGGTTTTAAAATAATAAAATAAGAATAGTAATAAATATAGTATTCATAGTGTATAAATAATAATAACAGAAATAGATAAGAATAGTAATAATGAAAATAAAAATAGATAGAATAGTAAGCATGAAAATAGAAATAGATAAGAATAGTAATAATGAAAATAGAAACACTTATTCAAAATAAAGTAAATAATCGGCTGGGCAGATATACAGATTACCCATAAAGCTTAGAATTCAATGTAAGAACAAAAAGCATAACAATAATCTTAAAAAATAAAAAATAAGAACTCCAAACGATTTTCTTTCATGAAACATTGCATTTTCACTTTGAAATAAAATTGTCTTTGCTTTCACCAGACGATTTTTTGCGACAATTTTGTACTATTTAATTATATAATTATTAGCTCTTGAAAGAAATTAAAATAAAAATTATTTATAAAAAGCTTGTGAAAAAAATTTAAATAAAATGTGATAGAAAATCAGAACAATTTAGAATTTACTGTAAGAACAAAACGCATAACAACAAACTTAAAAAATAAAAAAATTAAAAATATATAGAATTCCAAACGATTTTCTTTTCTCGAAAAATCTTATTTTCATTTTGAGATAAAATTGTTTTTTGCTTTACACCAGACGATTTTTTATAACAATTTTACAGTATTTAATTATATAGTTATTAGCTTTTGAAAGAAATTTAAATAAATATTATGGAAAAAAATTTCATAAAAGAAATTTCAAAAAAATGGAAATCTGTCGGAGACACGAAAAAAGGGATCAAGGGCACTAAACACTTCGCTGCTCCAAACAATACCCATAATTTTAAGGGAAAAAAAAATAATAACTAGGAAAGCAATGTTTTCCTAGAAGTCTTTTTAAGGTTAACTGATGAAGATATATTACATCCGCAAAAACAGAGGAATGTAATGTTGTCCTGGAAGTCTTTTTAAAGTCAATTGGTTAGAGTACACTACACCATAAAAAAATAGAAGCCTTTCTAGAAGTCTTTTGAAAGTCCTCTGTTTATTTTTACATTATACTTGAAGACAACTAATGCATGAGGATTATCACCCAATAAGGACTATCAGGGAAATAACCACGTCACCTGTCTAAAGATGGCGTGGTATTTTGTATATTTTTTCATTATAATTAAGTAATTATTTTAATCTTTCTGTCATAGTACTTTGATCAAAATAAACTCGGATAATCGAGACTGTATTAATTTTTTTTTCCCAACTTTAAATCGATGACAACTTTTCCCCATAATAAGTCATGGAAATGAAGTAACATAAAACTCACCTCAAATCAGACATTTACAGTGAAAAAGAATTTAATTTTGAATATTTTACCAAGACTTCTTCCTTAGTGTCCCGGACACAAGATGGCCGCTGTGTCCAGGGGTTAGGAGGATCGCGGCGAATGGGTGGCGAGGAGTGATTAGAGGACACCCACTTGTGCGGCGAGGCCCGCCAATTCTAATTAACGCTAATTTCGAACATTCTGTCACAGCCAATCAGGGCTTTAATCGTTCTCCCCGCGACCCTACGCGAGGCCCCTGATTATCGGCGGACACCCTCGCCCTCCGCGGTCCGGCAGAAAGGGACCAAGGTAACTGATTGACACAGACAGCATTTTTGGAAGGGTGCTCTTCACGGATTTCGTAGCTTCACAAGTGTTTTCTGTTGTTTTCACTTTCGCAGTTTAAATATTTTTTGTACTTCCATATTCTAAAAATAAATTTCATACAAAATTTTAAATTGATTTTTTAAGCAAACAAACAGTCAACTGATGAATTAATATATATAGATATTGGAGTTATTTTTGTTAAAAAATATTTTATACGCATCTATGTTTAATTTTGAACATTAATACGTTACATTAGGGACATTAATTAAATACCCAAAACTGTCAGAAAATAATCATCTACAGCAAGTATGCATAGACTTGTGCAGGCATATGTATATATATATATATATATATATACAAATAAAGTATTTGTTGCATAACACTACATTAAATTAATGAATATTTTAATATTCCGTTCGTGCTAAGGTTAAAAATGAATGATCAAATTATTTTTGTCTATTCACTTATTTATATTCTTTATATATCAAGCCATGATATTTATAAATGTTGAGAAATTCAAAATATATCACCATATTGGCAAAAATACCAAACAATACACATTTATATTTATCAATAAGCTCTGAAAAAAGACTTCATGGAAGAAGCGACTTTGTGGCATGATACAGTCATAAAAGTAGTATCTGACAGGCCAATTTAATGCCACATTGTAAGCAAAGCATACTTTTCGGTATTTAATTCATCATTTATTTCAATAATTGTTAAACGCTAAACCTAAACGGTTTATTTTTCAAATAAATATATATTTAATATATAAATAACTTGCCAATACAAAATCAATATACTCTTTCAGTTTAAACTTATCAGCCAAACAGGTATTTTAAATAAATTAAATTGTTTCTCTTATAATAAATTATGCCTATTTTTTAATTTATTTGATTAAAAAAAGAATCAATTTTAGGATAATTATTTTTAAAAAATTCAAAAAACGTTGTTATCCAATGAAATTATTTTTTTTGGTCAATATTTTCACTATTAGAATTATATTCAGTATTAAAAATTCTTTAAAACTGAATGAAGAATGTACGAAGAACCTAACGAATTATATTTCTATAGGTATTTCAATAGTATATTCTATATTTTAATTCTATTCTATATTCTATATTTTAATTCTATTCTATATTCTATATTTTAATTCTATTCTATATTCTATATTCTACGTATTAAATTTCTATATTTCTTCTTCCTTTTTTCTTTCAAATTATATTACTTCTATTATTATATATTTAAATAGGGCGTAGGGCTAACAACCCTACGCCGTAAAAAGAAAACATCTCCTGTCTCGAAATTTGCCAGTAGGCAGACAGTCTTGGGCCATCATGGGGCTGTTGCGCCAATAAAGAAGAAGAAATTTATTTAAATAAAAAAAGATGTATTAAAAAGAAAAATATATCTTATTAATTAAAATGTAAAAAAAAATTAAAATATTTATCCGTTTCGATTTATTTTAGACGAAGTATAATATATAATATCTTCAGACTGTTATACCTAAAAGAGGTTTGTTTTTTAAAAGTTATCATTAATCGAATTAAAATTTTTAATACTGATCGGGAAAACAAAATGCTTAATGTACTAATCAAAGTAGAATATTAATAAAACAATAATAATGGCATTAATAAACATTAATAAACAATAACACTTTTGAAATAACATAACAATTTTATTGTTTCACAAACATACAACCAATACCACTTACTAGTTATGCAATACTGCACCATATAGTTTATTTTTAAAAAATCTCTTGTCAAAAAACTGGATTTTCTGTGGACTCATAAAAAAACCCCAGCAAATCCCATAATTCATATAAGTTAATAATCCCAAATCCGTCCCAATCAGCTCACTTCCCTGTCATTGTGCAGCAGCATTTTTAAAGGCCATATTTTTGTAAGTGCCCGAAAAATATGTTTCTGTCGTCGCAGCCTTGACGCTAATTGCGTGTGAGGGCGCCCCTGCTTTTTCCAGGCCGCCGCGATAAACTGGCTTAATAAGTTGTTTTTTCTTGACGTGCCTCAGCCCTAGTGCGTTCTGACAAGTCAATTACCCCCTCTAGAAATGCTCTAGTTCCTCATCGCCTTGTATTAGGACGAGGCGGGGAAACGCCTCCCGCCAACAAGCAGAAAGGCGCTATGAATCTTCCATTCTGTGATATGGCAGCATGACAGAAATCAATTTAAAAGTTCGCTTTCGATATGCTTTATATCATAAAGTCAATTCAGAATTATATATAAAATCTTGAATCCATTATATAAAACAGTTTTGTTTTTTGTTGAAAAATTGATACCAGGATACCAGTGAAGTAATCAGTAATCAGTCAATCATTGGAAAATTTTTACTTTTTTCATTCCTTCTATTAGCTCACACTCCCTATATATATCTTGTTCAAATTTTTAATCGTTAATAAAATCTTTTTATTCATTCATTCAAGTTCAGATACATTTTTTTAAAACTTGTAGTAGGTGACACTTGATGTTAATACAGTTTTTTCAAATATTAATTCAGTAATTAAATTTAATTATTTAATTATAGTTTTTTTTAGATTTAAGTTGAATGTATCTACCAATAGATGGTGCCAGATAAACTTAAAAAAATGAATGAAAATTATTTATAAAGGATTTTGGAAATAGGAATTGACTTAAAATTTGTTTATATTTTTTATATTACTTGTTTTGTTGGAAAATTGATTCCGGTATAATAGTCAGCGAGCTACATTAACTCGAAAGGGGGAAAAAAAAGATTTAAGGCAAAGGCAATTGGAATAGAACTCCACAAGGGATTCACAATTAATTCAGCAAGCTATTGCAGCAAAGTAATTAAAGCCAGAAATACATCGTGTATTGGAGGATATATACAACATAAAAACAATACCCTTGAATAGTAGAATATTTTCAATATTATACAATGAAAACGAACAGTAACCACGAAAATCTCCTGTAAAGTTGCTTCGTTATCTCAATGGGAATGTACTAAAAAAGAGTCATTGAATTGAGAGATGAATTATGATTCGCTTTTCTTTTGGACTTTCTTTTGTTTGCAAGTTTGAGCATTGTTGAGCATGTTTTATTTTTGAAAAATGAAACATGCTCTGCTAATTTGTTTCTTCTGGAAAAGGTGATATTTTAACTGTGATTGAATAAGTGATTGAAAATTTTGGGTGCAGAATTTTGTAGTCAATTTACTGATATTTCTAGTACTAAACAGAGTTTCAATGGGCCGTGAATTTATTTGCCAAAAATGTAAAACTGGAGCATCTTTCAATTGCATCTCAAGAACAGATACTGATCAGAGAAAAAACAACCGTACAATTCGAATGTAAAGAAAAATCTCTTCGTATTTGGTAGCTAGGATTGAAATTCCAATATCTAGTCTTAACAAAAATAATAATGAAAGCCATCTTACCATTTGGTACTACATACCCTTGTGAAATAACGATTTTTGTAATGACAACAATTAAAACTAAGTACAGAAATAAATTAAAGTTAGAGACAAATTTTCGAATTGCATTAATAGATGGCATCAACCCAGATTTTTCCAGATTATTATTAAACAAACGGAATCGCATTGATCACATTAAATTCTAATTAAACTGTAAATTTGAAATTTAATTTAAATATTTGTAGAAGTTTAAAAATAAAAAAATAACAGTTAATTTAATTTTTGACTACACACTCATATATATATATATATATATATATATATATATATATATATGATGCAACTTTTAATTGTTTTCTTCTCGAACCTTCGATTATGGACCCAAGGCCAGAGCGATAATCAATTGACCATCAGGCTACCAGACAAGTTTGAAAATCGGTTCCTTAGAGATTTCAAATATGATTTACTGGTTTCAAGTTCGAAGAACTTGTGGGTCAACCATAATCTCCTGCCGAAAGTGGTTCTCCCTCCACCGAACTCTATATGGCATTGAATTTCTGCATTTCACTTTTAGGTTTAAAGTTTCACCAATTTCACCTGAGTGAAGATGAACAATTGGATCAAGATTGTTGCATCTAGATAAATCAGCAGTAATGGGGCTTCATTGGAACTATATGCAGGTTAGTGTAGCTATTAAAAAAAACCCGCTCAAGGGCATTTACTAGAATCAGCAAATGTGCTTCTTTCTTGGAAATAGTAGGACCAAATCTACCAAACCGACAACAATCTTCATGATTCACTTGAAATAAAACTGGACAGATCAGTAAAGAATGCTGATCTCTATTGAATTGCTTTGCAATTGACAGGTGTACATGCCCAATGGGGTTTCACTGGTGTGGTGTGAGGAGTACATTCATCATGCACACAGTTGATATACTCTCATACTCTCACAGTTGCATACCCCTACGCAATTGATTATCAGCTTTCCAGTGGGTGCTATTAAAAGATTATCTGAGGTTGATTCATTTAGTTCTGCTCCTCCTTGAAGTTAGCCGTTCATTTGAGTCTTGCAGTTCTAGGTCTTTCTTGGCTGTAGATTCTAGAAGTCGATTCTGTTTTTAGACTACATTTTACAGTCTATAAATTACATAGAAGGATTCACATTTAACCAACTTGCTGCATAGGATTGACTCTGACCCATTTTTATTCGCCAAAACTTCTATCTAAACATGGCTATTTGAGAATTTCATTAGTTACAGAAACTATAGACGCTTTTAATACCTATTTTCGTCCACATGTCGAATGGCGTTAAACGCCAGCAACTCCCCTAAATTGCATATTTTGATGCAATATTAGTTTTCTTACATAAACAACTTAATTTTTGTGAAAAATTTACTTATTTTTTGGCTTTTTAAAATTATGATAGCAATTTTCTAATTTTCCTTGATTTGTTTAAATTAGTATATGTGTTTTTGTAAGAAACAGTTTCTGTTGTATTGAAAATTCCAAAAAAAAAATATTTTTCTTTAAAGTTATAACATTATATTGTATTTTCTTTCCAAACCGAGGGTACTTGGTTTGATACCTTAGATAAAGTTAATCAGAAAGCTTCCTAGCCTATTTTGGGGATGAGTACAGTAAATCTGCAGAGCGAAATCTTTTCATTAAACGGATAAAGGTGCAAACCCCACTGTTGATACTCCTTGGTGAGGGGTCTAAATTAGAGGGACATAACATAGAGGAAGTGTAGGAGACCTTTCTTTGGTTCACCCTTGTTAATTCTGGATCTGATGCATATATCTTATTCTGGTAGCGAAGAACCTGAAGTAACTAGTGAAGTAGCGAAAAACCTAAGGTACAAATACTTTGACTTGAGGTCAAAGGGCTCAGTAATTCGGAAATTTTTTTTTTAATATTTTTACATATCTTAATACACATTTTATTTTACATATTTAATTGATTTAAAATATGATACAACTTATTTCAATCTCAAGGAGATAGTGTGTATCACAAGGTGATAAATAACTGCTTTTCCAAATTATTTTCCATTATTTTCATTTCTACAAATGCTCTTTGCTTAGAGTTATACGATTTCTGGATAGGTGGATAATTTAAATTTTGAAAAAACATTGATAGTCAAAACTTATTTTACGTGATACTAATTAAGAAGGAGTTAAAATGTATTTTTATTTAGCTTTGGTGATGAATTTCATCGTTTTTCATGAAAGAAACCATATAATGGATACGTTTTTCTAGTTAGATTATATATTTGCTGAAAAAAGTACAATTTACTTATTATACTGCTAACTATCTAGAATGCAATACTGTGAAGAAGCATCTAGTAGCTTTGAAATTTTTGCTATGGTAATTATCATAGCAACATATTATATGTGTGAGTAACACACTTAGTAAATGATATAAAATGGGAGAACACTGAACTAGTTTTAAGCATTAGACCTTTGCTTTTTAACTATTCTTTTACTTCAGAAGTCTGATTTGAAGGAGAAAAAAATAGCTCATCATATGAGGTTCTCTCTGATGTAGATATAGAAAGATTTAGTTTATCAGAACTGTGGATATCTCTCAAATAAATCGATACTCATGTTAGACAAAATCAAGCTAAAGTTATGCCAATATAGAATCGGTACTTGAAGGAGGACGTCTGCAGCAGACGTGTCTCAACTTACGTTTATGGTTATTATAAATCGCATTGCAACATCAAGATCCCAAAATCACTATTAGAGGGCTGGTTGCACAACAACTTATGTCAATTTAAAGTCAGCTACAGAAGTAGGGAATTTTTTAATATGTTAATTTGTCCAATTATCTTTAACTTTACACTACATGAGTATGCGATTGTAATAATGCACAGAATGTTGTACATGATCACCTATCTGCCAATCTATTATTATTTCAGACAAATCTCGATTCTATCTACTGCATAAGATTGGAAGCATTCAAGCTAGATGTCATTTTAGTGGCAGACTACGTGACTCTTGAAGTACATATCACCATATTTGTCCGTCACCTAACATTGTAGTATGTGGTATTATTGGATTCTATTACCATACAAGTCTATTGCATACTACCAGTATAATCAATATTTAGTGATATATCTTTAATAATTAGGAGATTTTTGTATTCAGGACCTGTCTGAAATAAATTTTTAATGCGAAACATGTAACTGCCACGACATTCCACCTAGAATGGTTTGATAGATAGCGTGTTAAACTTTCGGACTGATAGCATTAAATAATTCGAAATACTTCTTTTTAACCTTTTAAGTTAAAATTATATTATTCTTTTTCAAAACATTTTATGAAATATATGCCTTTAAAACATTTCTTTTTCTGAAATTGCATTACCTATTATAAAAATCATTTTTTTCCCCCAAGATTTTTAAGTCATTTTAAAAATAGTAAATATATACTCAAACGTATTACTTCAGATAAAGAAATAAAATTTTATATAGCCGTTAAAAATAAAAAAATGTCCATCTTCTCAATGCTTTATTAATTCTTCTAGCTAGAAAACCAGGGAACTATTTCAAAGAATATGTTTGTTATGGCTAGTAAATTTTTATTTCACATTTAAAACTAAAATAAAGGTACAAAGTCTTAAAAATAAAGCTCCAATACCGTATAAATAATCAAAGAAAGGTCGCCTGTAAACCAAATCCATAAAGTCCCGTTGAGCATTTTGGGGCATTTTTAACAACCACCCTTAAGATGATCAGAAGAAAAAGGGCTGAATTAGATTTTCGAATCTTCTTCTATATTGGATGATCATAAGCGGAAATTTGGTGGGACATATATTGGCATTCTTCCTGCCCTTGTTTGACATGTCCTTAAGAAACCCCAAGCATAAAACTTTATTGTTTTCCACTTAAAAAAAGAATGCCGCCATTTTCTCCGAATTCGAAGATCTCGCTGTCAATGGCAAAAACATAAAAGGCGGGAAATTTGTTCTGTCGAGTTAAGGTGAGTAATCAGAAGATGAGGAAGAAATGGTTAGGTAATAAAGTCCTTCCTCCCCCTCCCCACACCACCCCTCTCTTTCTTTAGCTCATCTGTTCGTTTAGTGCCAAAATGGTTTTATGATTATTTCTTCAAATATATAGTGCTGTATTTTTGAAAATTAAAAGTAGGTTCTGGAAAAGGCAATGTGCATTATTTTTATATATTCATAAATACTATTTTTCAAGCTTAAATTCCTTACAGATAAATATTTAAAACGGATTATGAAATTACAAGAATTCTAAATTAGAATAGGATGAAAAATAAATTATTAAATGGACGATAAAAATTATTTCGATTTCTGTTCACTGAAATATGGATTGTAATAAAATCGCAGATAATTTTGTTGTAATGTCGTTCGTAGATGGCTGCCTAATGGTCAACTGCCTAGCGCTCTGGCCATTGATACCACAAGCTGTAAGCTACATCTACATAATAGATAAGCTACAAGCTACATCTACATATAGCAAATCTACCAATAAGGCTTTGGACCTTTTCTGGCTTTTATGCAAACTATTATATGGCTTTCCATTGAATGCTGGATTTGATGTAAATGACTCTGTGGTATTTCTTGCCAAACTCTATTGTCCGGTTACATTGGAGACATTCAGGAAGGGTCGGAGGCGTTTTCTCAGCAGACTCCAAACATACTCTATTTGGGAAAAATCTGGCGATCTAGGATCTAGTTGTCCAACGAAGTATGTGAAGATCAATAGAAATGATTTCAGAGTTCAACCGAACATTATCGTGTTGAATTATATGTACACTCCAAAGGAGTAATTCTTCATTCATTGGTCATTATAATTTAGTCATTTTCATGTTGGACCAAAAAAATATTTACATACGAAATTTCGAGGGGTTTTTTTTTCCCCCCTTAGAGTATAATTTGTAGATTGAGTCTTCTAATACATTTCTTTCGTGCTTATGATTTATTCATTTCAAAAAGAAAAAAAAAATTTAACTCGTCAGCGCATGAGCATCAAGGCGGTGCAAGACTGAAAGAAAAGAAGAAGAAAGAAAGAAGACCAAGAAAATCTATATGTTAAAATTATAATAATTATTAAGATGCCAGGTACATACTGCATAAGAAAAGGAATAGGATGATTTTGAATAAAAGTTCAAGGGAATTATTATATGCTAGAATTATATCATAAAAAAATTCCAAAATTTGTATTGAAAACATGATTCGATTGTACTTTCTGCATAGGATTGCGTTCTTCCCAGAAAAATAAATAATATTAAAATGATTAATCGTTTAAATGTTTTTCATTTTGAAAAATTATAAAATTGTTTTACCTTCTTCTTTTAAGTGACAAATACGACTAATAACTTTATAAGTAAATATTCTTTTAAAAATCAAATTAATTGGAAATTAAAGTAATCAGTAATTAAAATAAAATATTTTCAGTAAAATTAAAATTAATTAATGTTGTTAAATTTGGTCATGTGCACTGGGTTAGAGACTTTAATTTATTGCAGATAAAAACAGACTTAAAATTTAATTTATTGCAGAATTTTTGATAAAACTCTTTTCTATTTTCTTTATCACGAACAACTCATTGACGAGTATTGGAATATAGTGATCTCCATTGATATTTTAGGAATTAACTGCCCTATATTTACGCGTCATAAAGGAGAAAATTTAGAAATCACCCACCAGGCACCCTGTTAATCGATGCAAGATGCTTTAGGCACTTTGTTACAATCTTCATCAAGTCTACTCGTTTCTGAAAGCAATAAATATGCAACACACTATCAACAGATTAGAAACCAACGTCCTCCGGCGAAAACTATCCCTATATTCAATGGGATAGGAGTCATGCTAATAAGAAACACACATGATGCTGTGGTGATGTGAAATAGAAGAAATAAAGGATAAATAAAAAGATAACTAATCTTTTCTAGTAGATATCTTCTACTACCAGAACGAAATTAGCTCAGATCAAGGTGGTTCTCATCCTAAAATACATATTTTGTCCCCTTACAGGAGAATGTTTGACCATCAATTTCTCGACGCTGTATGGGAGGTCTGATAGAGAAAGTAAATATCACGGTGAAAATTTTTTCTGCGCTCATTTCTTTTCTACTTTATTTTTGGATATCAAAGTAGCTACAATTTATAAATTTACTGTTTTTAACTTTTTATACTTTTCTATTATTTTAGCATTGTAGATTTGTTTAGTATCGTATATTAGATTAAATAAAACATCTGGAGTGAAACAGAAAGGCAAAATCCTAAACACCCTTTACCAGAAGAAAAATTTCGAACGCCAGTTTCAGTTTGTAGTGTATGACCATTTGCGTAGCTGGAAATAATTGTAACCGAGGAATGGGTTATAAACATGTGTCTTAAAAAAATCTATTTCTAAATAATAATAAAATAGAAAGTGGCGTTGCATAGTTTTGTAAAAAAGAAAAAAATACAAATGAAGTAAAAAAAACCATAATTATAATCTGCTGGGTCGATATACAAGTTACCCATAAAATTTAGAATTTAAAGTTAGAACAAAACACATAACAGTAGTCTTAAAAAAAATTAGAATTCCAAACGATCTTCTTTTCTTGAAAAATATTATTGTCCCTTTGAAATAAAATTATCTTTGTTTTCACCAGACGATCTTTTAGAACAATTTTACATTATTTAATTGTACAATTATTAGCATGTGAAAGTAATTTAAATAAATATGTATAAAAAAATCACGTGAAAAAAATTTTAAAAAATTAACCACCAGAAAGTTAATTTTAAAAATAGTTACTTAAACCAAGTTAATTTTACAAAATAAAAAAAATATAGAATTCCAAACGATTTTCTCTTCTTGAAAAATCTCATTTTGATACTTTGAAACAAAATTGTCTTTGCTTTCCCCAGACGATCGTTTTGCATAATTTTACATTATTTAATTAAATAATTATTAGCACGCGACAGAAATTTAAGTAAAAATTATGTATAAAAAAGCTCAAAAAAGAAATTTTAAATAAAAAAATTAACCAATAAGAAACATTGAAAGTTAATTTTAAAAAAATTAAAAAAAATATACTATTCCAAACGATTTTCCTTTTTTGTAAAATCTCATTTTACCTTTGAAATAAAATTGTCTTTGTTTTCATCAGACGATCTTTTCAAACAGCTTTACATTAATTAATTATTTAATTACATAATTATTAGCTCTTGAAAGAAATTAAAAAAAAATTAACTTATAAGAATCGCTGAAAGTAGTCAAAGACAAAATAATAATAATAAAATAAAATAAGTGGAACAAAGAAATGAAAAACTCCGCTCTCGAAAACAATAATCATTATTTTATTCACGATAAATCATAATATATTTTACTCAAATCACTGGGTGAATTCAGATCGTGATAAAATCAGACATATTTAAAAATCACGTAGGAAAGAAATGAATGGAGAATTCTCATAAAGTAGGCAGTTCAAGAAATGTTAAACAGTGTGCAGTGCAAAACAGAAAAAGGGAAAATAGCGGGGGGAAAAAGAAGAAAAAAGGGGAAGCCGAAGACGAGAATCGTGAAATGCTGACGACAGCATCTAAGACAAGAGCGGAACAGGAGGAAAGGATGAGGTGGCTAATATGGGGTGGATCAGAAATTGATTTAACGTCGGCTTTGCGAAAGCTTCTTACGCTATCGATTTCTTACTGTTTGAGAAATGTCGAAGGATTTTGGAGTTCGGTATCGAAGAAAATTTTAAATATTTACTGCAGAAAACGAGAGAGATTAGCCATTTAATATATTTATAAATGCATATTATAAGAAAATTCTTGTAACTATGTAAATAATGGCTAATTTGTTTTAATAAATTATTTTCATAATTATTTATTGTTAAATGTATTTGATTCATAGTCTAAAAGCCGAAAATAAGCCGTTAATGATCTCACAAGGAACGATCACAAACTGATTTGTTAACTTTATACTATTTGTACGTCATGAGTATGCTAAATGCTCAAATGAGTAGAATTTTTTAAAAAAATCCAAGTTTGAAAATATTAAAAGGGCTTTTGTGCATTGAATTTCTGGGCTTGGCCGATCGGCTCAGTTGGATAAGGCACGGTGGGGTGGGATCAACTCATCAACCCCCTGATGGGTTGATTCTTTTTCTTCTGTTTTAATTCTTAACTCTGAATTACAGGGCGGCCTGATGGATAAGTGACTAGCGCTCTGGCCTTTGGTGTTCAGGTTCGAATCCTGGCGGTGGCATGGATGCTTGTGAGCGGTTCGGAATCCGCTTTAAACTGTAGGTTGCCTGTCTAATTAGCCCAAAGTGTGCACAAAATGACTGTAGAGCGACAAACCAAAATTGATTTATAGGTAATATAAATAAATTAATAAATATTTTCATATTCTTTTATCTATCATAATTTATATCAATAAGACATCAAATATCTTTATTGACATTTTTCTTAAAAATATGTTTTAGAAGAAAAAAAAATTATGATCAATTTTGAGTGCTGTATCAATTAAATTCATATTATTGGGAATGAAATTTATGTCTCAGACAAATACGATAGCAGTCGGATGGCCAATTGGCTAACGCTCTGGCCTTTAGTACTTCAGGTTCGAATCCTGGCTCGGAATCCACGTTAAACTGCGGGTCCCTGTCTAAATAGGCTATAGTGTGCACAAAATGACCGTAGAGCGACAAATAAAATCTGACAAATACGTTAAGAAATATGAAGAAAGATAAATGTTAAATGTTCTGTAAAACTCTTTAAAAAAAAGAGCAATATATTTTGCTTATCGATTCTTTTGGATAGGGCAAACCAATAATAAATAAATAATAAAATAATAAGCACAGTTAATACACTTATTTATAAAAAAAGAATTTCACGACGGTAATGGTTTACTGACAGGAATCATCAAAATTATCATTCCAAAATATACATCTTTCGTATAACTTTATACTGTTCACTTTTATCGACAAATTAAAATTTTCATAAAACCTCTGCAAATACTTAACAGAAAAGGAAAGAGAAAAAAATTATTGCTTAGATTATGTGAAAAAAAAAAAAATCAATCGTTTATCATCAGTTGTTAATGCCAGTTTTCAAGGATATGTTGTGACATATCCTTGAAAAGGATATGTCGCAATGTATTTATTACGCTTTTATGTAGTTCAAAATGTTAAAATAAGCATTTTTAACTTCAAGAAAACTTTAACATTTAAAACTATGATAATTGAAAATTTTATTTATCTAAGAATTTTAGGTTTCACAAAAAGCTGTTGTTAACTCTCGCTATTCTATTTTTAACCAAATATTCGAATGGTTAATTTAGAACTAGTATGTTTACAAATATCTGCTTATGCTCACATTAAAAACTGAATTTAATTCTCCTCTTGACAGAAATTTTCATACAAATTAACATGGTAACTTTAATTTTATTATTCATAATTTTGTAATAATATTTTTTTAAATAAATATATCCTTAATATTATCAATTTTTCTATTGCAAAATAAAAATTTTAATTCTTTATATAAGTGTTATAAGGGGTCTGGGGTATTAAGTTTCGGAACTCAGAGAGCCGATTTCGAAACTTGATAAGTGAAGCCGAGCAGAAAACTTCCGTGTTGGATATCCGCATAATAAATCTGTAAGCCAGAATTTTCTGCCATTGCACTCGAAAAGGAGGAGAGGAAAGCGCGAACACTCAAGATGCCATCCAAGCAGGTATTCACTAACAATTGTGGTGGCAATATGTGGATGCATTGTAGTATGACTTCCTTCGTACATCCTGGCTAACAGTGACTCTGCTACACATCTGTCATTCCAGTAGTGAATAATAGGTCAAGTTTTTAGCATTGGTAAACAACAATAACTTATAGGTATATTTAAAGAATTTTTTTTTTCTGAAATACCGTTGTTTAATGTCTCCTTAAAACACTATTTCGCTTAACGAAATTTTCGCATACAACTCCATCCACATTTGAATGCGTGAGTAGTGAGCACCGTTCTTGAAAGATCTCCAAATTGGTTTGTTTCAATATAGACGGAAAAGCAAAGCATGCGAAAACGTTTGCCAACCCTTGGCGAAGGAACACGTAACTAGGTATACGTTCGCTAGTAAGGAGAGAAAATGTTTTGTTTTTAAAGATAACAAGAACTTGGTGAATGATGCTCGCAACTCATGCATTAAAATGTAGATGGGGCTTATTGTTTTCCTTACTTGACTCATTCATTAAAACACATTCTATGTTAAAAATACCAATTATTAAAAGAGTAATTAAAAAATATCCAAGAGAAATATGAAAATGGACAATTTTTCATTTCATATAATGGCCCATTCTATATAATCACATCTGACATCAGATCTAAAATTTCCTTATATTAAAACATTTTAAATAATAAAACAAAGGACTTAAATCCGAAGTATAAAATAAACAAATAAAATTAAAACAACACATCTAGTTCAAAACATTATAAAATAACAATAAATAAATTAATAATATGAGTTGCTACAAGCATTCAGCCTTCAGTCAATATGGTGTTTAATATTTCATTCCAAATTTCACCGAATCGGTCTTAGTAAATAAATGTTCCATTTTTAAAATAAAAAATATAGGAAAAACAATAAAAAATTTTAACTTATATATTTACAAAGACTTATACTAGCTGGTTTTAAAAGAATTTTGAATTAAAAAAATGTTTCAATTAACCAGCTTCAATAAACTAAATTCGATTTAATGTCATTTATTATAATATATAGAAAGACAATTTTTCAAGAAATTATTATCGTACTATAATTTTTTACGTTTGATTTCAAAGCAACTATTTCGTCTTCTGCAGTAATTACTTATCTCATGAAATGTTTATGAATGATCAACGTTCTAAATGCTGTTATGTATTGGTATTATATGTTTTCAAAAACTAATAAATTTGAAGTAAATAAGTACATTTGCATTCTAAAAAATTTCTCTTTTCAATAGATGATTTTGATTTTCAGCTAATTCTGTTAAAAAGATTAAAACATTAAAAATAATTAAAACGTATTGATTAATTTTAAACATCCCTTAAGTGAGAAGTATATTGATTTATTGAATGTTAAATCCAACAAAACTGTTTTTCAATTTATATATGAGGATTCTGTAAATAATTTAACCGCAATACATTTTCGTAAGAAATACTAAAAGTGGAACATTTATTTTACTAGAAATTTCTAATTCCGCTCATAAAAATGTTTAAGCTTATACTTTTATAATATGAACAATTAAAAAAAATAATGCTAATACTTTTTTATTTTTAATAGTTCAAAACCAAGTGAGAGGTTTAAAAAAATTATTTTAATGTTTCAAATGCAGCGGAATTCAAGCTCAAATTCGTTGGCTGCATCCATTGCAGTCACTGCTTTCAGGAATAAACGGATTCGATAGCCATTGTGGCAAAGCATACAAAACGTCTCGAGTCAATAATCAAGTTTCTTGGTAAGGTTTTTATGGGTTTTCTTTCATATGGCCTATGAATTGGAAAGTTTCTCCTAGAAGGCATTGCGGAAGGTAATGCCCACCAGCCATCGCTAAGCTTTTCATGACATAAAAAGAATACAAGCCTATTGTACAAAAATAATGGAATAAAATTTAAATTTCTTGTCTGATGTTTTCCATTTATCTTCACGATTCTTCTTCTTCTATGGCGTAATAGCCATATGATGCGCCAAGGCCTGTCTGCCTACTGGCAGATTTCGAAACATTTTTTTTTTCTTTTACTGGGTAGGGTGGTCAGTCCTACGTCCAATGCTCTACAGTCATATTAGACGAGGACCTACGATTTAAAATGTATTCCGAACCAGTGCAAACTACCATACTACCAGGACTCTAACTTTAAGTATCGATACATTATTATTCAGTTTAAAATATTATCTTGTGATGATTATTACTGCCTTTCATTAATTGTCTAATTTATATGTGTCTATTTTTATTTATTTTTTACAGCTCATACGTAAAATAGCTTTAAGTCAATGGCCTTGTATACTTTCCCTTTACTCAAATGGCTTCTCCTCCATCTTTTCTTGTGCACAGCAATTTTCTGCCCTTAAGACAAATAGCTTCTATTACTTTCTTTTCAAGTCATTCTGATATTAGATCCTTCCAATTTTATTCAGTTCTTCAATAATCTATTTAATCTTTCTGTTCTTACATAATTTAGATTCAAAAACAATTGCAACACCCTCGTTTGGATGGGAAATTACTGCCAATTCAACGTCTTTTAACCACAGGTTAATGACTGGGATTAACCACATGTTAATGATTTTAATGATTATGATTAATCACCTGTTAATGATTACATTCGATCCTTCCAGTTTTATTCAGTTCTTCATTATTTTCTTATCTATTTTATCTTTCTGTTCTTGATTTAGATTCAAAAACAACCGAAACACACTCGTTTGGATGGAAAATTGCTGCAAATTCAACGTCTTTTAACCTCATATTAATGATTAGGAATCATCATATCAAATGAATATGATTTTTACTGTTAAGTTAATGACTTTACTTATTAAATAAAAATTGTTAAATGCCATTAAATAAAATATAATTTTATTAAAATAAACATCTAAACAAAAAAAAAATAAATAAATAAATAAATAAAAAAAAATTACTTATTGAAATATTTGTGAGGCAGAATAGAAAAAGAATTTCAATTAACAATTTTTAAAGAAAATTTCATATGAAATTATTATTTGCTTAAGCAAGAAAGATTATAAAGTACGTTTCTTTTAATTATTAATGTTTATAAGAAAAAAATCACAATTGTTCATTCGATAAATAAAATAAAGAATGAATACAATATTTTTTCTCCTTTTAATGGCTACTATTTAAGTGAAAATGATATAACGATAATAGCAATGTTTCTTATTAACAGGGAATTATTACTTAATTTTACAGGATGGAACAAGAAATAGGCTACAAATATTCACGAATTAAATTTCTGAAAAAATATCACATCAATATAAGAATTTATTTTGTATTTTTTGAAACTGAGTATTACATAATATTATATGATGTTCCTTGAAGTATATTATGAAATTTTAGCAGTTTAATTTCTGTATAAATGCAATTTCCTTTCAGGAATTTTTTCGAGTAAAATGAAATTTAAAAATAAAAAATCAATATTTTAATCAATGAAATTTAATATCAAATTCAAATGATTCTTTTACGAATTTTATATTCTCAAAAAATACTGTTAAATATATGAAAATATTTCATCAACACCAATATTTATCTGTCTAAAGAAGGAAGCATTTAAATAAATTCATTGCAAAATAATACCAAAAATCGTGAAAAACTGACTTTAAAGCTGTTGTGCAACGTGGACAAAATTACCTTTGTATTTAATAAATTGGCAAGCCAACAACAAAACAATTCAACAAAATTACCTTTGTATTTTATAAATTGATGCATCAACAACAAAACAAAGTTACCTTTGCATTTTATAATTCATACACCAACAACAAAACTATGCAACAAAATTCTTTTGTATTTTACAAATTGATACACTTCAGTTCTTCCGTACATAACAGTAGTTACAAAAAAAAATATTAACTACCAATAACAAAAATTTCTTTTTGAAAATCTGTTTTGCATAAACTTGTTTTTAAATAATTCTATTTAATTTAAAAACCAAGTATCTGAGAACACAAATTTATCAGTCACCAAACTAAAATTATAAATATTTTTTTTTGTAAATTCAACAGTTTATTTTCGCCATTGTAATCATTTTTTATGTTTCAATTTTGGCAACAATATTAAAAGTAGATAAGTGGCTGAATTGTTGAAAGTTTCGTCTTCTTTTTCTGTTTTATTTTATTTATTTTTTTATAATTTCATGCGTTTTACACAAGTTTTCATTTAGATGATTTACACTTCTTAAACCACCTTAATCTATAATTTTAAATACATTATCCTATGCTAAAATGTATTTAATATCTGACCTATTATCGTACAGTACCGTTATATTAATTATAACAATTATATCTTTATAGACACAGTTAATACTATCGTAACATCCGAATTTTCTAAAATTTGAAATCTGTTTTCTTATGAGACCTATTTCATATTATCATTAATTTTAAGTGTCAATCAAAATTTGAATCTCCCGTTCTTTATTAATTGTATAAATTATTTATCAAATCTCCTGTAAATTAGCAATACAAATGAGTCTTCTTCTATATATTTAAACATAAATGATTTTCTTCAAAAATCTAGTAATAGATTCATTAAAATGCTTTTTATGTTAAAAGAAACAGTTATTATTATTTTTTGACAATTGTTTCTAGCCATTTAGATTTTAGCGATTGAGATTTATCGCATTTTTTAAAAATTTCTTTTAAATTTAATTTATTTATGATTTGTACTGTTTTATTTTTCTTACATTCATTATTTACTGTCCTATATTCATTCTTTCTTGCATTTTAAAATAGTTTATCGTAAGTATATGGTTTATTTTTCACAAAACATCGCAATATTTACTGTTGGATTATAAGACCATAGATATGCTCTTAAGATGCCAGGTAATCCGAATGATCTCTAGGCATTATACTTCCTTTTTATTTCTACTTCGTTTTATTTTGCAGTTTATTTGCTTATAAAAATCCTAAATAAATCTTTAATAAAATAATTTATCTTTATTGCTTATATAATCATTTCTTATTAGAAAAATTTAGTTTTAATAAATTTCTGCATAAGTGAATTCGATATCTAATTTGACGATATCAAAACATAGCAAATTTTTTTTTCATTTTAATCAGTAAAAACAAACCTAGTAAGTCAAACAACAAGGTAACAAAATAAGCATTTTTAACATGTTTATTTATATATTATTATTATTGTTTTTAAAGAAAGCTTCTTCTACATTTTTTTTCGTTTCTTTTTTTTACCTAGATTTTTAGGAAAAAATTTTAAAAAAATTCTAGCCTACAAACAGGCATTCTCTGCAAGTATTGTATTCCCTATTTCCTAAGCTGACGTGGTTCCGACGGAAATTGAAGCCGCAATCAGTTGAGATGACGTGGCCACAAAATCTTAATGCGTTTCGGTCTTTTTTCGGGACTGAAATGCAGCATTTCAAACTGAAATCGTAGACTTCAGCAACTGAAAATATTAGTAGTTTTAGATAAATAATTAAAAATTACTATTATTTTCTTTTTAACCTATTATATATTTTAACTATCAGATAATAATCACCCAGTTTAAATAGAACGAATAGTTTAAATTTAAATGAACAAACACCATTTGTTTTAAATAACAGACTACCGAAAATTTAAAAAAAAGTATTTCAAATTTGTGAAAGGGAGAAAGTACAGAAAGGAAAGCTTATTTTATTATTTATATTTATTTATATTATTTTCAGAAGAACAAGTGCCTATATTGAATTATTACTTTAATAATTTTATCTAAAAATCTAACTTTTACTTGTAATAAACAAATTATGAATTGACATTATGTAAAACTGATATATATTAGAAAATTTCGATTTTCTGCTTATTTTTCTTTTATTTTATTTATTTACAATAATAAATTTTAAAATTTCTATGAAACATTAAAATTTGGTTAAATATGTTTAAAAATATAATTAACCTATTTAAATATAAATATAGAATACTTATATTATTCTATGTTTATATTTAAATAAGCATAACACGTTATACCTATATAAGACTATATAATTTGGTTAATAACACGTTACTACTTTTTTCTAATGATACAACTATAAAACTAAATTCAGTAAATCCTTGTTATACGGTACATGGCAGCAGTAATAATGATGATAATAATAAATAAAGGGAAAATATAAGGAATAAATAAAAAAAGCGGTTTACTGAAAGAGTGATATAATTTTTGTGATTACGTATTTCCTCTCTTTCTTTTTAAAAAAAATCCTGTTAAATATCTATATCAGGTGGCTAATATACTAGAAAAATATTTCTTACAACATTTTCTAATTTATTTTTAACTATTAGATACAACTGCCGTTGCCAATTTCAGAAAATAAAAGCATACCATAAAATATCGCACATCAGATACAATTCTCATATTCAAAAATAACGTAATATAAATGTATTACTTAGGTAAATTTTCATGTGAAAAATCATAAATAAAGATTTTAAAATTAGAATTTAGAAAAAAATTTCAGAAAAATATTTTATGCATTATATACAATTTCAAACGATTGATCAATTGTAAGCAACAAATCAATAATATCAATTTGTAAGCAACTAACGTAATAGTATCTGAAAATAAGTAAACAAATAAATAAAAATAATAAATAAAAAATAATCGGAGGGGTCAATAAGCTGGTTACCCGTAAATTTATTTAATAATTACTCAATTATTTCGCTTAAGCTTTATTTTAACTTAATGCTTTGGGTAATTTAAATACACACACACACATATATATATATATATATATATATATATACACCATATAAAGACCATTTATCAGTTATTAAATCATTAAGTTACCATTTATCAATTTAATAACTGATAAATGGTCTTTTTAAAAACTGCAATTTCCTTTTTTGTGCAAAACTGATTCGTAGTAACACTATCAAAGAAAAAAAATATAAATGATTATTACGTTTAAAAAAGCCCAGAAAAGAAATTTAAAAATATATAAATAAATCTTACGCATAAAAAACTCGAGAAAGAAATTCAAAATTTGTTTAAAAATTGAAAGTGTTCAAGGACACGAAAAACTCCGCTCTCGAAAACAATATCCATATATTTTATGGGTAATACTACAAAATAATAAAAATATACAATAAAAAGTTTATAAAATAGATAATAATTTTATTTATAAAATTAAAATAAAGAACAAAAATTTTTTTTTTAAATTATTAAGTCCAAAAAATATTTTAAAAAGTACCAAAATAATTAAAGATTAAGTACTAAATAAATTTGAAAGTAATATAAGAAAGTATGCAAAAAATGATAGTACATTAATTAATGTGTGTAAAAAATTTAAAATAACTAAATATAATTAAATTGTATGAAAACTAAATTGAATTAAACTATATAAAAAAAAAAAAACAAGCGAGTTATACAAATGATGTATTATTTTACTTCTCTAGTAATGAACGTTATTTTAGAAATCACATTTCTGGAACAAAGAAGCAATTTTTTTTCTAATAAGCACAAATATTTCTTCATATTAAAGTAACCTTAGGAACTAATCATATTTTATAAATTTTGGTCTTTAATTTAAAATGACAACATTTATTTTGAGACAAAAGAAATGGATAATACTTTATTCTATATTTAAATGCATCCTATTGCAAATATTTGCTATTCATCAGTAGGTTGCTTTATTCTATTTAATTTGTGCGTCTTAAAATTTAGAGCAATGGTTTGAAAATGCTCTGAACACTGTTTTGTAAACACTGTTTATATTAAGTTTATTGCATATGAATAAATAAAATAATGCCGTCAAACTCTTCTATTCGAATGCTTTCAGTATCTGCTATTTGGAATAAAATTACGTTTTGGAAAGCATAACATTTTCTGTGTTTAATTTTGAATGAATATGTGAAATATAACGTTACTTATAAAATAATAAAATTTGTCAGAAAATGTATTTAATTTTAAAATTATTAAAAAAATTAAGATTGAAAAATATTAATTATTCAAAAAAGTTTATTCACTTTTCAGTTCTTTAAACAATGATTTCGAACGATGTTTTGCAAGAATGTAAATAATGTACAGGTAAAGAATTTTATGGGTGATAAGAATTTTCTAAATAATATTAATGCAAATTTTCTAATTAATATTAATGCCAAAAAAAGGTACTGACTGAAAAAGTCAAATTTGTATTTGAAATCAAACATCGTAAAAAAAAACAAAAAAAACTAATAATAAAAAATATATATATATTAGTGTCTAAAGCGATAAAAAATTTTACACTTCTTTAAACGTTCAGTATTTTTAATGTATTATGAAAACATTGAAGGATTAAAGAAATGGAATAGCATTATATTTTAAAATATTAAAAAAATATTTTAATACAAATTTCAAAATATCTAGAAAAATATTACTTTTAGAACCTAAAACTTTTATTGACAACACTAACCCGTAAAAAGAAAGAGTTCGGAAACTACCAGTAGACAGACGGTCAGGGTCCATCATGAACTGTAGTGCCAGAAAGTTATATATATAAGATTTTTTTTTTCATGTGATTATAAAATATGAGAGTTACTTCTGTGCCCAAAAAGTAAGATCAATTTTTTTTTTCAAAAACTCTTAATTTATTCTTTCAAATTTATTTCATCGCCTTCAGAGTAATCCCCTCCGGACACAATGCACTTATGCCAACTTTTTTTCTTCCAATCCTCAATGCACGCTAAAAAGTCATCGGCAGGGATGGCCTTCAAAGCGAGTGGCGATTCACATTGAATTTCTTCAATCGACTCAAAACGGTGTCCCCGGAGCAGTCTTCTGAGTTCAGGAAATAGCCAGAAGTCGCACGGAGCGAATACGGTGGTCTTAGAACGATATGGGTTTCATTTTTGGCGAAAAAGTCACGAGAAATCAATGCAGTGGGAGCTGGCGCATTCAGTGTTTTCAGTACCAATCGAGCTTTGACGCGTTTGGGCCCAAAATAGAATTGACCGATCCTTTTGAAATTCCAACATTATCTGCAAGGTCTCTTATTGTAAATCGACGGTTTGCAAACACCAAATGTTTAATTTTTTGAACGTGAGCTTCGTCTGTTGAGGTTGATGTCTTCAACGAGTTCTCTGCCTTCTTTGAATTGTTTATACCACTTGTAAACATTTCTTTCCGATGTAGGAATGCTCACCGAATACCTTCTGCAACATTCTATACGTTTCCGCAAACAAAATTGAATGCAAGCTCTTTGCTCAATTAATTCAGACATGTCAGAAATTCCCGGAATCAGATTTAGTGTCTCACAAAGCCAAGTTTCACACAGATATCAAGGCAACATAAAAAAGAAACAAAGAATTGAAACTCCATAAGCCCCGGGAATTTTAACTTGAAAATCGGACTTAACAGTAGTATTGCTGTTTTCATTTATTATATTACATTATTGCTGATGTTCAATTATTTATAACCAAAACTGGTTTACCAGGGAAAAAAAAAAAAGATCACCTATTATTTTAAGGAAAAAAGATATTTAATTTTTATCCTTAGAAAATACATTCAATATTTTAAACATAAATTTCAAATTTTACAATAATTTAAAATTAGAAAAAAGATTTGATGTCGAAACAATTACTTTGTTTTCAAAATGAAAAAGTCATTTAATTAACTTCCTTTATTTAACTTGTAATTTTATTTTCAAATATTTTCACAAATTCAGAAAAAAAAAGCTAGTCAATTAAATTTATTTCAGTAATTTAAATTTGCTAAGATTCGTATTTGTTCTTATCTCTAAAATCTTCCATTTATGAATTACAAAATGCACATACAACTTTACAATTTTTTTTTCTTTAAAAAATTATAAGATTTTACCAAATTGCATTTTCAAATATTTCTAAAAACCAGTAAAGAATTACAGACTGTTTCTTAAAAAAATTTTATATTCTGGATATTGTATTACATTGAAATTCTAGATAATTATCTGTTTTATACTTCTCCTTTTATAATAACTAATAGAAATAAAACAGACCTTTATGTGAAAATTAATTTTATACTATGATCTTGGAGTTATACTAAACAATATCTTAGCACTATTTACTTTCATAATAACTACAATGATTTGTATTTGCTCATGCGGTGCAATTTTTATAATTAAAACTGTTTTCGACGTTTCTAAACTATTTAAAAATTTTCACGTTACTTAGTTTATATGTTTACTTAGTTATCATGTGACTTACTTAGCTATCATATAGCTTACTTAACTACTATATGGCTTACTTAGTTAGCATGTTTTACTTTATTTCACTTAAATAATGATTCTTTAATTATTTTTTTAAAAAATAAAGATTTTTTTAAAACATTTAATTTTAAAAAAATTAAATATTCTCGGCAAATTTCATCTTTTTATGTGTGGACATTCGAGAACGGATAAATAAACTCAGCAATATAACAATATTTAATAATGTACGAGATATACGAAGCAATTGATCGGAATACTACAAGAATGGCCAAATTCAATAGTCAGTGAATATAGTAATGTTGAATAGATCGAAAACTTCATACAGAATGAATTGTTCAAGAATCTCTAAAAGAATATACAAAAGTAAGATAAATGTAGTCGTAAATGAAGAATAAAGTTTTCCAAATTCTACAAGAAACTTTCAGGTCGGTGATACAGTAATAATGACTTATCATATTCAATGGCTAAAAGAATATATCAAAGTTTGAAACTTTAGTCATAAATGAAGAATGAAATATTCCCAATTCTACAAGAAACGTTGTCACATTCAATAGTCTAAAGAATATTGAATATTCTAGGCATAAATGAAGAATGAAGTATTCCTAATTCTACAAGAAACTTTATCACATACAATACCCAAAAGAATATATCAAACTTTGAATATTCTAGGCATAAATGAAGAATGAAGTATTCCAAATTTTACAAGAATCACTATCACATTCGATAGCCAAGAAAATATATCAAAGTTTGAAAATTCTAGGCATAAATAGAGATTGAAGTATTCCAAATACAATAAGAAGCATTATACAACTCAATAAGCAATGGGAAAATGCCAAATGAAACTTCAAAAAGAAGGATTTGATCAACGCACAAAGAGTACTTATAGTCATCGGATATACAAATGTTTAAAATCCCAACCCAAAACATGAAAAGTGCTTCAAAACCATACTACAAAACACTTCAAGCAAAAGCCAAATTCTCCAGAAAATTCCTGAGGATTAACGTTATTCATGAATCATTTCAAGAGTTAAGGGGCCCAAACTAACATTTTCCGCCAAAATTTGCAAATTTGGAATGGAGTTTTATTTGCTTGTTGCGCCACGAACCACTAACCAGGACAACATGATGAAAAAAGTGTCCAAAATAAATATTAAGCAATTTTTATTTATTTTATTTTTTAATTTTCTTATTTTAATTATTTTATTTTTTAATTTTCTTATTTTAATTATTTTATTTTTTAATTTTCTTATTTTAATTATTTATTACCTTATATATTTTATTCGTTTGAAATCGAAAAGTCCGCAAGGATCAAAGTTTTTGTCTTTAGAGCTTAACTTAAATAAAAATATTTTTTTTATACAATTTTGATCTGTAATATTTTTTTCTTTTTTTTCAAAAAAGTTATTTGTTAAAAAATTGGACTTTAAAAATTCGAAAATATCCTTAAAAATTATATATCAACAAATGAATAAAACGAATAAAGATCGTTGAAAACGATACCATAAAAAAAAAAATCATAGAAATGATTGATTTTAAAAAGTATCCAATTAAAAAAAAATTCAACCATTGAATTGTAAAATTTTTTAAAAAAATTGAATGCTTTTAAGAAAATTGAAGAAATTCTATAGATTTATTTCTTTTAGGAGAGAAGAGAAAATATATAACGTATTAGAGTTCCTATCACATTACAAAAACGAAAAGGTCCTAAAAAATTTCACATCAAAAAACAAATAAAGATCTTTGAAAATAATACCATTTAAAATCATAAAAATGATGGCTTTAAAAAGTATATAAAAAACATTCATCAATTCAATAGTAAATTTTTAAAAAAGATCTAATGAAGTTTCTCTAGGTTTATTTCTTTCAGAAGAGAAAAGATATATAGCGTACTATAGTTCCTGTTACATTGCAGAAAACTACGTAGCAAATCCGCACTGTTTGTGTCATACAAAATGTATATATGCAGCGAAGAGAGAAATTTAAAATATTGTGGCATAGGAAATTAATTAACCTTTTTACATTTATTTTGAATAATGGACTGTAAAAATCTTTTAAATTGTTATGAAACTAATTTCAAAATAATTATTTCTGGGACAATGCTGTATAAGAATTAGTTGAAAGTTTCAAAATGTAATCATTATTTTTTTGTTGTACTTTTAAATGAATGACACAAGCTTTTTTAAAGTATAAACATTCATTTATAAAATGAATATAAGCATTTAATAGTGTAAATATAGAGAATTATAAAAACGAACTGCTATCGAATTATAATTTTTGAAATAATCATTTTACAATCCATAGTTACTAAATGCATCATTATTATGATTAGAGCAACGGCCCCATGTTGGGCCAAGGCTGCTGGTAGATTTCGAGACAGAAGATGTTTTCTTTTACGAAGTAAGGTTATCAGCCCTACTCCCAATAGTCATATTAGACGGGAACCTATGGTTTAAAGTGGATTCCAAACCACTACAAACATCCATAGCACCTTCGGGACTCGAACCCGAAACCCGTGGCATAGAGCGCCAGCGTGTTAGTCACTCGGCGCACTACCCATCAGGCCCATTAAATGTATAATTATTATAATAATACGAAACATAAATTGTTATATGATTTTTAATGTTAAGAATTATATCTATATAGGACAAACTGGTTTGACTCCCAGTCCACTGAAAGCCCATAAGCCAAATGTAAGCACATGTTGAAACATAGGGTCACTTCCCACTTACTCTCAATTGTTTGTTGTTAAACCTATAGTACTCCAATGCATCAATGTTTATTTTTATCGGTGTAAATTTTGTTATAGCGCCTGAATTTGTTGATTGAGCCGGCGTTTTTCATGGTTTAGCTTTGGTAAATATTGAAGTTGTATACGATGTAATCGATGAGGTAGAAAATAAAAAACAATATCAAATTTTAATTTATAATTTATTTATTCGGGTTTTTTTTATAAATTCAATTTTTATTTTTCATGTAGCATTTATTATTAGCTGTAATGTTCTTTTTTTTTACGTATTTACAAATGTGTGCAATGTAAAAATTATGGATAAAATAATTAATACATGGAATTTCGATTTCAGATACCTTTTCTATTATAGTTCAGTATGACCAATTGAGCTTTCACCTTTTATTTTTACACACCCTTTATTTTTATTGACAACATCATAAATGCGCCCCTGTACGCACACACACACACACACAAATATATGCACACACATATATATATATACACATGCACACACACACACACATATATATATATATATATATATATACATATAATTCTTATTTAAGACTTCACTGTCGTTAAACAACGTATAAAAATTGATTAGTCTTTTTAAATGTTTTTACATGTGTTACAATTTATTTTATGAATGATGGATTATTAGATTTTATTCACATTTCTTATAAGATATCTTTTAACATAGAAAAGCGTGGCCGTTTTGATAAAACAATATTCTATACATTCAAAAATCTTTGAAAAATGCAGTATTTTAAAAATCGACACACTTAAAAAAATTTGCATTTGTTTTTTATTGGTTGTGAGAAAAAAGAAACCATTTCCTATATGTTGCTTTTCAAGAAAACTTCTCTACTTTTTTTAAATTGTGTTATAGGTTTTTAAGTATATTTTATCATAAAATTCAACCATATAATCAATCCATTTCAATTATATAAATTATGTCACTATAATCGAAAAAAATATATAAATGAACATTTTACATAGTATATCAATAACCAAAATAATCTAAACAATATTTTTTTTGTTTTTATTTTAATGGAAACTGATTTATATGATGGATTAAGGCCATGATTAACGATCTTTTTATAAAATTTCTAGTTAAGAAATATTTTTTTTAGCTGAAAATAAAGAGAACCATCATTAATTCTTCTCAAAAATTTAAACACAATTATACATTTGAAAATGCAGCAAAAGGAATAATACAATTAAAGTTGGCTGAAGTTATAGTCTGACTTCATGGTTAAATTTCAAATTATATCTGTATTGAAAGATTAATATCTATATCTTTAAATAAAAAAATTACATTTGGGTTCCACAGACATTGGAAACATCTATAGCGATTTTCAAGTCAAAAGAAAAGCAGAGTAATATCTGAATTTTATAGTTTACCTTGAATTAAAATTAAAATTAGTGATATAATATTATTACAGTTATTATAGTTAGAGAAATACTATAATTTTTATAATACTTTATAAATATATATACCGTGGTCACGTGATCAGGTGTAGTGAACATGCAATGTGCAATGCATCTCCATGCCAGAATATCTTCTTCCATTTAATAACATAAAAATTTAGAAACTGCATATTCAAAAGAGAGAGAGAGAGTCATGTTTCTTAAAAAAAATATTACAAATTCTGTAAGAAGTTATAAAATTGGCAAGTTTTCCGTAAGGGCTGTCGGTGAGCTTATTCAAAACAATAATTGGCACCTTAAAAAGAAAGAAAGAAAGAAAACATTCTACTTGATTTTATATACCTTTTAATGTTTTATTAAAAGTAACGAAAAAATTACTATTACATTATAAATGTACTCTCTGAGCTTTTAAAATAACATGAACATTTAGAGTTCAGTTGCACATTTTCTAAGAATGTCACAAACAAATTTAACAGCCGATCTTTACAACATTGTGGGACTTAAATATTTTCATGTAATTTTTAATTACTCAAATGACTTCTAACAGTAAGAATAACCAATATTTCTAATGAATTGCTCATATTTGACAGTCAAATTATTTTCATGAATATAATTCAAATTTTTTAACTAAGGTGAATCAATTAAACAGGCAAAATTATTTGTAACGATTCTTTCCCATTTACGCTCTTATTATCCATTGTAGTACAAATACATTTGTAGATCGAACCTTTATTTTGAATGTTTTTCATAATCATTTTCACCTAGGTTACTTATATTTGGCAAAAATTCAAATAGTGGGTTTCCCACAGTAAACAATTATAATTTTTTTTCTTTTTTTGTAGTAATAACGAGTCAGCTATGACTTTAATTAATATTGATAGAGTAATTAAATTATATTCTTAATTTTGCAGCGTTTTCGAGTTCTTCTTTTATAAGCATCTTCATAGCTTGCTTAGAGCATTTCACTCGTCAGGATAACGGACACATATGACTTGATATATGAACTCGTATATATATGAATTTTTTTTCATAATCAGTTTGAATTTTCGCTTATTTTGTGGAAATAAAGTATAAAGTCACTTTAATTAATATTGACAGGGTAATTAAAATATATTCTTAATATTGCAGTGTTTTCTAGCGCTTCTTTTAACAGCATCCTCACACTTTGCTTAAAATATTTCACCCGTCATGAAAACGGGTTTATTCATATCAAAAAGGTAATTTTGAAATCACCATTTTCATCAGTAAAAGAGAAAAAAATTTATATCATTTGAGTGATTCAATAGAAAGCGTGGTGAAAGAGGTCATTTTAGCATTAACTAGCTGATGTGAATGCATTCTTAATTTTGCCCCTTTTGGGCGCCTCTCTTGTCGAAGATTCTCATACCTTTCTCATGGCTTTCTGCCGTCCTTGGAAACATGTGTATTTCTACCATCTATTGTTTAAATTATCTTCCATCATTTAAGAGAAAAAATAGAAATTATTTAATAGGAAGTGTGAGAAAAGTGGTTAATTTTAGCATTAGCTAGATGGTAGAAATATACCAGTTTTCAAGGCAAGTGGAAGGTAAGCAAGGTCATAAGGATGCCGATACAATAGGGATGACAAAATGGTTTAACATTAAGAAAATATTTTGTTATTTTACGAATATTAATTAAATAATTTGATAGGAAGCAGTAGAAAATACAATGAAAGAGTTTATTTCAACATTAGAAGGATTTAAATGATATAATTAATATTCATAAAATATTAAAAATGTGTTCTTTATTTAAAACCGCTTTAACGCACCTCTTACATCAGATCCTCATACTTAGCTTATGGTTTTCTGCCGTCCTTGGAAACATCTATATTACATATCTATATTACATATATTACATATGATTATATAGCTAATATTTAAATTATCTCTTTCGTCAGTTAAGAGGAAAAAAATGTTATATTTGCATGATTTAATAGGAAGTGTGAAGAAAGAGGTTAATTTCAACGTCAGCTAGTTGATATGAATATAAAGTTTTTAATGCATTTGAAAGCGTATGAGCAAGGTTATTGAGGATGCCGATACAAAAGGAACACAACGATTCAAAATTAAGAAATTATATTATTTTACGAATCAATCATTTGAGTGATTCAGTTGAAAGCAAAGCACAATGAAAGAGTTAATTTCAACATTAGAATGATTAAATCATTTAATTAATATTCATAAATACCAAAAATTATTGTATTTTATGAATATAAAATACGTGTTGTTTATTTAACACTATTTTGTATTCCCTCTTGTATCAGAATCTTCATAATTTGCATACAGCCATCGAACTGACCTGAAGATGGGTTTGTTCATATCGACTACCTAAGAAGATGTTGAAATTAGTATATCTACATAGTAAGATGTTGAAATTAACCTCCTTCATCACACTTCCTATTAAATCATTCAAATGATATATTTTTTTTTCTTTTAATTGACGAAAGAAATAATTTAAATATTAGCTAGATGCTAGAAATATGCTAGATATAAATCTAGCTTCAAGCTAGAAATATGCATGCTTCCAAGGACGGCAGAAAGCCATAAGCAAGGTACGAGGATCTGATGCAAAAGGGTTGGCAAAATTAAAAATGCATTCATATCAACTAGTTAATGTTGAAATTACCTCTTTCGTCCTGCTTTCTATTGAATCACTCAAATGATATAACTTTTTTTTTTCTCTTTTATTGACAAAAGAGGTGATTTCACAATTACATTTTTGATATGAATAAACCCATTTTTATAACGGGTGAAAAACTATAAACAATGTATGAGGATGCTGATAAAAAAAGAGCTCGAAAAGCTGCAATATTCAGAATATATTTTAACTATTCTGTCAATATTAATTAAAGTGACTTGATTCGTTATTTCCATAAAATAAGGGGAAAATCAAACTGTTTGTCAATCAATATTCAAAATATTTGAATTTTTTCCAAATATAAATAAACTCGGTGAATCTGGTTAGGAAAAAAATTCATATATATATATGAACATAATAATATATAATGGGTATATATATAAATATATATAATGGGTATATATATATATATATAATGGGTATATGAACCGGTATATATATATATATTGTATATATATACCGGTTCATATACCCATTTATATACTTGTTTTCATGACGGGTGAATTCTCTTAATTCCTGCAAGAGTTTTAAGACATCAGTCATATTTTAACACAAATTTCGGAGAAGAAATGTAAACAACTTTTTTTCTTTCTTATAACATATTTGCATAGAGCTATATACATTAAAATTTTTTGATCGTATTAATGCAAAAAGAAATTAAACAATTATAAGATTTATAAAAATTTTCACCAGAAAAATTATAAATGGATGACTATATAGCTTACCATTTACTTATGAAAAAAATTGCTTTTATTTATTATTTATTCTAATTTTAAGTGCTTCAACCTAATAAAAATAAAGTATAAAAATTAATATGGCTATTATAAATAATAAAGCGCATAATTATGAAGCCAACTTTGTTTTAGTTTTTTATTACTTTTTATTGGTACTTTGCCATTTTTCATGTTATTCATGTATATAGAAGGAAAAAGAAGATTGGAAAATTACTCCCTTTGAATGCAAAATGGTTGAGTCATCTAATAAATGACTCAGTTAGATAACGAGAATAACAATTATTTAAATAAATATTAAATATATCATTTTTATTTTTAAATATTTTGTACGAATAGCTATGAAAATAAATTAATTAAAAAATTAAATAACAATGTTTCGGGGTATTTAATAAATCGGTTTTTTTTTATTACTCCAAACTAATTGAAGGAATGTCATTGCTGTTGTTAAATGAATAACATAATGATATTTTAAAAGGAATCTATTCATAATGACCTTTTCTATTAATCTTCTGTTCTTTGAAGAACTGAGAAACTGGTACTAAGGTACTAAGTACTGGTGTAAGGTACTGGTGGTATCTGTAAATATATTTAATACTTATAAATGACATTGATATCATATTATTTTTAATTTCTAAATTTTAATAGAATAAATTAACGACAGCGTGAATTATAATATATTTTTACATTATTTTAATAATGTGAAATCAAAATGAAAAATATTTAAATTTCTATGGATTTTAAAATGCTATTTTTCTTTTTCAAAATTTTATAGTTAAAATTTTATAGCCTTAAAAAATTACAAATAATAATAATAATTGGAAAAGAAGAATTTGAAAAAAATGACTTAATGGGAGATTTTTCTGAAAAAAAATAATTCAAATGACAATAATATTCATCAATATTTAAAGAAAAACCTGAAAGAGAGTAATTAATGATATTAGCTGAGTCAAATATCTCGCAATGAAAATTAGAATAATGAAAGCATTTTTTTAAAATATGAACAAGTTTTATGGATGATTGCCATATAAATTTCATTACAACAATGCATTTAGGCATTGGTGCATAACGTTAAGTATTGTAAAACATATTTATGCTAAGCTTTTATTTCAGAAGTGGCAATAGTAATAATAATAATTAAAAAGAAAAAAATAGCCGAAATAATAAGATGAATAAAATTACTTTTCTTATTCAAGTTATGAATAAATTTTATAGTAAGAATAATTTTTGAGATGATCAATGGCTATTATTTTTTATATTTTTAAATTTTCATTTTTATTATTATTTATTTTCATTTATTTTATTTTTCCATCTCAAAATGAAAAAGCACCAGCAATTCCTTTTTCTAAATCAAAGAAGAAAACCAAATATTTTCCGTGTCTATCATAAAATAAACTAATTATTTATTATTTATAATTATTTTTATTTATTTCATTTTTCCATCTCAAAATAAAAAAGCACCAGCTATTTCTTTTTTCTACATCGAAGAAGAAAATCAAATATTTTCAGTTGCTATCATAAAATAAATAAATTATTTATTATTTATAATTATTTTGTTTATTTTATTTTTCCATCTCAAAATGAAAAAGAATCCGCAATTTCTTTTTTCCTAAATCTAAGAAGAAAATCAAATATTTTCAGTTGCTATCATAAAATAAATAAATTATTTATTATTTATAATTATTTTGTTTATTTTATTTTTCCATCTCAAAATGAAAAAGAATCTGCAATTCGTTTTTTCTAAATCAAAGAAGAAAACCAAATATTTTCAGTTGCTATCATAAAATAAATAAATTATTTATTATTTATAATTATTTTGTTTATTTTATTTTTCCATCTCAAAATGAAAAAGAATCTGCAATTCGTTTTTTTATTTTTCTAAATCAAAGAAGAAAACCAAATATTTTCACTTGCTATCATAAAATAAATAAATTATTTATTATTTATAATTATTTTGTTTATTTTATTTTTCCATCCCAAAATGAAAAAGAATCTGCAATTCGTTTTTTCTAAATAAAAGAAGAAAACCAAATATTTTCAGTTGCTATCATAAAATAAATAAATTATTTATTTTTTATAATTATTTTGTTTATTTTATTTTTCCATCTCAAAATGAAAAAGAATCTGCAATTCGTTTTTTCTAAATCAAAGAAGAAAACCAAATATTTTCAGTTGCTATCATAAAATAAATAAATTATTTATTATTTATAATTATTTTGTTTATTTTATTTTTCCATCTCAAAATGAAAAAGAATCCGCAATTTCTTTTTTCCTAAATCTAAGAAGAAAATCAAATATTTTCATTTGCTATCATAAAATAAATAAATTATTTAATATTTATAATTATTTTTATTTATTTTATTTTTCCATCCCAAAATGAAAAAGAATCTGCAATTCGTTTTTTCTAAATCAAAGAAGAAAACCAAATATTTTCATTTGCTATCATAAAGTAAATAAATTATTTATTATTTATAATTATTTTGTTTATTTTATTTTTCCATCTCAAAATGAAAAAGAATCTGCAATTCGTTTTTTCTAAATCAAAGAAGAAAACCAAATATTTTCAGTTGCTATCATAAAATAAATAAATTATTTATTATTTATAATTATTTTGTTTATTTTATTTTTCCATCTCAAAATGAAAAAGAATCCGCAATTTCTTTTTTTTATTTATAAATCTAAGAAGAAAATCAAATATTTTCATTTGCTATCATAAAATAAATAAATTATTTAATATTTATAATTATTTTTATTTATTTTATTTTTCCATCCCAAAATGAAAAAGAATCTGCAATTCTTTTTCTAAATCAAAGAAGAAAAAAGCAAATATTTTCATTTGCTATCATAAAATAAATAAATTATTTAATATTTATAATTATTTTTATTTATTTTATTTTTCCATCCCAAAATGAAAAAGAATCTGCAATTCGTTTTTTCTAAATCAAAGAAGAAAACCAAATATTTTCATTTGCTATCATAAAATAAATAAATTATTTAATATTTATAATTATTTTTATTTATTTTATTTTTCCATCCCAAAATGAAAAAGAATCTGCAATTCGTTTTTCTAAATCAAAGAAGAAAACCAAATATTTTCATTTGCTATCATAAAATAAATAAATTATTTAATATTTATAATTATTTTTATTTATTTTATTTTTCCATCCCAAAATGAAAAAGAATCTGCAATTCGTTTTTTCTAAATCAAAGAAGAAAACCAAATATTTTCAGTTGCTATCATAAAATAAATAAATTATTTATTATTTATAATTATTTTGTTTATTTTATTTTTCCATCTCAAAATGAAAAAGAATCTGCAATTCGTTTTTCTAAATCAAAGAAGAAAACCAAATATTTTCAGTTGCTATCATAAAATAAATAAATTATTTATTATTTATAATTATTTTGTTTATTTTATTTTTCCATCTCAAAATGAAAAAGAATCCGCAATTTCTTTTTTCCTAAATCTAAGAAGAAAATCAAATATTTTCATTTGCTATCATAAAATAAATAAATTATTTAATATTTATAATTATTTTTATTTATTTTATTTTTCCATCCCAAAATGAAAAAGAATCTGCAATTCGTTTTTTCTAAATCAAAGAAGAAAACCAAATATTTTCAGTTTCCTTCATAAAATAAATAAATTATTTAATATTTATAATAATTATTATTTTTTCATCTCAAAATGGAAACAAAGCTGAAATTTCTTTTTTCTACATCAAAGAAGAAAACCAAATATTTTCAGTTGCTATCATAAAAATAAACTAAAATAAGATAAGAAATTAATAAAAATGTTATTATTTATAATTATTCAATTATACTACAATAGTATGAATTTACATACTTATTTTATTCTGTTTCATTATTTTAATGTCATTAAAATAATAATCAATTAATCTGCAATTAAATGATTTGTACATATACAAGACAATGATGATTATTAAGTATTATTAATAAGTCAGAAAAATAATGATTATTCTTTTTAGTTCTGGAATAACTGCTGCATTTTTCTTAACAAAATAAAAATAATTTTTCATTTTGAATTTTTCATTAGGTTTTAATATGTTTTACTTAGTAAAAATTTAATGAGTTACAAAATAAAATTTTGTGATTAAGATAATTAAACAAATAATTAAAAGCCGCATTTATTATTGATTAAAATATATGAATAAATGTTTTTTACATTAGGGCACTTACATTTTTCATTTTATTTTATTTAATAAATGCCAAAATGACAGCAAACTGGATTGGAAGAAGTTAATTTTTGCCGTGTTTTACAGTAACTAAATATCTTTTCAAAGAGAATGCTGTATTACTTTGTATAAAAATAATACATCAAAAAGTATCGCGAAAACTATTTGATTTTTAATAATTTCCCAATAATTGTTATTATATAAATTAAAAACATATTTCTTTTATTTATTTAAATCAGTTATGCGTTAAATTTCTTTCGTCTTAAATATATAATGACGTTTACTTTTTGTTTCTACTTTCACATCTTGAAGATATGTGAGTATATGAAATGAGGCGCTGAATTTTTTTATTCATTCCTTCTCTTCTTCTTTTTCTCTTTTTAGAAAATTTATTCCAATAAATTGCAATAATTTGTCTTTAATACTAGATTGGATAGGAGAGTCGAGTACCTGTGCACGCAGTGCACATCTGCTGAGAATTCAAATATAATAAAAACAAAGTATCACAGAATTAGCAGGAATTAAAAAATTTAAAGCGAACACTTAATAGGAGGGAAAGAAGTTAAAAAAAAAAAATATATATATATAAAAAGGGGGGGGCGGGCAAACTAGGAGATGACAATCAAGCAATATCAAAATACATAAATGCCCAATAGAAGCATATAATTGTCTTTAATCAGCGAATTATACGTTAAAAAACCTTCAAAATTTCTTAGTAAGGATTATAGGCCGTTGCATACAATCTAAAGATATTTTTTCCCCTGAATAAAAAAGAAATCTTTAAAACCGTCCCTTTTATAATTTTTATAGTTAATTTTACAAATTAAATATTGTTTTAATTATTTAATTACAGTTTTTTACAGTTAATGTTTTTTCAAAACCCTTTGGGTGAAAAATCAACAGCCTTCTTGAACTATAACAGTCTTGGTACTTGGAAGAAAGCACGTCTTTTATAAAATTAGACAAAATTGTGCGAGCATCATACATCTGGGTGTACTAGTGGATGAAAAATGTCTTTAATGAAATTATAGGTAAAAATTAAAAATATTCTTACAGAAAGCCAAATTAATAATTGACTATAATATTGATCAAATTTTTCACCTTTCTAGCAAACATGAAGATAACACATTGTCGGAATAAAGTCGTCAATTTTATTTACAATATAGTTCTTAAACACTTATCATGTGTTCAGTTTTGATTATCTTGAATTTATAACATGATTTTTGTGATGATTTATATGATGATTTTATTTTTTTTAAATATAATTATGGCGTTAAAAACTCTTTAAAACTGAAGAACTTTTATTAGTTTTATGTTAGGGGTATACAAACAGGATTTAATTGTTATATGAGACACAGAATAGGAGATAATCGCTCGTGGATTATGCGCTATATCTTTCAGATTTTCGGGCCGAACATTACGCCAGTTATACGGCGTTGAGGATTATAGAGACAGGAAGTTTTCAAATAAAGTCTCTAAAAAAGTCTCTAATTTTTGCTGCTTCAATAAAATTTCCAAGGCTTTTTACATTTATATAAAAACAACAAAGATATTTGAAATAGCATTTATATTTCATTTCACTTAAAAAAAAAAATGCATTTAAAAAAAATAAGGAAATTCAAATATATTCTCTAGTTTTATATTTCTATTCTGTCTAATTGTGTAGCATTTGATTACATTTTTAACTAATCTGATTTATAAAATGAATATCGATTTTTGGTTACGCACCTCTCTATTATTATCTTATTATTGGCTGACGTTAATACACATGATACTAGCTATGTTTCCTATAAGGGACATAAAGAATTTTAGCACATAAAGAATTTTATTTTACCACATTTATTTCTGTGACATATTTTATGTTCAATAAGATATTATGTTGAATCAACTTAAAAATATAAGGAAAGGGGACAAAGAGTAATTGATTCAGAATGCAAATATAATTTCTAATTTTATATTGTTATTCTATTTTATTGTATAGCATTTAATTACATTTTAAAATAATCTGAGTTAAAGTTATCGATCAATTTTCAATTTCGATCGAAAATTACAAATGCATATAAAATTTCAAAAATAATATATATATAAACAAAATTAATTTTTTATGCCATTTTTCCCTTGTTTTTATTTCAAAAATTTCATTAATACATAATTAATATAGAATAGTAATTAAAAATAATTATGAAATTTTCTTAAAAAAAAAAAAAAAATATATATATATATATATATATATATAATTGATATATATATCAATTTGATGGGTTCTAAAATTATTTATTAGTGTTTTTTTTCTTTTTTAAATTCAAAAGCAATATACTTAATAGAAATGTTTTAACTTTAAACTTATGTAGAATTTTTTTTTGAAAAGAAATATATGTATATACATATAGATAGATATAGATAGAGTGAGAGTGAGGGGGAGGGGGAACAGATATATTAAAATTAAACATTTTATTATATTTTATTTAACAATTTGACTTCTTCCGGACTAACAATTGAAGATTAATTGGAAGTTATAAATAATATGCGTAATACATTTAGGATGTTACCAATTATTATTGTAAATGTCGTAGAAATAATAATAATAAATTAAGTGAAAAATTATCTAATTCTCGAATTTTTTTTTTTTTTTTTTTTTTTTTTTGTAATTCTGTCAAAATGTTTCAATTTAAAATACAAAAATTTAAATTTTGATTTTTTGCAATTTTAATTGCTCCACATGGCTAACTTCAAAATTAAATCACTCTTTATTTTATATTATGCGATTCTTTTTTTAATAAAAAAAAATTAAGAGGTAAAAAAAATTACTAAATATCTTAATTTATAATAAATATAAAATTTTAAAAATCTAAATTTGATCTTAATTTTTAAAAAAATATTTACAAATGAAAAGTTAATTACAAAAGCAGCAAATTTATTTCTTTTTCATATTCAAATAATTTATCAATTTAATTTGCTATTAAACTACTTAACCAAAAAAATTTTTTAGTTATAAAAAGTTTTTAATTATCTATAATTTTAATTACTACAAAAAATATAATATAAAAATTTCAATAAATTTATAAAAATTTAAAATTACTGCGTTATGGCATACAATGGAGAGATATATATTTTCGTTAATTTAAATTAAATTCCACTTTATTACAGCAATTCAATTAAAAACTTTTAATTAAATTAAAAATAATCAAAATACCAAAATAAATAATAAAAACAAATTTTTATCATATATAGCTATCACTATATTTTCTATATTATTTATTATTATGTATATTTATTTTTATTAAGGATATGTTTAAATGGCACATAAGCAAATAATAATAATAATAAATATAATCTTTGTAAAGGTTAACTTTTTTAAAGTAATACTTCTTATATGAAGGAATCCAATTCCTTTTTTAAAATTTTCGAAATATATCTCTCAATCTTCAGAAATGCAAACGACATTCAAAATAAAAACAAACTACTTTTTTTAAAAAAAATAACGTTACTTGAAACTAACAGTATTATATATCCGCAAAAAAATAGATGGCCAGAAAATTCTCCAAAATCTCAGTCACAAACCAAAACATAGACTCTATTATTAAAAAAAAAAAAAGAAAAAAAGAAAAGAGAAAGAACTGAATCGCAAGGTCGTAGTAGAATTCCCCTGGTCCTCCGTCAACCCCTCCAGGGAATCCTTCCTCGTCATAATAATATTACAAGCACGTGGGCACTCCCCCCTGGCCATCGGATTGGATAACAAAGCCACTAAGCCAGCCAATCACACTCACCTTTCGCACCGCTCTTCAGCCCTGTCCGTCCGTACTGCAATAGTTCCTCTGCCAAAATACCGATTCTATCCATAACCACCTCGTTGGTAAACCCTCCACACTTCTTTTTTTCTTTTCGCGAGACCCGCCTGTCACTCTCTCGGTGGTCCCGCCCACCGGCAGTTACTCCATTGGTCGGAGGGTGACGTCACATGGAAGGGGTGGATCCGAGTGGGGAGGCCATCTGTAGTGGAGTGATAGAACCCCACGAAACCAACACGAGGGTACTAACGTGGCAGTGGTACTTCTTCCGACTTCCAGTAGGGGTGTTCGATTCCTTTTCTTGGCGGATTGGCTTCTTTCCTTCCCCCTGTGATTTTCTTCTCACAAATGAACTTCTCCTCCCCCTTCGGAAAAAAGGAGATATTTCCCCCCGTGATGTTTAACCTCTCAAAGAACTAATTTCATTCGAAGCCCGGACTCCGGATGTGGAAGGTGATTTTCTTACTAATTTGTCACCCGAAAGTTTTCCAAGAACTAGCTTGTTAGCTGCTTTAAGAGTGAATTTTGTTGACAAATCTCTTGAAGAAGTTTATTGAGTTATCATTCGAAGAATATGAAGACTGTTTGGAATTATTAGAAATTTACTGGCTATTTTGAAAACAGTAAACATTTGCGGAAAGAAACAACTTACCCATTTAAAATCTGAATCGTTGTGATTCTTCAAAGTAATGATATGTCTTCAAGAGTGACTTCTGCGCTGCAATATCAACAAGAATAAAATATTAGTCAGAATACAACTAGTAAAAAATTGGAAATCAGTCAAGTTGTGAATTGTATAAAAAAACGTAAGATGATTTCGATGCACTAAAACTGATGCGCAACATCATGTCGACTATTTAGATGTGCAATAGACTCTGAAACCAACAGATTTACCATCGTAAAGGCCTAGTGCCCTCTCAGCCTACAAGGAGGGCTTCTTTTTTTCGAACTCTGGAGTACGGCGGCAACCTAGGAGCGGGCAGCGGCTCCTATAACAAACCGTACGGCCGTCTAATGGTATCCGTGATGAATCTTCTGCACGGGGATCCCCACAGTCGATCGGGGACCTCGCTGGGCCACCACCCCCACTTATCCATGCTGGGCGGCGGGAATAACAGCCCCGCGCGGCCACCGGCCCAATCGACCGCGTCTCATCAGCGGTCGCCCTTTGCTATTCAAGAGCTGCTAGGTCTGGGCAACAGCGAGACAAGTTCCCCTTCACCCGCGGGTCCCCCGGCGATGGGGGCCCATCCTTCACCGTACCAACCACGGCCCCACCAGCCCTCAGCCGCCCAATGTTTTCCAGACCCCAGCCGCATGTACTTTGGGCCGGCCTTCATGCCAAGCATGCACGGCATGACGGCGCCCCCCATGCCAATGATGGGTTTCGACCAGGGTCCACCACAATCCCACCATGCCAGAACCGATGGAGGAGGTGAGTGCACATCATCATTCAAATATGGTTACTTAATAATGTATATTTGGATGTTGTCACAGTTTAAGATCCATAGCTTAAAAACATAATTTAAATAACGTGTTAGATTGTCAACATGTAAGTTTGTTTTATTTTGACAATATTTTGTGTCTGTATGTTGCCAGGTTTGCTGTTTATTAAAAAAAAAAAAAAACGTTATTTATGCATTACAAATATATTAAACTGTCATTTTTATTCAAAAATTCACATACAATAAATATTTCTAAAAAATCAACTATTTTTACCTATGAAATCAAAATTAATATTGTCTTTCTATAATTTGAATGAAAAACTGTCAAGCATAAACATGAATAATGAGCACTGTTTATGCTTATGCTTGAAAAGTTACTAATTTGAATATTGCATTGCATCAAAAAGAAAAGAATATTTCACAAATCTTAGATAATTATATAATGCTAAAATTATAAACATATTTCCACCTGATACAAAAACAATTTTCAGCAGAATTCACAATGTTTAACAGAGAAATATTGTCCAGATTAAAACTTTGTCTACTTTGAAAGCTAAATTTTTATAGCAATTAAAATTCACTTTCAGAAGAAGCATTTCAAAATACATAAATTTTTTTAAATGCACTTAAAAATACTTGCAGCAATGTGCAATATTTTTTGTTTGTAATATTTAAAAATAAAATTATAATTATTTAAAGCTTTCAGTATTACAAAAAATATTTATCAAATACGAGCAAAAATTTGAGTTTAATAATTTTTCAGTTATTTGATAAATAAGACTGATACACGAAAATTAGGTTTAGTAGATGTTATGTTCAGTATTTATGATATATGCAAATAAATTTTATTATAATTCCAACTTATTAGATTTTCTCATTACATCTCTTTAATCTGTATAAATCATGTCAATAGTACACCATTTTTAAGTTACCGTTTGCTTCCCAAATTTGATAGATGTATAAAAGTATTCAAAAATCAGTTTTAAAAACTTAAAAACAATGCATTTATCTCTTTCATTAAATTATAAAAGAAATTTAATGGGGAATTATAAAATCAATGAGAAGTGATCGAGTGATTTTGATTTTGAGTGATGAATAGCATAGTTAAAATTAGATTGAATAATGTTTCATTTAAAATTTAAAAGTACTACCTTGAAATATGTGATTACGAAATAATATTGTTTGTCAGTACATAACAATAAATAGATAAAACTTTAAAAGTGTTTTTAAATACAAAATTAATTTTTATGGTAAATAATGATAATATATTAAAAGCTGTTGTTTTCTACAATGAAGTTGTTCGATTTTATACTAAATTATCTCCATTTAGTTAATTTATTAAGTATTTATTTTAATAGGATAGAGTTTTCGGAGTTTGATTGTTAAAATGATAGATTTTAATGCTTAAATAAACGGAGATTTTATTGTCAAATACAAATTATGAATGGTGAATAAATATATTATTATGAAGACATTTTAATGAAACAAATATAACATAAGAAATCAAAATATTTGTTTATGTAATTCAGTCAATTAAATGCATTAATATTTAAATGTGTAATTTAGTGTTTTTGTCATTGTGTACTAAATATGACGATTTTAGAAATTTAATGTATTGTTTCTGCCAACTAATCTAAGTATATAACATAATTTATTATAAAAATACATCTGATATTTTGAAACAATTGAAGAATTAGTTTATCTAAAAATTATACATCAAATTTTCTAATACTTTTAATGTTATTTTGGTTTACATATCGATCATCTTCAAAAACAATTTTGTTTTTTTTGGGAAAAAACTTTTCATAAATAAGATTATCAATTCAATATTCATACAGTCTTCTTTTAATTTAGTTAGTAAACAAATTATATTAGTCAATTAAATTAAAATCAAGAACTATATTACAGTATTATCAAATTTGGGATATTGGTATAATTGTTAAATATATACTTTCAAATATCAATGTTGTTCAATTATTTTTTTGCTTTTTTAAAATTATTTTGTGGCCAATTTCAGAAAATTATGCTTTACAAAATTTTGATTTATTTAGTTATTAAATTTATATTTAAAACGAGAAAGGAACGTAAGAAGGTTAAAAAAAAATTAATACATAAACATAATTTAAAATCATAACATCGAATTCAAATATGATGAATAATAGGTTAGAACAATATTGATGAATAATTAATAAATATGAACCATTTTGTATATTTATTAAGTCAGTATTAGTAGATGATAATGCTTATAATACGTTTAAAATTCTAATTCATTTTATTTTTCAAATATAACTATTCTTAATTCGACTGCATAAAATAATTTTATTTATTAAAAAAAACTATCAGTATACTCTTAAAGAGTTAATTTATGCCATTGAATTATGCCATTAATTTCCATACTCAAATTATAACTATGATTACAAATATAATCAAACAAATGACAAACATATTTATAGCCAAAATTAGTGTATAAAAATTTGTATTTTTTATTTTTTATTCATTGATTTTGGCTATAAAGAATAATTTATAAGCATATCATTTTTAGTATCATAACAGCTTTTCATCTCAAGATTAGAACATTTTGCAATAGTGTAACTCTTGGAAAGAGTGTCAATTGAAAATTGGCATTAAATTACTATTAGAAAACTTAACTCACATTTCGCATTACAATGTTTCTCCTTATTGTTTGAAAACAGAGATATTTTTTTTTTAACGGAATAATAACTTTCAAAAATCTTTTTGATTTATCATAGTAAGAAAATCTTTACTATTATACTGAAGTTGTTGAAATTATTGAAAACAAACATTCGATTAAAATGTTTAAAAAACGAATCGTTTACTAATTTTATGTAAGCAAACAAATATTTTTTGAAATCTTATATTATATATATAATAAATTTTAAGATTTATACTATAATTTAATCACAGTTTATTTTTATGAGCAAGAACCAGGATATTAATGAAGAAATTGTTAATAAACAAAATTTGCATACCTATGCAACTTATATAATAGCAAAGATTATCACTTTATTTCTCATCATTAAAAATAAATAAAAAGGCAGAAACTTTTGTGAAGTTAATGATCTGTTTAAATTAAAATATAACCATTAAATTATTGTTTAAATTATTCATACACTAATAAATACTCTTTAAATATTTTTTTCAGGATTATTATTTTTTTTAATCAAGGAAATAAAACAACAAACAGAAAGCTCTTAATTTCTTAATTGTTATTTCTCATTTTATTTAGAGTATTTGTGTTTCTAAAGAAATTATTGTATTCACAAATAAACGTATTATTGTTTGACAAATTTGAAATTTGTAATTTCATGACATAAGACTAGGAAAGAAATATATAGAATTTTTAACTTAAATTGTATAAGAGGGAAATATGAATCAACTGAAAATTTTATATTCCATAAGGACATTTTAGTGTACGTCTCAAAGATAGAATAAAATTTAAGATATTCTCTCTATATTTGATTATTCTATCTTTAATTATTCTTTATATCGTTCGTATTTAGCAATATATAAAATTATTCATATAAAAAATTATTTAAATCTATTAAAACATATAAATAATTATTGTAACTTTAAAAAAGAGATAATATATATTCTAAAAGCCAAGCAAATGGAAAAGTTAGTCAATTTCTAATTTTTCACAAAAATTGTAATTCAAAAATAATAGTTAAATAATAGTATATTTCTGAAAAAGAAATATTCTTGTTTAGATAGAATTGTAATAAAATATTTAAAAACACTTAATTTTAATAAAATATTTTGAATATTTTAAAAGGAAATGATACAGCAAATTACATAAAATAGACTAATTTTTTCCTAAAGAAAAAGATTTGCTTAATGAGAAAGTAAATTAATAATAATAATCAGGAACTCAATAAGTTATTAAAAATTTATTATTATATATATAGTTCAGAATTCCCTGTATTATTTTGACAATAACAACAAAAAATGTTTATGCAATTGTTTAAAGTGTTGGAAAAAAATATTTAAATAAAACAGTTGACGAATTCTATAATCTTAATTTTTTTTTACTAGTATTATTAAAGTTGTTAAGTCTACAAAAGACTATAGAAACCATACGTATGAAATAAAAATTCAATTTGGATTGAAACGGTAATCATTTTACAATACAATTTTAAATTTTCCTCAAACATTTAATTTCATTCTTGCAGATTTAATTGAATCACTTTTGTAAAACGTAAGGAGCACAACAATTGCTTACTTTTGAAACGTATTTTTTTCTAAGCATAATTCGTTATTATCAAAATGTAACTAAATATTATATTTAATTTAGTTAATTAGTTAAAAGTTTAGTTATTTAGTATAAATTTAATAAATTAAAGTACAGTTAGTTAATTAAGTTAATTAACTTAAATTTAACTTTTCAATAAATATTTTGGATTTTGGAAATAAATATTTTCAAGTGACCATCTATTCTGAAATTTTTCAAAAATTCACTTGCATTCACTACAGCATTCACCCATAAGCAAATTTCAAGATTACAAGTTAGTTAAAAAATTGAACAAATAAAGAAAATCTATATGAGTTGCATTTAATGTTAATTTATTAAATTATAAGATAAGAAAAAAACCTTTAATGTAGCCCCCAAAATCAATTAATGGGAAAGCAAAAATAATTTACATCATAAAATATAAAATTTCCTCAAACATTTTCGGTATACATAATATAATTGTAATCTTAGTACTGGGCGCTCGGTATCACAGGTTTCAGGTTCGAGTCCGGACGTGCCATGGATGTTTATAGTGGTTCGGATTCTATTTTAAACTGTAGGTCCCGGTCTAATATGACTATAGAACGACAAACCATGGGGTTGGACGTACGACTAACAAGCCTACTCTGAAAAAAGAAAAATATTCTCATGTTTCGAAATCTTACAGTAGGCAGAAGGTCTTAGTCCACCTTGGGCTGTTAAGTTAAATATGAGGATGATGATGAATTTTAACACTAGTCAATGAATGAATGAATCTTAACATTAGTCTCTTTTGTATGAAGCAAATACACAGAATTTGAAAATCTTTCTCTGTAAACATAAGCTAATAAAATAGCTTAATAAGGAACATTGGAAATAATTAATAAGGAACATTGGAAATAATTAATAAGGAACATTGGAAATAATTAATAAGGAACATAAGAAATAATAAAAATATTTCATTAAAATGTTCTATTGAACAGAAAGAACTTTACTTTCAAGTAGAAAGTTTTGCAAAAAAACATTTTTACTGCCCAGATTTTAAAATGTTAATTATTCTTATTTCTTCAAATAAAGAATATAAGATTTTATTCTACAAATTCACAAAAATTCCACTTGCTATAAGCTACGGACTTTTTCCTGTGCATAATTTAATGGCAAAACGCGTAAAAACGTATTATGTTCCTATTTTTCGATTGGTTTGATGCCCATTATTGATTGAATAATATTCGTGGTAGATAGAATAGAAAAAAAAATTATTTATAAAAGCAGGTATTATTGAAAAAAGTTATTATAAAATTAAATTTTAGTAAAAAGGCAAATTTTGTTTTAATAATCTTAAGTTTCACATAAATACGAAAGGATTTAAAGAAAGAGAAAAGGATTGTGAAAATAAAAGTGAAGATTTCCAATTGATAGAGCTTTTTACAAGTAATTTTCATGTAGCAGATAAGTATTAAGAAAAAGGATCAAATATGAAGAAAAAAGAAATAATGTAATTATTTATTTAATCTTTAAAGTTAATTTAAACCGTGCCAAAAAATTTGACTTGAAATTTGGGATTTTTCAAAATCTGACTGAAACAAACTTTAGATGAAATGCATCGAATTAATTAACAATTAGAAAATATTTTAACTTACATCCACTATTTATGACTAAAAGAAAAGAATTTTTATTTTAAGTTTACGAGTTTTGTTTGGAATATTGAATGAAAGTTTTTGCTGTTAAAATATTTATTTAATGGGCAGAAATAACATTTTTTTATAACGAATTAAATGTCACAAAGTGTAATAATTTTTTTAAAACGCACAGAAAAAGGACATTTTTTATATTCCATGTCAATTATAACCAAATTGGAAATTTCGTAAATCTTAAGTAAATATCATAAATTAATATTTTGAATAATAGTAATTTTATGTAAAGAATACAGGATATTTATACAATTTTTTTTTCAAGTACGTATAAATTTAATTTAAAATAACAATTTAGAATATTGTTATTCAAAGAAACACTTTTCAAATTTTAATTAAAATTCGATAATAAAAATTTAAAAATAAATATAATAATTTGGAATAAACATTTTATATAAATGTGTTATTCATTAACAAAAATTAATTCTTAAAACGATTAATTACCTCAATTAGTAATTAATTATTAAAAATATTTTAAACAACAATATTTGGATTTATTCAGATACCCATAATTGCTATTTTAAATAAATAATATAATACCAAGTTAATTAATGTTCGCTGGATTAAATTAATTTAAATTAAAAGTACAACTCAATTTTAAAGAAAGTGGAAGATATATATAGTATGTAAAGAAAGATCTTACTTTCAAATTCTTTTCTTCTTAAATGATTTCGTTTTAATGAAATAAATCACAGTAAAGATCTTTTAATATTTTTAGAGTTTTGAAAATAATCAATATGAACACATTAATTAAATTATTACTATCAAACAATTATACTGACTTTTGTAAAATGAAAGAATATATAATGAATTTTTTTTCTCTTCTAAAAGAGCAGCAACGGTATATTTATTCCATAGTGTTGCCACTTATCGTAATCAAAAATTATTTTTAAATTAATTTTATTTTTTCTCATTATATTTTAACAAAAATATATTTGTACAATAAATATATATATTTATGAAAAAGCATGTACTACATCATAACATATAATACTATTCTAAAATTTTATAATTACAGGATTATTTCAATAAATATATGCAATTTATGTAATCTTTCATCTTTTCTTTAACTGTATTTTCACAAAATATATTCCTTGGACTAGTTTAAAAAATTTTATTCTAAATTTACGCGAATTTTCTTTATTACATTTTTATTATCGTACATTATTTTCAACAATATTAGAAGAATACTAATAAAAATTGCTAAGAATTAAAGCAACCATATTCGAAAACAAATTATCAAACGATAAATCTAACTAACTTGACTAAGAAATAAATAATAGCATATTATTATTTTCCTTAGATTGGCAATGGAATAAATATTTTATTCGATGAAATGTATTTTAAAATAATAATTTTTATTCTTTTTATAATTTATTTAATTAAATAAATGCATAAGACAAATTTTAAGCAAACATTGGTTGCTAGATAATTAAATAAATTTGCTAAAGAATTAATTAAAATGTATTATTTTATAAATTATTGTAAAATGAAAATAAATTCAATAGCAAATTTGGGAAATAATTTTATAAAGTTAAGCAGTATTGCATTTCTAAAAAATAATTTGGAGAGGATCGCATGAAAAGTTGTAAGTAAAAGTTTTTTTTTTTTCATAAACTCTTCATGTTATAAAATTCAAGAAATATTTTATTAAATATAAATGTTTGAATTTTTTTTTTCTGAATTTTATGTCGTAACAGACAGAATGATAATCATATCACAATGAAAGAATATTGTATATATTTCACTATTTAGAAGAAATAATTATCTATAAATAAATAACTTCTTTTCTCAAATTCAAGGCCTATAAATGAAATATTTAATGTGAAGCAAGCCAAAAAGTTATTGAAAAATAAATAGAGGATAAACAATTGCATAAAATAAATAGAGGAAAAATAATTGTATAAAATAAATAGAGGAAAATTTGTAAAAATCATACAAAAAATTGAAGCTAGAAAATTGACAAATTGGCATTTATATTAAAAAATAACACAAATTTTCATATTTAATATCAAACTAAATAAAGAAGATAAGAATGCAATAAAATAAATCAATTAGAATAATATTACGTATTTTAATATTTATAACTATCCACGAATATTATAATACAATGGAAATATTCTATTTAATTTCTTATTTGTAGTATTTATAAATATTTAATTGGATTCTTAAATTTATTTAATATTATTTACTCAATTATAAACTTAATAATTTTATATTATGATAGTAGAGGTTATTTTACTTTAATATTGTAATAAAATTCAAATGTATCGTTTTTGTTACTTTTACAATCAAGTCGTTATCAGTTCAGCCAATGATTGAATAGCCTTTTTTTTATTCCAATTGCTAAAATATAATAGGTAAAATTAACCCTTAAATAACTGTCAGTATTATTTTGAGAAAACAATTTTATTTTCCTTTTTTTTTTAATTATCTGAATCTATATAAATTTTCTGCTATCTTTTCATGAGCTTATCAATACTTTTTTAAAGACGTATTCAAATTATTTGTCGTATACAAAGGATTTTACTACAATGCTGTAGTAAAATTCATATACGCATCGTTTTCCGATGTTTTTTTTTTTTTTTTTTTTTTTTCCCAAGGAAGGCATAAATAGTTTTGAGCTTATGATTAAATCATCTTTATTTATTTTAATTACAGTATTACGATAGGCAAAATTAAAGCTTAAATTTATTATTGTCAGTACTATTTTTAGAATTATTTTCTTTATCTCTTTTTTTTTAACCATTTAATAAAGTTTTTATTTGCCTTTTTTTTTTGATGTATATATCTTTTCAGACGGATACAGACTATATATGTTGTTGGCATTTTCCAGCCTGTATTGGTAGCTAAACCATTAGACTATAGACGGCAAATGTGAAGTAGATTTAGTAAGATCCAGTGTGTACCACGTTGTACTTGCCATATTACAACCATATATTATACCTACAATTTGGAATGATTATCCCTCCTCTTAAGGGTATCTGCGAGTTTTCCTGCTAAATCTCAACGTAAGATTCATACAGTATATAAACGCATCATTTTATAAAGCCGTTATGCTTCGTATAATCATTTCCTTGTAAGGCAAAAACACCAAAAGATAAAAGTATTTTTTGATAGCTTTAAATAGTTGCAAATTGTGTCTATACTATATAGGTGCAATATGGCAAGCATAACGGGGCACCTGGTAGTTTTACCACTGGATGACACTTAATCTACCACATATTTGCCTTCTATTATCTAACTGTTTAACCTTTACCCAGAGTGTAATATGAAAAGAGTGTAAGATGCAAAACTAAGACATAAGGAGATTACTTATCAATTTCATTAATATTGATAATATTTAATATCTTTACCAGATGGATACAGACTATATAACTATGTTGTTGGCATTTGCCAGCTTGTATTGCTAACTAAACCATTAGACTATAGAATGGCAAATATGTAGTAGATTTAGTATCATCCAGTGTGTACCACGTTGTGTTTGCCATATTACAACCATATAGTATACCCACAATTTAAAATGATCATCCATCCTCCTTGGCATATCTGGGAGTTTTTCTACTAGATCTCAACATAAGATTCATACAATATATAAAAGCATCATTTTTTAAAGCCTTATTAGACTTCGTATAATCATTTCCTATCAAGACAAAAACACCAAAGGAGATATTGTTTGATAGCTTTAAATAATTGCAAATTGTGGGTATACTATTTAGTTGTAATATGGCAAGCACAACGTAGTACATACTGAATGTTACTAAATCTACTATATGTTTGCCGTCTATGATCTAATGGTTTAGTTTTAGCCAGAGTGTAATATGATGAGATTTACTGCCATTATATTTCGAACATGCAAAAGTAAAACGTAAGACGGTCATCTTATTATCTTTAAAATAATAAGATGAAATCTATAATTTATGTTTCAGTTTTAAAACTTTAGGGTGTTTTTCGCATGCCTGTTAATGCCACATGAACAAATTTAACCAAATAACGAAATAATCAGAAAATTCGAATTTATTTTTTCTGGTTCGCTATTATTTCAATACGCGTTTACTTTAGTAAAAATACGGTAAACTCCCATTACAATCCAAATGTCTATAAAGAAAAATATGAGACAATCTGCAAGATACATTTTTTAAAGTATTGGTCACGGTCTTCAGTGGTTGCCTTTTAATGATCAAATTTCTACTTTTAATTTCTGCTTTTTTTTATAGCTTTAGCTTTACCCAGAGTGTAATATGATGCGATTTACTGCCATTATATTTCAAACATGCAAAAGTAAGACTTAAAACGATCATCATATTATCTTCAAAATAATAAGATGACATCTAAATTTATATTTCAGTTTTAAACTTTAGTGTGCTTTTTGTATCCCTGTTAATGCACCATGAAAAAATATACCAAATAACGAAATAATCAGAAAATTTGAATTTATTTTTCCTAGTTCGTTATTATTTCAATACGTTTTGCTTTAGTAAAAATACGGCAAACTCAAATTATAATCAAAATGTCTATAAAGAAGTTTATGAGACAATCTTCAAGATACATTTTTTAAAGTATTCAGTGGCTTGTCTTTTAATAATTGTTCTTAATGTGATAGTTAAATGCGTAAAAAAAAATATTTACCTCACATCGGTTTATGACACACTGCATGATAATTCTTATTTATTGTTTTGATTTTATATATTTCATCTATTTTGTTATATTTGTTTAATGATTGATTCGTATTTATTTTATTTTATAACTTTGTTTTTTTATAGGAGAAATTTTAAAATATATTACATAATTTTTTTGTAGATACGATTTATTATGTAAAGTTATGAGATAATCAAATGAAGTGAGATTATTTAATAGGTTTAACACGTTTCCCTTACTTTTTTCCTAAATTCTAATTTTCAATCTTCAAATCCATTTAAGACTGAAATTGCGAAAATGCAACATTACTTATACTTTTTTTTTTAAATTTTACTTTAAGTGATAAAATTTTCGAAATTCTTTTACTGTGTTATATACAGATCCTTGATTACGAGAAAAATTACACATATTTTGTGTCACATGATAATTTTTTTAATGACTATTTGCTCTTTTCAGATATTTTTAAAGATTTAGCTATCGTTTTTTTACTTTTGAGTTATTTAAAGAAATGAATTAAGAGTGAAAAAAATAATAATTATGAATAAACACATTTATTTTTTAAAATCCATATCATAACAATTAAATTCTAAAATAAGTATTTCATTAGCACAGTCGAAAATTTTATGAAGCTACTCTACTAAACTAGCCCCATGGTGGTGCAAAACCATCTGCCTACTGGCAAATTTCTAGACAGAAGACGTTTTCTTTTTACGAGGTAGAGTTGTCATCTCCACGTCCAACAATAATATTAGTCCAGGACCTACGATTTAAAATGGTTTGGTTTGTCGCTCTATTGTCATTTGTACACACTTCAGGTTAGTTAGACCGGGACCTACAACGTGGATTCCGAACCACCAACAAACATCCATGCCACCGCAGGATTCGAACCTGAAACCTATGGTACCAACGACTACAAAGCTAGCCAATTGGCCATCAGATTACGGTTTAAAGCGGATTCCGACCCACTGAAAACATCCATGACACCACCGGGACTCGAACCTGAAACCTGCGGCACAGAGCTCCAGAAAACTATAACTAAATTTAGGAAATGAAATGTACTTTTACGTAACATTTCTTAAAAAATTCCTATATTGGAAAAGTATTTGTTTTGTACTAATGATGTGTTTTCACAACATTTTTTTTTTTTTTTTTCATTGTCAATTACACTTGATTATACAATAATCAAGTACGTACAAATGCAAAAAATAAAAATGCATCCGTACAATTTTATTCGTTTCCTTAAAGTGGAAAAGGATTTGGTGATTTATGAGTTGATATATTTAAAACAAAAATTGGTTAAAGATATTAAGATATTAACAAAAAATAATAATGTCGTTGACGAACTTTATGCAGTACGGAATTACACTGAAGTGACAAAAGTCATGGGATACCTCTTGATATCGTGTCGGCCCTCCTTTCGCCCGGCGAAATGCAGCAACTCGACGTGGCATGGACTCAATAAGTCGTTGGAAGTCTTCTGCAGGAATATTGAGCCATGCTGTCTCGATAGACGTCCATAATTGTGAAAGCGTTGAGGGTGCAGGATTTTGGGCACGAACAGACCTCTCGATGATGTCCCATAAATGCTCGATGGGATTCATGTCGGGCGATCTAGGTGGCCAGATCATTCGTTGGAATTGTCCAGAATGTTCTTCAAACCAACCGCGAACAGTTGTGGCCCGGTGACATGGCGCATTGTCATCCATAAAAATCCCATCGTTGTTTGGGTACATGAAGTCCATGAATGGCTGCAAGTGATCTCCAAGTAGCTGAACATAAGCATTTCCAGTCAATGTTCGGTCCAGTCGCACCAGAGGACCAAGTCCATGCCATGAAAAAACAGCCCACACCATTACGGAGCCACCACCAGCTTGAACAGTACCTTGCTGACAGTTTGGGTCCATGGCTTCGTGGGGTCTGCGCCACACTCGAACCCTACCAACAGCTCTTACCAACTGAAATCGTCACTTATCGGACCAGGCTACGGTTTTCCATTCATCTAGGGACCAACCGATATGCTCACGTGCCCACGAGAGTCGCTGCAAGCGATGTCGTTCTGTCAGTAAAGGCACTCGAGTCGGTCTTCTGCTGGAATAGCCCAAGAAAGCCAAATTTCTCCGCACAGTTCTAACAGACAAGTCCCTTGTACGTCCCACATTGATTTCTGCGGTTATTTGACGCAGTGTTGCTTGTCTGTTAGAATTTACGACTCTTTGCAGACGTCGCCGGACTCGGTCGTTAAGTGCAGGCGGTCGACCACTGCGCTGTCCATGGTGGGATGTTATGCCTGAAATTTCCTACTCTCGGCACACTCTTGACACAGTGGATCTGGGAATGTTGAATTCCCTAACGATTTCCGAAATGGCATGACCCATGCGTCTAGCTCCAACTAACATTCCGCGTTCAAAGTCTGTTAATTCCCGTCGTGCGGTCATCATCACGTCAAAACCTCTTCACATGAATAACTTGAACAGAAATGAAAGCTCTGCGAAAGCACTGCGCATTTATACCTGTTCTACGCGATGCTACTGCCATCTGAAAATTTGCATATTGCTATCCCATGACTTTTGTCACTTCAGTGTATATCTGCTCCTTTATAATTTAAAAAATTCAAAAAGGAGAATTTTTTAAATATTTTTGTATTAATTCTCCGAATTGTAAAAAAATCTGCCTTCTTCAGCCGAAGTTTAAAAATTTCTCAAAGTTTTAAGGATGCAGTTAGTTCACTGTGTTTGGCGAGAAAAACAACACCAAAGCCGGGTGATTCGCGCGTTTTTTAATTCTGAAATCCATTCCTTTGTGAGCGAGGATGATTGAGAAGAGCGTGTCACGTGGGGGGACAACACCCACGATTAGCGTGATGAGCCGCGGCGGCCCCTGGGACCCTGCGATGTTCAAAGGGGGCGCCGGCACAATTACCCTAAATGGCTTTTTGCTATTTAGTGAATACTTAATAGAGTGCGGCCAATCGCCCTGGTGATATTACACCTGGGCGAACCGAGAACGTCACCAGGCGACGGGGACCGGATTGAAAAGTTCACAGGTTTCGCGAGATGCCTGTCTGGAAACTGAATGAGTGAAACGCTTGGTGGACGGGCAAACTGATGCCAAAGAACTATCATCATCAGACTTTTCAAAATTGCAAGACTGGTGGATGAGTGATGTTTGAAAATTAAATTAATGTGCTATAAATTGATTATGTTTTTTTCAAATGGTAGGTATTTTTCGTCTGAAGTCACTCGCTATAAAAGGACACATTTGTGACAAAATCAGCATTCTCTAGTATTGCAAGGGCGGAAAAGTAGCAGATTTGGAAGAGGGTTATTTTATATTAAAAGCATAAAAATATTTTATATAACATTCTCCTTACAAACAATATAAGATTATTCATTAAATCAACCTTCCAGAACAATCTAGATAAAGAGCTTTTGAAGAGAAATTCTCAACAGTACTATATTTCAAATCTTTCTGACTAGCCTAGGATGAGAGCAGTTGAGGAGTTTCGTCTCTTAACTGGCCACGATTGCCTTGCTAGGCACTTACACCGCATAAATGTTCTTGCAACGCATAAATCCTTGCTGGAGGCTTTGTAACCTTCGGAACTTATAGACTGTGCTCACCTTCAACGCTGTCTTGCATTCTCTGCCTCATCTTTGTGGGGGCGATATTGGGAGGCTGTTAATCGAAAGGGTCTTTATAGAATAGACTTTTCTTCTGTTGCCATTTGCTATTTTATATTGTTTTGTTTTGTTCTGGCTCTAATTGTGACTTTTGCACCCGTAATTGGAAATAATAATAAAAAAAATTCTCCTTACTTCACATTAACTGTCTCGGTATTGCCAGCTGCATTAGAACATATTTCAGTGGAAATAGACTATTATATTTTCTCACATTTCTCCGCATCAATTTGTAACAAAACTCCAGGAGTAGAAGATAGAGGGGATATTTTAGTATATTTTAGATTAGTATAAAAAAGATTGCAGGGTTAAAATTTGCTCGTTTTTAGTAATAAAAATAGCTCAAAATTTTTATTTGAACTAAAAATAAATAGTATTCAGGAGCAAAATTTACTTTTTTGGAAGTTTTCTATTTGCAAAATATCTCATACTAACGGAAGGTTAGGTCATATGGCGGATTCATTATCTCTTATCATGATAACTTTCTATATTTTTTCCAGATAATTTACACTTATTTTGATACAGTATTTCAAATTTACAAAGCGCTCACTATGAAGCCTGAATATCTTATCAAACAGCCTGTCATGTTCGTCGTCGAGTCTCCAGGTTTGGTATCTATAGCTTAGACCTGGACACAAGTCAGGCAAGCACAGCTACATGTGCATTTTTATTTTGAACTTACTCCATAAGCGACATAACATAGTTACTACTATATATAAACATTCTTACCAGCGTAGATTGTATTTGAAGAATCTGTAAAAATTTTACAGAGAAAAAAAATGTGCACAGCGCTCACTATGAAGCCTGAATATCTTCTCAAACTGTCTACCATGTTCGCCATCGAGTTTCCAGATTTTTGAGGACAATGTCTTGTACCTTTATCATAGAGCTGGACACAAGTCAGGCAAACACAGCTACTTGTGCATTTTGTGTACTTCTACTTGTGCTATGCATTACAATCGCTTTTGCTATGTACTATGCACTTGTACTTGTGCAAGTGATTATTTGAACCTACTCCTTAACAGACATAACAGAGTTGCCACTATATATAAACAATCCTACCAGAGTAGAAGTCTCCAATTGTATATAAACAATCCTACCAACGTAGATTGTGTTCGAAGATTTTGTAAAAACAGAAGAAAAAAATTTACAAAGCACTCATTGGGCTATTACTACCTTCTCAAACAGCCAGCCGCGTTCGCCATCGAGTTTCCAGGTTTTGAGGACAATGTCTCGTACTTTTAGCATAGACCTGGACACATGTCGGGCAAGCACAGCTACATGTGCATTTTTATTTTTGATGCAGACAATATATTAAAAGGGTGTGAATAATTAACGAAAATTTGCGTAGAATCGAGTATTCCACAAGTACCAACATTTATTAGGACGTTTGTTTAAATACTTATTTCCCATAAATTATATCTACTAACACTCTTGCTGCTAATTTTATAACATGCCATTTTTTTAACCATCCATTACTTGTTATATCAGGATACGCAACGAACGACTGCATGGAGGTCATTCTATCTAACTATTTTTCAGTTGACGATAGTCACGGCAGACACCAGCACGTGCTGCAAGTGATGGGTGTTGGAATAAGACGGTGGCGGGGAGGACGAAAGCCTATTACAATTTTTCATTAGTCCGCGGAAATTTAATTACGTGGCCGGGCCTCCGCACGCGCTCCCCTTTTTACTTCTCTTCGCTCCCCTAATCGACGGCCCGTCCATTGTTCCCCTCCACGCGCGAAATTAGGCGGGTTTTGCGCTTCTTATTTGTTTGTTTGCTTGCTTTTCCCCTCTCTTCTTTTCCTTTTCACTTTTTTTTTTCTTTTGGAGGAGATTTTAATAATGTTCCGCTGCGGTCGCGCCGAGTGTCAGAAGAAGTTAGGGGGCGTTCGAAGAAAGAGCCGTGTAAGAGCTCCGCTCTAATCAGTGTCTGTTTAACACAGTAATTCCCAAACTTATTCACCCCACCACCCTATTTTCCCCAAAAAATTGACTCAGCGACCTTACAAATCTTTCTTTAAGCGGAAGAACAAAAAATATATAGTAAAAAAATTTGTGTCCTTTTATATATCTTTACGTCTATTTACGTCTGCAAACACAGTAAATAAAAATGTTGTAAATAAGAATACATTGAAATTTTACATTATAAAATTACTGACCAAAATCAGTTCATCGCAGGGGCAATCGCATTACAAGTTAAAAATTAAAATAGAGAAGAAAAACGTGAAAATAAAATTTACGAATAACATTAAAAGTGATTGTAATGCAAATAATGAGCAAGGTAAACTGCAATAAATGAATTAAACATAGGCTCATAAATAATACTCTAAATGTTATTGAGTATTATACGGGCAAGTATGAAGTATATGACGCGCCTATGCTTAATTCATTCACTGCAGTTTACCGTGCTCATTATTCGCATTGCAATCAAATACTCTTAAGAGTATTATTGATGAGCCTATACTTAATTCATTTAATACAGTTTACCTTGCTCATCATTTGCATTAAAATCACTTTTAATATTATTCGTAAATTAGTATTAGTTCTTTCTTGTTAAGACTTGTAGGCGGATTTGACAATAGATCGGTCATAACTTATAATGTGCGTCACTTAGAAAATAATGATACACAATAGGTGAAACTGTTAAGAACAATAATTCTTCTCTTCTTTCAGACTTCAGGTTCGAATTGTGGCATTGGCATGGATGTTTGTGAGTGGTTTGGAATCCACGTTGAACTGTACCTCCCGGTCTAATTAGTCCAAAGTGTTCACAAAATGACCGTAGAGCTGCCAGCCAAACCAAACTTCTCTTCTTTCCTTAGGCTTTCACCTTCCCCTGATTTTCTTAAACGCCCCTCTCTCAATGCATTTTAGGCTACTACCTCCCCCGCCACTTGATAATTTTAATGATCCCTAGAAAGCGGTACCGCCCACTTTGGAAACACGTGATTGAACATCTTAGTTGAAGAAAGACGATAAAATGTTCTGCCTTTAGTATAGATTCAGAGAGTCGAAGAGGCCTGATAAAGAAAATGAAATGAATGTAATGATAATAAAATTAATTTTATACCTAATTGATAAAAAAAAACATTTAACAATATCAGATTTTGGACTTTTTAATTAATAAATGCATGCAATGCGTGATATTTTTTTATATACATTGAAATAAATAAAATTGTTATAAAATGTCAAATTACAAGAAATCATTGGAAAAATACTTTTGAAAATGATTAAAACTATATTGGACATTATTGTAATATACTCAGTATAAAATCTATTTAAAAAAAAAAACCGAAATAACATTGAAAATAAATCGTTCGCCAGATACTTTCACCAGCCACATGTTACGTCGATAGTCGTCGCGTCAGTCAGCAAAAACTTTTGTCACCTCGAAACAAAGACAAGTTTCATACAAGGGATTCCCGTGGCGAAGTAATGGGCCCCCCACGGAGGCCCCCATCACCGGAAAGGGACCCCCACCAACAGTTTGTTTGGATAGAAAGGGCTGGAGGGTAATCTTACACGCCCCGAAAGACAGGGCTAAAAGAGATTATTTCTGGATGATTAGATTTAGCGTTAGGGGATTCTTTTTCACAAAATCCAATCCCTCTTCAGATATGAAGGTTCTTGCGATCGGTAATGGAATTCAATTTCCTTGGCTAGCTATTTTTAGTGTCCATTGAAAACAAATAAATAAAAAACAGAAATAGAAATAAAAATAACCACAATTCAAGGAGTTTTATTTTTGTCAGAATTTTGAGACAAAGAAAACACCAAATGTTGGCCATTAACTATGTCTTTTGGTTTTGGAATTTATCATTCATCGCTGTTGTAGGTGATTACTAAGAATGGTGCCCTCACCTAATTTCAACTATTTTGATAAATGACAGACAGTTTTGTTATAAGTTTTGAGAAAAATATTCACTAAAGTAATCAGCACCAAAAAAGCTGCTATACATAAAAGACTGAATTATTTTTTGTTTACTTGAATTATGATGATATAACTAAATCGTTGAACTTAATTTTAAAAGGAAGTCAATGCTTTCACAAATTTATTTAACTAAGTTCAGATAAGGTAAATTGATTCTCAGCCACAAACCAACCAACTTCTCAGCTCTCAGAATTTTTATTAAAACTTCTGAATACAACATGAAAGATAATTTCTAAAAAAAAGTCAATATTCTTTTCTGTTTCAAAACTTATCCATAAATGTTTTTAAGAGTGGGTGCAGGAACAAGTAAAGCTTATTGACCACTTTACAATGGGATTGAATTTATACATTGAATTTTTATTTGATCATTTTTGAGTATCTTTTGGAAGAAACATTGTATTCTTAGGTAGTTTGGGGTCCCTGGTGGTACTATTAATTTGAAGCAGAAACCTTTCAGGTGAACACGAAAACACAATTCGCTTCCTAAACTTAAAATTTAGATTCCTTAAAACAAAAGTTCAACATGCTAACAGCCAGGACTTTCAAATCCCTTAGCAATGTTATTATAGTAAAGCGATATATTATTACCTCGGCAATATATTATTCACCTCAGTTAAAGGAGAAGATGAAGAAATTGGCTTTTTATTTTTCAACAACCTCCAAATATAGCACTTGATTAAATAACCTTCCCAGTGCCCAACTAATTCCCAAAGAACAACAACACTGTTAATCTAGAATTTCGGGACATTCATCTCGCTAACAAATCCTTTGTTTCCCCTAAATAGCTTTTTGAGTGCACACTTTTTCTCGCCAACCTATAACTCATTCCCGCAAACTGGGCACATTAGCGCTCTGGAGCACCATCTTGTGAGACTTTAGCCCAAGCCTTCATCATCAGCAGTTAATTCCGGCGAGGGCCTGACAGGCGAGACGAATTGATGCAATTAAGTCGTACAGGGCTTACTTTTCCACTGTTGCTTAATTATTCGCATTGTTTCGCCTTAATTACCGAGAAATCTGACAGGGTTCTGGAGGAACGTAAATTAACTGCCCGACAACTATTTTCGCACTTTTGGCCCGGCCGCCTCCTTTCCCCCCCTCGCATTCCGGGCGTCTTCATATTTCACCGGTTTCCCTGTCCTCCCGCTCATTGTTTGTGCCGGAACAATGCGAGTCTGCCCGCATTAACGCCCGTCCCTGCCGCCAGTGGGCGCCTTAATGAAACAAAAGCGTCGTTGCCAGTCGGGCCTAATATAACTAATGATCTGGTTGACATGTTAAGAAGACTAATTTTACGGGACTTCGGGTTGAATTGTTTTTGTGTAATGGATGGGATGATGGGTTTGCACATTAATGCTTGATTAGCTTGTTGGGTGCGCTGCTGGTATCGGGAAGTGATTCGACTTCATTTTTAAATTTAATAGTTTAGGTTTAAGTAAAAGATTGATTCAATACATTTTAATAATATAGATTCTTTTGAAATGTCGACCATGTTTTCCTACACCATTATTCAAAAATATTAAAACAATTATAACGCCTTAATGCTGCTATAAATAAATGCTCGAGACGTCCTGGAACGTTTACTTTCTTAAATACAGTTTACATTTTTCTGTAATCATACCAAATCTATAAGTATTTGATTTTCATGCTATAACTTACATTTAATGTAGTTCGAAATTAATTAAAAAAAATATTTTCAATTGTTCAAAAACATTTTTTTTTCTTTTAGCAGATCAGTTGGATATATTATAAAAACTAATTTACTAGCATTACAAATTAAGATATGGTGGTTCTGAAAATTTTTTCAAAAATTACTTTTGCATTCTTTAAAATTTATTTGAAGCTTCATTAAGTTATTCGAAGTGATACTCATGAACTAAATATGTTCTGACTAATAAAAACTTTAAATTTAAATTTTTCTTTAATTTTATTTGTCGTAAAGAATTTATTAAACATATATTATATACATTTTCCATACATATATATATATATATATTATATTATACCTTTCTTATATTTGGTAAAAATGATGAATTATCAAACATAATAATTATAATGATTATATTATAAATTATAAATTTATGCTGACCTTAAATATATAAATTATACAAATAATCATTAGTACAATATATACATATATATATGTATACATTTACAATGGCAAGTTTACAGAACAACAAATATCATATAAAAATAAGTACAAAGAATAAGTAGAAACAAATTATATCAGTTAATCCATCAACTTAAGTCTGGCAATCCATAAAGAAACAGGAGGCAATGCAGAACTGGAAGCAAGGTGAGACATATCCATTTCTTCATGGTTATCACACAGGAGACAGAGAGGGTCAGGAGCCAATATAAATTTGTGAAGGTGCTTGCGGTGGCAATCGTGACCACAGAAAAATAAATATAATATAAATTAATAATAATTAATATACATAATGTTTATATATATATATATATATATATATATGCGTGTGTGTGTGTTTTCAAACTTTTTCAAGATTCACAATTAAATAAATTCAAAATTTTTTTTACTTAATTTTATATGGATTTTTCATTTCAAATAATTTCACAATGGCAACACATTCAGCAACAAATCCTGAATTTGTTAGTTATATATAAAATTAGTTACTACAAAAATTAAAAATTGGGAAAAAAAACTGGAAGGCTAGATAATTAGGACATAACTACAAACATTCAACTAAAGAATTCATCGTAACGGAAGTAAGTAATATGATATCGCAATATTAAAAAGCAAATGCATTTTACATGATTTTCCTTGATAAGAATTCTATTAAATATCGGGATTTTTTTTTTTACAATTGAAGAAAGATACATAAAGCATAAGTTCTACATTAATGTTAGATATAAAAATGAGATCAATTTTGCTACTTGCAAAAATTATATTATGTAATAAAAGTGAGTATCCTAATTCATTATGTTCCTCCAAGAAACTTTAAGCTTTCAAAAAACATTAGTGTAGAAAAAAAAATGAACATTAAAATCTAAACATAAAAACTAACATACAACTAGCAGATTAAAATACACTAGTGTACAAGAAATTTCAATATCTCAACTTTGAAATCTTTTGAACAACAATTTTTCAAAGTAGAGGAGTTCTTTTGAATAATAATTTTTCAACTTTGAAATCTTTTGAACAATAAGGTTCGAAGTCTGACTATGGCATGGATGCTTGTGAGTGGTTCGGAATCCACGTTAAACAGTATATCCGTGTCTAATTAGCCTAAGTGTGCAAAAAAATGACCGTAGAGCAACAAACTAAGCCAAACCAAACTTTGAGTAATAAACTGAAATGCACAAATTGCAATTGATTGAATTAACTAACATATGGTATGCATGCCATTAAATGTGTCGTTTTCGGTCCTATAACAATTTTATACAATCTATGTTAAATTAATTAAGATTTAAGATCACAAACCTATTAAGATTTATAGATGGACTGTTTTGGAAAAAAAAAAAAGGGTGTGTGTGTGTAGGGGAGGAGAATAACATTTAATGTCTTACAATTAAAAACTTAATGGCTCGATATTAATTTCTCTGGAATATTTTGCAAATTTTAAGGGTAAATTTTAAGGATTTCTTTAACATTTAAGGTTTTTTTTCCTTAAATATGATATTCTGTTCATTTGAAAATTGCCAAAGTAATAGATGCAATATGATTACGAAAATAAATCTTATGTGGCCTTTAGTCAGAATTACATTATACCCACGCATGGAAGGATGAATTCTTCCACAAAAAATCTGAATGTACATTTACGTGCGGCAAATACACACTACTAGTACAATAAAAAAAAAATCTACCCAATTTTTATGTTAGCCTTCACAGACATGCATATTTACAAGCCAAATCGAAACCAGCTTATTTCCAAAGTGACCTGACATTCACGTCAAACCTACTTTACTATCCAGTTTTCCCGAAAATTTCCTGGTAGAAAAACGTGCCCGAACAAAGTTAGTAGGCCTAAAGGTTAAAAAAAAAAAAAAAAAAAAGAGAGAAAGGACAAAATCTCCCCATGTTTCTTTAATCTGAAGAAGTGAAGGGGTTTTGCAAATTGGCTTTCTGGCTGCTGTGTGTTTTGTGATGCAAAGTAGCGGTTTCGCGCCGCATTGGGGTGAAAAATTGGATGGCTTTTTTGCTTTAGGTGAAACCCTTCCAAATTTAATTTAAAGTGGGCTTTCTTTTCCCACAAGAAGGGCATTTTGCATGTTTGGAAAAAGGCGCTGATCGTTTATCTTGTGACACGACTCTAATAGGGAGTTAATCCCGTCTTTTGTGGCGACTTTTTCCCCTCGCTTCGCCAAACAATAAATATTGTTTAGTTTGCAAGAAGCTTGAATTGCGATGTTTTAAAGTCCTCCTTAAAAAAAAAAAAAAAAAAAAAAAAAAAAAAAGACTTGGGCATTTCAGATTATTTTCCCTTAGTAGTCTTAAAAGAAAAGATTTTTTTTCTTCTCATTGAATTCGTATTACAAATATCTATTTTAAATTTGTATATAGATTAACTATTGAAGTATTTAACTTCAGAAAACAAACACACACTGAAAATTATAAGAGAAAACTGAGTTGAGAACGAGTTTATTAAGAGGTTTGGTTTGTAGCTCTATGGCCATTTTGTGCACACTCTGGGCTAATTAGACCGGGACTTACAGTTTAACGTGGATTACTACTACTATTACTACTACACCGCATCATTATGCCTAGAGCTGAGTTACCCCTTTACAGTTTGGGAATGATGTGGGTGAGAAGAAGTCTGATTGGACTCTGTGACGCTCTATGGTCATATGAGACAGGGACCTACGGCGTAAAGTGAATTCCGAACCATTACAAACTTCCATGGCATCGCCGGAACTTGAACCCGAAACCAGAGGTACCGAGTGCCAGAATGTTTGCTACTCGTCCCCCTGTTTAACGTGGATTCCGAACCACTAACAAATATCCATGCTACAGTCAGGATTCGAATCTGAAGCATGTGGTACCAACTGCCAAAGCGCTACCCTATTGGCCAGCAGACCGCTAGTTTATTAAGAGGAGAATTCAATATTAATATAAAGCATGAATATGCAGTTTAAAAAAGATATGATAGCAAAGTTATATGAGAGGCCCAATGAAGACTTGATCATTAGCAGAATCAAGTATAAGATGATTTTCAGAAAAAGAAATTTTTGCTTTGGTATAGATCTTCTTAAAAAGGATGACTTAAAAACGGCAGATTGATGCGTATTGGTAAAAGTTTTCATTGTTTTGGCTGAAAATAGGTTTTTTTTCTCCATGCATAAAATAAATATAAGTCTGTTATCCTTAAAAAAAAACCAGTAGGAAAGGATTTACCCATTGATTCTACTAAAAATCTTATAAATGAATTTCAGAGATTTGAAAAAACAATGAATAGTCATGATAGAATGAAATCAAATATCAGAGTTTGGAAAAAAAACAATAGATAGTCGTAATAGAATGAAACATTTGAATGTGTTTTACATTAATGGGCTTTAAATTGCTTATTATGGTAGTTAAATTGAAATTTAATCTCATACAGAAACATAATTCCAAATAATTTCAGAAAATTTTTTAAAATGTTTTTATCACTTTAAATGGTGGAACAAAAAAAAAAAAATTTTTTTTTAAATGAATGCATTAAAAAAAATAGAATAATGATGCATAAGATGCATGTTAAGGTTTAGATATATTACTATGGCAACATCATTCCTATATACTAACATTGTCTTCATTATAGAAAAGAATAATAATTCTTTTTTATAATTCTTTAAGATGAATTTATTAAGAAAATTAGATGTTAAAATATTTCAGATCTGAAACCCAATTAATGTTAACATGACACATTTAAAGGTCTATACTGATAGAAGATTTCAACAGTTTCGCTAGCTAAAATATTTCTCAGAAATATAGCAGTATACTATCCTTGAAAAAAAAATCTTGTTTCTTAAAAAAATTCCTCATTTATAAATTTATAAATAGAGGTATTCGTTACATAGTTTAGTAATTTTTTTTATGTCAGAAAAAACAGTAAAAAAATAAAAGGATTATTCATTGAAGGCAAATATGTTCGAAATTAAAAAGTGCTATTTATAAATATCTATATTACACACACCAAATTGTTATTTATTCACACCTGTATTATATTAGTAGTTTAAAGTTTTGGAAAATAACATTACAATCGAACTTATATTTACATTTCAGGAGATTCTTCAGCAATTTAATATCGTGGTTTGTTTTTAGTTTGACTTGAATAACCACAAAATACATTTATTCCATTGGAGATATTCAATTGCTCAGATAACAATGAAAGTAAATCAATATTTATCCAAATTAAATTTTATTGATAATTTATTTTTTCTTCTTGCTATTTGATAAAACATCCGTCTAAAATATTAAATGGATTTGCATCTCATTTCCATTCTCCTAATATGCTTCCAATCATAATATTTTAAGTGCTGAATAAATAAAAATATCAGAGGAAAAGAGTACTGAGCTTTCTCGCGTGTATTCTTTTTAATAAATTAAATAATAAATTGCAATTATTGATTAAATGATAATGATTAACTTTAATGATTGTGATTAATGATTCAAAATGAAATAATAACGATAATGATTAATTAATGATTTAAAATTAAATGAAGTAATTAATGATCCAAAGGGATTTAAAATAAAATATTAATTAAGGATTCAATGGTTCAAAATAAAAACATGATTCGAATTTTTAATGATATTGATTCAAAATTAATAAGATTTAATTACGAATGATTAAAAAAATAATGATAATGATTCAAAATAAAATAATATTAATAATGATGAATGATTCAAAATAAAATAATGATAATGATTAACGATTCAAAACAAAATACTGATAATGGTTAATGATTTAAAATAAAATAAAACCTTTTTAAACAAATCGATTGTTTTGAAAAAGATTTCCTGCATAAAATTTATTTATTTGCTTCTACTCAATGAGTTTTACTTTAAGCAAACTAGCAACTGAGTCTTCGAAGGACATGAAAACATCTGCTCACGACACTGCAACAACATGACTACAAATACGCCTCTCAAAAAAATATTCCTTTACAAAGCAAACAACCCATAGCTCAACATCGTAAACAAAACAAGACTAGGCGCATTCTTATTTATTTATTTATATATATATATAAATATTCCTTCTGCTGTTCCTCTCCTTAACCCCCAGTTTACCGATCCGACTCGCAGGAAGCTGTAAAGGAAATCAATTTATTGAAGTATTTGACCAAAGGATGCCAATCAGCTCCTTGCCATTGCCTTGTAGAGCGCACAAGATTCAATCTCCTTGTGGGTTATTGCGTTGCCAGGCGAGGCGGCCACTCAGCGGCTTGTTTGCGATTCCGAGGGGAAATTTGCGCCACGCGGAATGGCAACAGCAGTGCATTTTTAAAAAAGAAGGAAAAGATTTGCATGGCTTCCGGGAACAAAACAGCTTTTTCGAAACCTTTTAAAAATGATTTTTATTTCCTGATGCCAACCTTTTTTTTTTTTTAAAAAAATTGTATTTTGCGTTTCTTGATTTTGCCTTGTTAACCTCGTTTTTTATTTTGGAAGTAGGTGGTGTTTTGCTGGGATAAAAGGCAATTTTTGATATTTTCCGGAGGTTGATGCCTTTTTAAAAATACTTCTTCTTGTAATTCGAAAGATGGGTCTTTTTAAGACTGGTTCTGATGATTTTGAATAAAAGAGATAAATTATTTTATCAATATATCGTTTTATCGCTCTGGTATCAATATATAGTTTTTTTGGATTTTAAATATATCTCTCATCCGTAAAGAATTTTTATATTTAACGATATTTGTATCTGTTTACCTTAGATGGATTAAGATCTTATTAAACTGTCATTATTAAATTTTTGACAGAATAGGAAAGTCTGGAAAAAATAATTCTAAAAATTAATGCCAAAAATTAATGAGGTTATAGTATTAATTATGCTATTAATTATTTAATACGGGGGGGGGGGGTAAGTCAAATGATCTTGCGGGCCACTTTGGAAATGCATCATAACTCCGCGGGCTCTATATAAAATTATATATCCCCATATTAGATTTAGACCCATTATGGACATTTTTTGGAATGAAAAATTGAAACATAATGACTTATTATTTTTGTGTTTACTTTATTGTTGCATGTAAACATAGATAATATAATAATAATGATACTAAACGCACATTGTAAAGAAATATATAACACTAAAAATGAAATATAAAAAATATATAAATAGAAATGAAATTAAAAAAATTACATCATTAAAAAATATTTATTTTACGAGTACGACATTTGTTTTCACAAGAATATTATTTTAAAATCAAAGTTAAATTTTTTCTCTTGATATCTACAGTTGATTTTTGATTCTGTGGATGCACAAATAATGTATTTTTTAATACATTCCATAATACATTTTTTAATAATGTATTTTTTAATGCACTACTTTGGCCATTATAAAAAAATATATATTTTGTAAAAATGTAATAAATCTCATGGGTCGGAAAAATATTCTAGGCTGGCCGCATGTGGCTGTGGTTGGCCATCCCTGATTTAATATATCGCTTAGCATAATTCTTCAATTATAGATAACTAATACATGAAAAAAATTCATAAATATGACTGAGAAGTGTTTTATTGACACAAAAAATCTTTCAAAAGTTAAAGAACAGAAAATAGATAGCTATATTAATACAAAAAAATTAACTTTTGCTGTTACTAAATTAATGTTACACTTACAAAAATTTAACCATTTTATTAATTGCAAGATATTAAACTCTATATGCAAAATAGGAAATAATTTTGTATTAATCTGTTTTTAAAATTAGTGAAGTACAAATTAAAAGAGTGATAATTTTTTTAAAATTTGCTGTCTAGAAAAAAAAATTATACTATTTTTTTATGCATAACTTACCATAATTCTTCAATTATTTATAACTAATGCGTGAAAAAAAATTTATAAATAGGATTGAGAAGCATTTTATTGGCACAAAAATATTCCAAAATTTATAGAACAGAAAATAAATAGTTATGTTATTACAAAAAAATAAACTTTTGCTGTTATTAAATTAATGCTACACTTTCAAAAAAAATTAAACACTTTATTAATTGCCAGATATTAAACTCTATAAGCAAAATAGAAAATAATTTGTGTTTATCTGTTTTTAAAAACAGTGAAGTACAAATTAAGGGAGTGCTAATTTTTTGAAAAATGTGCAGGTAAATAATTTTTATTTGCAACAATTTTTATTTCTTAAATTGGTAAAAATATAAATAATAAATAGATTCTTGATAAAATATAAATAGTATTTTAAAGATAATATGAAAATCGTTTGCATAAAAATTTAAATACATGTTTAAAAAAAATTATTTTTAAATTCTTCTAAATAAATTAAATCGTTTTCACCGGTTTAATTTTCAAGAAGAAGAATTTCATCCAAATGAATTTAGTAAGAAGTTATATAATATTCCAAAAACAATTTAAATAAAATATCAAGTGAGATAAAGATAATTGAAATGAATTGTTCTTAAATTTGCATCATAGATTTTCAGATATCCTGAAATATCTCCTTTTTATTGGTAAGTTCTAATTTTATCCAGCAAGTTTAAATGTTATTTAATTATTTATTTTTGTTTTGTTTTGTTCCTAGAATGTTTGTAGTTTAACACTTTCAAAGCATTTAACAAATTTCAGAGAAAAAAAATGTAAATTATATTGAGTACATTGCTTTTAGAAAATAATTTATGTAATTCATGTAATTTATGTAATAATTAAGTTCATCGAGATGTTTTTAATATTTTGTTTAATCTCTAAAAGAATAAAATCATTATTAACCTTCTATTCATAAACATATCAGGATAAAGTAATTCATGATATTAGTTTTTATAAGAATGGTTATTCTACTTTGTATAAGTTTAATAAAATTTGTATGTTAGTTTTTCTAAATTATTATTTTATATTTTTACTAACTTAATTTGCATTCTTAAATATCAAATAAATAATCTGATTTCGAAGGAAAAAATCAATACGTAGAAATCGTTATTATTTTGTTGATTATTTACATTTACTAATCTTAATCAAATGAAACAAAATTTTATTTAGAAATTCCAAAGGTTGGAAACTTTAAATTGCTATTGGAAATAAATGTTTTGTTTCATTTTTTGAAAAACTGTTTCCTTAATTTAGTACATTATAATTTTTTGGCATTAAAGAACAATTCTAAACACTGGATTTCAATTATAGTAAATGGAATTTTATAGAAAAAAACATAATAGCTTTTAGTTAATATCCAATATTTTTGACGAACATTTCTAAATAAAACCCTTGTACAATTATTAACAAAACTTCCATTTAATAATAAAACGTTTTATATATATATATATATATATATAAAAAGTAAGCAACTGCAAAGAAACTGAAAAGCAATCTCACAAAAATTAATGGAAAAATCAATTCAAAAATCAGGAAATGCCCAATATTTTTATAAGTTTGTATTTCATAAGATATCCTTTAACATTCACAACTGGTTTTAAATGCCTTAGCAATGAATGCACAAAAGTATTTGTAATTTTTGTACCAATGTTGTTCGATTCTTCTACCATCACTTATTTCAGTTCATGTTTCTATTTAACGTCTTGGTTGGCTTTTAACTGTAATCTCTCCAAATATGTTTTATGAGTTTGAAATCCTATGGTTAAGGGGATTTAGGACAGACCCAAATACAAAAATTGAGGAATGTTTAAGATCATGAGGAATGTTTTTTCCATTAACCAAATTTTGGTTGACTACTTTAATTGTTTTAAAAATATTTAACCAAAGTAAGTGATCCACTAAACCATCAATAAATAATAAATTCCCTAATCCTGATGCTATCATTCACCACCACACAAGGACATCTACAACTCCAAGCACCACTTTTCCAACCCCATTACCTGGATTAAGATCTTTATTTTTTACTTCTTCGTAACAGTATACGATCATCATAGACGAAAATTTTGCTCTCATCAATGAATAAGGTATTATTGCAGTGGACTTTTTTATGGAAGAATTCATGAAAACATTTTGATTTTTGCACTCACAAAATTTTTTTTTCTCTTAGAATGCCTCTGTAACTCAGCAAAATGGATTACTCATAGGATAGTTTCAGGAAAAACTGACTAATAAAATATAGGCTGTAAAACGCTTTCCAGTGCTTATATTTATTCTATAATTTTTCTTTGAACAAACAGTTGCTAATACTGAGTACGTTTCGATAGACGACTACAGTTTCTTTTAATTCAAATTGTTTTCTTTAAAGCATTTTATGACAAGAAAAACAGTTAAAAGTGCCAATTACAGCAATTTTAATAATATTTTTTGATAAATTAGACTTATAATCCAAAATAATAAGCTTTCGAACACCATTCTTTATATATTTATGAGATCCAGCTATATTTTTAAAAAAATGGAATATTTTTGCAAAATTAACTCTTAAGAAGGAAACCAAAAGATATTTAAAATTGCTAGTAACAATTAAAAAAATGGCTGTCAATATTTTTATTCTTAAATTTATCTAAAAATATCGTGTCCATTGACTTTTGTGGCGTGTCTTTTGTATTAGTCTTTATTTCAGTTTTTCAAACAAACGAAACAAAAAAAAATAAAAAAGCAATATTTAAAAAAAGTGATAAGTATAGGTTTCTGAAATTATAGTTATGATGCCATAAAAAAATCTTATGATTTTTTTTTTAAATTTAACATAATATATTTTTTCTTGAAAATTCCTTAGTGTCCATTCATTGGCTCCCATATATGTACGTTTAGGGAAAAAATTTCTGTTAAAGCAAACATTAAGATATCGTTTGGTTTTACAGTTAAAAAGAAATAATAATCATTGTAATCAAAATCAGAAGATTGCAATTCTTATAATGGAATAACAACGAAGAAAAAATTAATAATTAAATCACAATAATTAATCATTAATGAATTAATCCTTTACTACTCGTTAATCTTTAACAATTTAAGTAAATTCTGAATTTTTAGAAATTTATATTGCTAGAACTTTTGTAATTAATGAAAAGTAATTTTTCCAGTTGTTAAATATTATTTTAATCGTTTTGAAAATGTATTTACAATTGGTTGATATAATTATTTTGTAGACATGTATTTAAATAAAAAATTATTTTTTTAATTTAAATCTGTCATTTTACTTTTAAATTTGCAAAGAAAGCAACAATTAAAATTACGTCTATTCTTACTAAATATTCATGTTACTGTTCTTAATTTTAAATAACTGATTTGTTATAAAAAATTAATATGAAAATTTCTCATCTATTTTTTTCTCACCTAATACAGTAAATACGAACATTTCTTAAAATGAGGTGACACAAATTTTAGTATTGAAGAAAAAATTATCTGAGTTATCTTAGATTTCTATTGATATACGTTCTTCTGTAGCTATTTTACTGTTATTATTTCGAGGGACGAGCGTAAAATGAATTATTCTTTAGAAACACGCCTAGAGCACCCTGTTAAAGCATATCCTCTATTTTTTGTTGAAATTGTGCTGATTTTACCGTACAATAACACGCCCAACGGACCTCACAAGAACAATTCACGCCCCTGCTGGATACAATATTTTGTTTTCTAGTTGTTGCTATCTTTGTAAAAACTACTATTTTTGCTATATCAAGATCAAATTTATAATAAAAAAATTATTAAAGTCAGAAATGATTTTGAAACAAAGTTATATTTTATGATTATTTCTAGAAACGCTTTTATTTAAAGCATAAAATATGTTCTTTTGAGCAAAGCATTTAATTATAGATATTGATTATTCACAAAGGGAATTTTATTTGTATTTATTCTTGTTTTATAATAAAAATTATAATTGTTCAAGAATCATCGCAAAGTATTATTATCAATTAGAGGTATGTTTTTTATCAATTGAAACAATAAATTTTCTATAAAAATTATATTATATTAAAATTATATCAATAGAATAATTATAAATTATATTATATTAAAATTTAATATAATATTTAGCAGAGTAAGGTTTTAAATTTTTTTTAAAAATTGCCATAGAATAATAATTTTTATTCTGTTTAAATTTATACTTCTATGTTATGGAGTTTTTAGTTTTTATAAAATTAATATTAATTCGATTAATTCAAACTAAAAACAAAATTATTATTTTAAGAAATTATAATTAAATTAATTATTTTTATTAAATAATTTTTTTTCAAAAGTAAGATTTATTGTTATTTAAATCTCTGTTTAATAAAAATTACAAAAATTAATAGTCAGATATAATCATAAATAAGCGATTTAGTCTAAAATATGTGATACGGGAAAAATAACATTATATTTAAAAGAATAGCTAATTTTTAAATTAACTGAAACATAGTTTAATTTGGAATTTTAAATATAATTAACTTACTTAATTTTTTCAACTATCCACAGTTTTTATTTTTTGAATGAAATTATTTTCTTGTTCTTTTAAATATATATGTACAAAGAGATATTCAATTTTCTTTATATAAAAATATTTAAAAATATGTGAATTTTTAATTTTTTGTTTTAATAAATAATTAGCAAATTATATCATTTTAATGCTAATAAATTTATTGTGAATCAGAGTAAGTGACTTTATGATGAATAATAAACCATTGAATAACAATTCACACTTTATTTTGAAGTTATGCAAACTATTTCCAGAACTATTAGGTTCAAGAGCATCAGAATATTTTTCTAAATGAGATTTAGTATTAATAAAAATTCTCTTCTTAAGCAGTGTGAAGTAAAATAATTTTTTTTAAACATTGTAGTAATTCTAAAAAATATAGCAAATAGAGTTTGTAATCCCTCCGCTAGTATAAATGCGATGCTATATAATAATCTTGGAAACATTTCTTTATCGGTTTGCTGACATGCATATTTTTTATTATAATCAAATGATTTTTGCTGGAGAGCCGAACCGTTTTCATCCTGATAGCTATTTCGAAGAACGCAATTTGCCAAAGTAGGACGCATCAGACTGTCTTTCCGAACCTTCAACAACATCATTATGCAACAATATCTCGTCCATGACTTCATGCCATTGGACAAACTTCAACTCACAATCTCGTTTTGCATTCATCTTTAGCGATACACACAAATTTGTTTGTGGATCAATATTTATGAAGCTGCTTTAGCATCGGATTGGGGAACAAAAAAAAGGTTTTGCACAGCCCTATCTGTAGCTCTGTCGTTACACAGTCGGTGGACTTCGAATTCGCATATTTTTTCCTGCCATTTGTTTATTCTATGCTCGAGTGAGCTAAGGAGTTGTAAGCCAAATACATCAAGTTTCGTTTTGTGCCTGGTGCAGTCTGGTTGCAATGCATGCATGAATATTCTTGTGACAGGCATCATCTTTTTTGAGCCGTGTAAAGAAATGTCTCTATCCCCCCCTCCTTTCTTTTTTTGGAAAAATTGTTTTTCTTTAGAGTCCAATACATGTGGTTGATGTTTGATATATGATGCATTAGCTATGCAAGTCTTATCGTGTCGGTATTCTAGAATTTAGTATTTTATCTGAAAAAATTTTGACGTTTTAACTTAATAAAATTGATTTTAAGAAGTGGGAACTCAAAACGTAATGAATAACAAAATGAACATAATGATGTGAATTGAAGAACTCAAAACATAGATTTTCCACCCTTTTCAAGATTCCTGATATAGTGCCTGAAATAGTGGTAAGTGGGAACTCAAAATGTACTGAACACAATAATGTGAATTGGGAACTCAAAATACAGATATTCCACGATTGTTATACTATCTTGATTATCATTTTATCGATTGAAATTTATATGAATTTTGAACTAAAGGAATTATAAATTCTAAAATAAGAAATTTTCTTTGAATTAGAAGATTTGGCAATACACATTGGCTTTTACGAATCTCTGTTAAAAATTGTTACATTTGGTATTGTCCAACTAAAAAGAAATTTCTCGTTAAACGACAATAAGTTGAGTATAATTGTGAATAATTTTGTCACACCTGTAGAGAGAAAAAATACTTTGAAAATTAATAGTAAATGATAAATTACTAGATTATAATAGCATAATTTTGAATAAAATTTGCTCTCTTAGTTAATAAAGATTGATTTGAAATTGAAAGGATTTCGAACATTACTAAAAAAATGGAAACTAAGAATTCTAATAACTTTTGTTATAATGTTTGTGTAAATAGCTTTCAAATAAAAAAATTTATATTAATAAAAACTCTGTTTTAAAAATAATAAATGATGCAATTTTAACCACTGCTTTCAAAAAGCAAAATAACTTTGCTAAAAACCTAATTTTTAATGTTTATAAAATAATTGTATACAACTTGTCTCCTTTTAAGGCTTTTTAAATTATATGCTAAAAATGACAATACTTTAACTTCTCCATACGTTCTTCTGGCAGTTAAAATAATAATCAATGAATAATTATAAGTAAATATTCTATCCATTGTTGACTTTGAATTAATTGAACACTAGAATATATTTCAACAATTATGATGCTTTACAACTACTTACACAGATTTCTATATTTCACACTAGATTTATTTAACAACTACTATACACGTACATTCACAAGCCTGAATTTAAAAACCGAGTTTGCATCCAGAAAATCGCGCATTCTCATCTGCGTGATTGCCTCGCTTTCCACCCCAGCGGCACACCGCCAAACCGCGGGCCACCGCAACAAATCATACAGCAAAAATGCAAACAAATGGGTCTATCAGGGACGAGAATCACCCCTTTCCCACAAGCAACAAACAAACGCAAAGGGAGAGCGAGTCCCATTTTTCACATTTTTGAAGCAATCACCGCGAGTAGCCGGGACAAATGACGGCCGGGCTGTCTTGGGACATTGACAAAGGAGTTTGCGGTGGCGGATACATTGGAGGGGAGGGAGGTTTTATTCAAATTCGTGCATGTTTCCAACCGAAAAAGTATAAGGGAATTCGTTCTTAATTCGCAAATATGAAAATGGCCCCAGACATGTAAATGATGTTCCGGTATTTGAAATGATGGCCATTCCGGGGAAAATTTTGGGATGAAATGACATAAAATTTCGAATATTAAGAGGAATCGACTCTGCTCAGAAGTTGTTGTGCAAATTACATTTCTCTTTATCTGTTTGCTGAAACTGATGCTGGTGATTATTCAGTTTTTTTTATCTGCTTCCATTGTATGAAATCAATTTTTTTTTAAAATTAAAACAATGATTTTTCATATATGCATTTTGATTCACTTTGAATCATTAGTGAGAGATTAGTTAAGAACTGGACACCAAAAATCTGACAAAGAGATTATTTTTATAGTTTATTATTTTTATAGCATTATTTTCTTTTACTTTGCTTAAATTTAGATTCTCTCTCTCTCTCTTTACTTATAATTCAATTTCTTAAATTTAGTTTGTCCTCTTATCTTATTAATATTTTTTAAACTCTTACTTCAATACTGTATAAAAAAATTCGTTTTAAAAAAAGTGCAATTTGACTTCATCTCTATTTATTTAAGAGTTAAATCTGATAGAGATAATAATAAATCTTTTAAATCGAAATTGATTTCAACATATTTCCCCAAGAAATTTTTAATTAAAATGTTTTGTTGTAAAATACAAATATTTTGATACTATTTAAAATGTCATACATGAGCATTATGAATAAAATTATTTAAACAGTCAATATTATATAAAAATATATTAAAATAAAATTACTACACTGTATTCAAATGATACAACTTTTTTATACTCAATATTAGAAATCATTTAAAACTTTTAACCATCGTAATATGAATTTACTTTAAATTTAAATTACGATGCTTTTAATGCAATGATAATGAAAAATTAAAATTTCCATATCGACTGATTGCTTTAAAAATCAAAGCAATTCTACAATGGTCATCTAAGTAGTTGTAATGTAGTGCGATTTCAAGGGATTTATTAGTTTAAATATTTAGGTACCCCATATTAGCGACATTTATCTTGGAAATTATCAATGAATGGATTGTGGTAAAAAGGCACAATCTTGGCTACAGAAAGATTTAAGCAAATTATTATTAAGCACTATTAAGACTTAAGCTAAAGCAATTATAAGACTTAAGCAAATTCTAATATCTTTCATGGTAGTGAATATAATTACTTAATAAATCTAATGAAATTACTTGTTTACAATGTGAAGGAAATATATATTACATAAAATATTTTGGTGGTGTTAAAATAGATAATCCCTAGAGGATTCGCTACAACCTGAACTGTACAGTAAATACAAGCAACCGTTTTATATTAATAATATTAATTAACTTAAGCCTATACTTAACCATACTTATTAAAACATCTCATATCATGGCTTGAGTACATTTGCAGATATAACAACACTATCTTTTGCAAAAACTAGCAAAGACGGAAAGTAAAACATAACTTTTCTTTAGATGAATTGTGGCCTGATGGCCAATTGGCTAGCGCCCTGGCCCTTGGTACCACAGGCTCCAGATTCGAATCCTGGTGGTGGCAGGAATATTTGTTAGTGATTCGGAATCGCTAACAAAACTGTAGATCCCTGGTTGTTTAGCCCTCGTATGCACAAAATAACCGTAGAGCGACAAATAAAGCAATCTAGATGAATCGATTCTGTTAAAAAGATTTTACAGTTATTAAACCTAACAACCAATGAAGTTTAATTCCAACTGGAGAGGACTAACTGAGGAACCTTGATCTGTGCCCAAGTGTAGCAGACAGGAAGAAAAATAAGAATCTTCCATAATAAGGTGTATACAAATAAGATTGGTTGGGCAAAGCTGAAAATCTGCCTTTCTCTTAATCCAGCCCAGCATGCCACAGTGCTGACTGAGCAGTATGGAAAAGGTGGCCACAATGATTCTTGGGAAGAGGAGGAGAGTGCGAAATCCACAAGTAGCCGTGCTGATGCGGCAAAAGCTGCGCTTTATTGGAAGGCGCAGAGCGAGATCCTAATCTCACTCTAGATGTCACCTTTATCTGACAGGGTTTTCATATCCGGACACGGATCTTTTTGCACATGTCTGCGAAACACGAGAGGGACATTTTTTTTTATTTTTATCCGGCCGTGACCGTTCCCGGGTCTTGACTTTTGAAGATTCGGAATTTTAAAGTTTAAAAATTGGAAAATTAGCAAAGCATTTTAAAAAGAAAACTGGTTTTTAATATAGTAAGTCCATTAAACATTTTCATTATTTTTTTTTCCAATAAAACATCAGATATATTTATTATATAATTCAAATATGTTTAGTTGCATATACATTTGATCATATACATTTCTTCTAGTTAATGTGATCATTTTTTTAAATTTAGAGTTGATTTATGAATAATGAGTTGATTAATGACGATTGAATTTGAGAACATATCAAATTTCCAGTGTTAATCCGCTTAAATAATAATATTTTTCAGAGTGATTTTAAAAAATACATTTTGAAATTTCGATTTTTAAATGTTGTTTTAGTGACATCAAAAAAAAATCACATAAATTTCTTCTAGTTAATGTGACATTTTTTTTTTAATTTAGAATTGATTAATGATGATTGAATTTGTGAAAATATAAAATTTCCAGTGTTAATAGGTTTCAAATAATAATATCTTTCAGAGTGATTTAAAAAATACATTTTGAAATTTCGATTTTTAAATGTTTAACGTTTTTTAAATGTGGTTTTAGTTACATTAAAAAAATGACATAAATTTCTTTTAGTTAATGTGATCTTTTTTTTTTTAAATTTAGAATTGATTAATGAATAATGAGTTGATTAATGATGATTGAATTTGAGAACATATCAAATTTCCAGTGTTAATCCGTTTAAATAATAATATTTTTCGGAGTGATTTTAAAAAATACATATTTTGAAATTTCAATTTTTAAATGTTTAATTATTTTCAGATTTGTATTTTTAAATTTTTTTAGAGTTCTAAGGAACAAAAATTAGAAAGAAAATATGAATGTAAGAGAGATTTAACTATTGACTAGTTATCATTATTTAAGAAGACTGGAAAAAAAGTTTCTAAAAAGAATAATGTAAATCAAAAGTTTTAATTGAAATTGTATCTAATACAATACATGATAAAAATTAACAGAGTTCTTAGAATTGAAATCTTAATCTTAAATCTAATGAATAACTATGTGGAACTGAAGTATTTATTAGAAATATTTGTAGGGTTTCAAAATTATTTATATTCATATAAAACCTTACATTCAAGTATAAATAATTTTAAGCTTTTTGAACTATCTAAATAAATTTATACCAATTTATTAAATAAAATTTTAAAAAAAAGGAATTTTAGAATACTGTTTGTTAGTAATATAAGAAAAAAGAGGTATAAGGTAGTAATGTTTAATAGAAAATTATCACGATTTGTTATTATAATGTAATATTAGAAAATTTTTATTTATTAGTATTATAAACAGAATAAATTATATTAAACTACAAGAGAGATTATTTTTCTGTTAAGAAGTTATTAAGATTTAGATTTTTAATAGGATCGATCATAATTTGATTTAAGGACATTCAGCAATAAATTATAGCAGCATTAAGGAAAACATATTGTATTAAATCGAACAAAAATTTTAAAAAATTTAGTCAAGTAGTTGATATTGGAATACTACAACAATATTTGAAAATCCAGTAACTAGTTGTTTGATTATGTAATGAGAATATGTCAATGAGAATTTTGGAAAAAAATTTTTGAAACAATACAGAAATAACTTGCTATGCATAAAATAAGATTTTTAAAAACAGGTAGAATTAGTTTAATCCTTGACTTTGATATGCAATGCTTAACAAAGTAGAAAGTTGATAGTAATGTTACTATTTTGATTTCTTTAAATAGAAAAAGTGGTAATTTAACATTTTATTGTCTATATAATGCATTTACATTATTACTCCCAAAATTTGAATTTGCTTTTAAAAATTTTAGTTTCTCTAATCGTCAATAAATTTAGAGACAAGTTATCATGAGATTTTCAGAAACTATTATTTTACTGTAAATTATTAACTATTATTTTTATGGTTCTTTTTTTAACTTCTTTTTTCCAAAATCTTGATTTTAACTTGATCTTGATTTTTTTCTCGAGGTGATAAATAAAATTAATTAGTAAATCTTCGAGATGATTCTTTAGATTTAAAGATATTCACTAAAATCAAGAATTTAATAAAATATAACTTAATTTTAAAACGAAGGAGAACTTGATAAAAAATTGAGCGTAAAAAAATCGGAAACAAAGAAGCTAATATTTCAAAAAACTCTAACTTGTTAGAAAAATGTAAAGAAAAAAACCCCATTTTTTTATATTTTTCAACTACTTTGACTATTGTAAATGTCACATAATTTCATTTTTATAAATGGCATTTATAACGCATGATACCATATAGCAATAATTATTATAAGAATTTGATATGCATATTTGAGTTTTTCAATATCATAACATTTTTATGAAACAATTAAAAATGTTTTTAAATGTTTTTTGGTAAGAAATCTGTTATTGTTGTTAATAATTAATAATAGATATGTTAATAGATAGTTGTTAATAGATCTGTTAATGTTGTGAGATCTGTTAAAAGATAATTGAACTGTCATATTTTTTTTATTGTGAAAATTATAGTCCTTTTTTAAAGAAATATATTAAAGTGGACATAATATTAAAAAAAAATTATTATAGAAGTGATTATTTATTATGAAAGTGATTTCTACATAAAAGAAAAAATCCGTTTTATTATAAAAAAATACGATAAAAAATTAAAAATCGAAAATTAAAGTTTCCTTGAAGCTCTGAGGACAGAACCCTTGGGTTATAGGATACTCGGGAACCCCTAATTTAAATCTCACTCCTATTTGCTCCGGTAATTCTTTATCTATCTACTGAGAGAAAACTTTTCCCGTTTTGTTCCCAATTATATCGTTTGACTTGCTTTCGCCTTAATGAAACCTTAGCAATATGTCCCCCAGTTTTGGCTTTATTCTTTTAAAGGGACCGGAGAAAATGCAAGTCGGGGTGGAATGTCTTCGGTGTCGGTGGAAAATGAGGATGGGGGAGGGGTGGGGGTGGGGAGGTTGAAATTGTTAGCCGTTTTCTCATTCGCTGTGATTAACTGCGCACCTATCACTCGTTCCGCTTAACAATGTGAAGCGCTCATTAAAATAATTGCCGTCCATCAAGCCGCGTCTCCATGGTAACGGATCCGGATTCTACGGGGACGCACTATCTTGATACACGAAGTGTTTGGGTATGTATGCGCGGTTTTAAGAGATGATGCGGCGGTTTGAAAAGAGGATTAGAACTTTTCCATTGTGAGTGTAATAATAATGGAGAAAAGATTTCGACAGAGGAAATGTTTGGGGTGGTGGGGAATTATATGATAAAGAGATCTTACCATTTGGACGATAGAAGACAGGGAAAGAGAAAAAAAAATTCCATTCGGTGATAAAGTTAATAAAGGTCATTGTTTGGCATTTTCGTTTGTTTGGAATTTTTGCGGGGAAAGGATTGAGCTCTTGGTTGGGTTGTTAGGATGACTTTTTGGGAGACTCATTTGCTTATAAACTCGCTGATTGGAGGCAAATGATAACATTATTCCGCACTGGAGAAGTTTTCTTTCCCTCTTGTAGTAGTTTTTGCTAGAGGATTTTTTGATTGGTGAATAGGGAGGACAACCCATTTTATTTTTATCAACAATAATCATTTTAGAACTGAAGTCACAAAAAGTTGCTTTAATATTAGCAGGGATTTACTTTGGGGGATTTGAAAATGTAAGCATAAGGCATTTTTGAGGCAGAAAAAAAAGTGTACATAAAAAAATATTATTGTTAAAGATAAGAAAAAAAGGTCACCGTGGAGATTGTCCGGCTTAGAATTGTTCCTTGCAATTATATATTATTTTTCTATCTTTGATTTAGTTTGTCACTCTACGGTCATCTTGTGCACACTTTGGGCTAATTAGACCTAGACCTACAACTTAACGTGGGTTCCGAATCGCCAACAAACATCCATGCCATCACCAATTCGAGCATTCGTAATAAGTGGTATATTAAATTCTGTCCTCCATTTTGTCAGCAGAATAATATTAGAGTATTGTAATATCAGGGAGCATTATATAAAATTCTAAACTATATATTATGCTTTTAATTGGTTTGTGCGATTGATTGTCAGTATAAAAAGTTCGTTTACTATTTATTTAAAGGTGTCCTTTATGAATTATTCTAACTTTATTACAAAAAATGTATTTTGGAAACACTCTTCATTTGTAAAATAATATACAAAATTTAAATCTTTTAAAAATTCTTCGTTAAAAGCGAAAGTTGTTCAAAAATAATTTTTTTTTTCAAAATGATAAAAATATGTTAACAAATATTTGGGAAATTACAAATTTGTCTCCTATTTTTCATTGTCATTTAAAGTTATTTATGTAATTTCTGGATAATCGTTAGTAATAATAATGACCTGTCATTTAGTAATAATAATGACCTGTCAAAGCACACTACTTGAAATGTTTTATTAACATATTTGATTGTGGAAAATTTGTTATTAGGCCACATATTTTTTCCACTTCTGTTTGTATTCAGTTATTTCTACAATGTTTCCCCGTCTATGTATCAGACCGAAAGTCTACAATGTTGTTGTCATTCTAGATTTTAATGCTATATCTCAGAAATTATTCTGATTTTTTAAACAACATTTTGATTATATCAGATGATTCATGTCGATTAATCATAAGAGCATTTTTAAATAATCAAGTATAAAAAGCATGCTTCTTTTTTAATGAAACATAAATTAATAACTTTCAAGCTATATTTTTTTATCAAAAGTATCCTTTGCATGCAACAAATTATCATTTAGGTGTGCATCACTATTGTTTTTTCTGGCATCAATTTAAATATAAAAATTTTCAATATTTCGGCATAAGATACTTTTCCAAATTGCAACTCAATTATTGTTCCTTATTTCATTATTTATAGCTATTTAGCATATAATAAGCCTAAAAAAATACAATGATATTAAATAATGTAACCAAGTAAAATGTAATATAGCTATAATTATGTATCCAAAACTCACTGACGATATTCATTATGATATAGTTGTTCTGGAAAACTTCATACTTTTATGTATCATACTTTTATCATCAAGCACATTCTTTCATTTCCAGCATTGCTCATATTTTCAATAGTTTTAAAACAATAATAATAAAAAGTTGTTTAAATTTTGAAAATTTTTAAAACTGGTATTTCATTAAAAAAATTGGGCACATTTTTTCCTCACCTGTCCTTATTATTTTTCTAATAAATCTCAACCAGAATATTCTTGGAATTTTGACAGTTATATTTTATAATGTTGAAATAAAATCTTTGATTTCTGCATTTTGTTTTTCACATTTTCGAAGATGAAAATGTTAAAAAAAAAATATTTCTTCAATTCTTATTTTTAATGAACCAAATCCTTACACACACACACATTTGACATACATGAACACACATATAAATGAAAAGGACAGGTCAGCAAAAAATGTACCCAATTTTTTTGTGAAGTACCAATTTTAAAATTTTTCAAAATTTAAACAACTTTTTATTATTATTGTTTTAAAACTATTGAAAATATGATCAATGCTTGAAAATGATAGCATGTGCTTGAGGATGAAAGTATGATACTATATCATAATGAATATATATGTGTGTGTGTATATATATATATATAAGGATTTGACTTATTTAAAATAGGAATTGAAGGAATAAATTTATATATTTAATAGCTGGCTGATAAAGGAGAATCATCTTTTTTTTTGAAATTCCTATAAATTCTGAAGAATGACAAATAGTACCAAGAATTCTCCGCAACTTCCCAAACCACAAAGGCATTTCGGTGAGTTTTAATGCTGGACAATCCCCCGTGTCCTGAAGAGGTCGGTAGAAATCAAATTGCACAATGAGAACGGTGCAGCATCTTTCACGCTGGACTGATTGCGATAAGAGGGCATCTCCAGTGGTCAAGTGGTCGTCTCCGAGAGGTCGGGAGGGGGGTGAGGTGATGCAGAAGGGAACACTCGACAGCAGATGTGTCCGCAGCCGTTCGTCTTATCTACCGAATGGACTGCCTTGCCTCCACCATCCTCTTTGTTCTGATGGAATTCGAATGACCAGGGGAAGTGTCTTTTTATTTATTTTTTCACTTATTTCAGATTTGAGGTCAGAGGACGAATAGAGATCATAAATATAAGTGAGGATTTAAAAAAAAAAAAAATCTTTGTTTTATAACGAGAATTTGTTTCATTGATGATTCTGAAATAAAATTAACGAAGATTTGTTTCATGGATGATTCTGAAATAAAATTAACGACAATGTGTTTCATTAATGATTCTGAAATAAAATTAACGGCAATTTGATTCATTGATGATTCTCAAATAAAATTAACGACAATTTGATTCATTGATGATTTTGAAATAAAATTAATCATGAGATTCGTCTTGTAGCGCTTAGTAATAACGCACAAAACACCTGCCCTAGAACTAAAACTTTACTCTAAATAATTAATATTTTTGCATTATATTAATTAAAGTATTTTACTTAGATCATCTTGTTCAGTTTTAAGGCATATCCTACTATGAAAAGAAACTTGAATTTATTGAAATAATGCAAAGAAAATAGGTTTCAAAATCTAAACAAACATATTTCCTTTTTATTACCACAATACATTGTTGAAACGCAAAAATCCACCATAAACATATCTTGCTCATACTTCTTCTTTTTTACTGAAGTTACTGCAAACAAAAAATACATTTCCTTTTTAAGGAAAAAAAAAAAAAAAAAAAAAAAATTCAACTTTGCATGTCTTATTTCACTGAGTTCAAAAGTAGACTTTTATGCAAAGAAAGACACTGATTTTATTCGTAGTTTTACGCTGTGTGTATGCTAAAGATAAAAGAGATAAAAATAAAAAAAATGTTTTAACTTCGCTCTTGAATTGAAAGTAACAACCAATTATTTTGTAACTTTAGAATCCTACTTTAGGTTTGTTTACAAGTTTCTTCTCCAAAGAGAGAAGATGTATATGTAGGTAAATGGCATTATTCTTCATGTAATTTAAGTGGGTAGAAACAGATTACGGCAAATTTGTTTTGAGAGTAAAAATAAGTTTTTCCAAGTATATATTTTTTTTCATGCCATGCCTTTGAGAGTTTTAAAACTCTCGCACAAATCTTCCCTCTTGAAGTAAGAAGTGTATTTTTTTTTTCTAAGTTAACTATATTAAGAAAAGTGAAACAAGGGCTGTGGGAATAAATGGCTTAAACTTAAATGCAGAAATATTAAATTAAATAAACCGAGTGATTATGCAAAATTGGCTTTTCAGCTAAAGCTAATCAAAAAATTTTCTTTCCTTCCCAGGGATTTCTTATTTTTAGGCACACAATTTTTCATGTAGATACAAACGTGATGTACTGTTTTTAATCCCTGCTTAAAAGATTAAAAGTGCAGAAACGTAATTGAAAATTCTGAAAGTAAAGCAGTTTTTTTCTTTTTATTAGTGTTAATCAATTCAAGAAATTCTTTCCATTAATAATGCTGTAAAATGGTCTAATCTTCAAATTGTGAACTTAACACTAACTTTACGAGCTTAAATGATTAATACTAAGTTTATAACTGTCATTTGATTCACTAGATAAATTTAATGTTATAATAAACGAAAAGTAGGTTACATTTTTAACTTAACTGCAATCACACAATATAATATTTTATTTATTTTTTTTCTTCCTAGTTTTCCTAAACTTATTTTATGGTATTTCATTTCTTAATTTTTTATTAATTTGAAATAGTTTTGGATTTTTTAGTGTACATTTACGGCAATTTGTTAATGAATGGGGGAAAAAAACTCTAATTAATTAGACATTTTTATACACAGAATATGTGCTCTTTATCTTTTTTTTTTCCTTGTAACTTTTCTCTAATTTTTTTCTCTCTTTTCTCCACTCACACTCTCTTTATTTCAAAACCAAACGCTTGCTTTAACAAGACAAACAAAAATGAGATTATAATTTTTTCTGGAATCATTATTAACAGTCATATATGACAAATATATGAAGATTAAATTTCTAAATGCTAGTAAATAAATTCAAAATTAAACTTTCTCATTTTTTATAAAATTAATTCCTATATTGCAAATATACATTGCATCTCAATATATATATAGGTAGGTCCCGGTCTAAGTCTAAAATGTGCAAAAAAATTACCGTAGAGCGACAAACCAAACCTATATATATATATATACATATATATATTATGAGAAAAGGAGTAATGATATATATGACAAAATTATACTATATATATATATATATATATATATAGTATAATTTTTTGAGATAGAAAACACTATAGCTATCAAAATTATCTATGATTTTAGATGTTAATTATAAAAATGAATACATGTTTTTTAATTTTGATTCTATATTAATGATTAAAATATTGTGTAGTATTGTTTCCTGAATTAAAAATATTTCTTTTTCTCTGTTTGAAAAAATATGTTGACAGATGTGGATAAATGTCGAAAAATGAAGAACTAATTCATCTCCAGAAGAATATGTAATTTAATTTATGTTAGCATTCAGTTTAAGATGTCCAATGATATGTAACTAATGCATGAAGTTTATTTTTTTATGAAGAAGTTTAATTCAGTTCTCAATGAAGTTTATTTTTCTTATTTACTAATCTTATGAAACTTACTCTCTATGGTTGTCAGGGAAAAAAAAGTATTAATTCATCGTTATCGAATAGGTTGGTTCATATTTATATCATGGGTAACACTTACTCAACTAACATAGTTTGATTGTTACGTAAAGTAATCTGCTACTAAGTATTTTAGAAGTGGTATAATTTCTATATGGTTTTAAGTTTTTTCAAAAGATTGAAATGCATTTGTTTTTAATACTGCATTCTGCGCAAGTTAGCTGTCAACAAATATTGCATTTAAAAAAAATTTTCAAATTGGAATATCTTTGTCTTATAAAACGTTATTTTTTTAATAAATAAATCTAAACTTTTATAGATTTTTTTATTTAAATAAAACAAAAATTACAGATTAACTAAGAAATAATTTTTTACTACTTCTGTAAGAACCATTGTCATCAAAATATATATTCATAGTGAACAGTATACCTCACCTTTAAACTCAAATTACATATGCATTGTAGAGGACAAAGAACTTTCTTTTATACCTCAAAATTAATTAAATTTAATAAAGCATTGGGTTTGTAGTAAATTGCCTTCACATATATCTTGTAGTTACATTGAAGAGATGAAAAAAAAAGTATTTCAGTATGTGCATGTCAAAAGTTATTCAAAGAGGAACTGGTCTATTGTCCTCATAAAGCTCTTCTTTTTAGTCTTTTTTAAAAAATTTAAATTCTCGTCAGTATGATTACTGTCCTTTTATATTATTTTTTATATATTGTAGTACATTTTTATATGGACTTTCTTTAAATTATCTTTTCAATAATGTATTTTTGCTTGCCCATTAGCTTTTAAATGTTTATCCTCTTTTCTTTTATACATGTTTGTGCTACTATTATGTTGCGCTTCAAACATACATTCGTTTCATTACATTTCATACGTACATGCGTTTCATTACAATTCATACATACATGAATTTCATTACATTTCATATATACATGCGTTTCATTGCATTTCATACATACATGAGTTTCATTACATTTCATACATACATGAGTTTCGTTGCATTTCATACATACATAGGTTTCATTAAATTTCTTATATAAATGCGTTTCATTACATTTCGAATGAACGTACGTTTCGTTACATTTCATTTTGCTATTATGTTTGTTACATTATTACATTTCTAACTTTGTATATATTACTTTAGTAACTCCTAGTGTGTGTCACGAAGAAAGCGTGATTAAAATAAACAGAAAAGCGTTACAAATATAAAAAAAAAAGAAAAATACTCGGTGCAGAAGAAGTCACTGAAACAAACAGCCTCTCATCCCTTCTGGAGGCTGGAAAGTGCCTATTACGCTAACAGGAGACAGATCGGAGGGAGGAGGGTCAAGGAACACGTCGAGGTGGGAGCCATTTAAATCGGCTGTCCGCTGGCAGGTAGGAGTGACAGGCCGCTTTCAAAATGGCCGTCCTCGTGTCTTCGTCCGCCCTTCCCTCAATTCCCTCCCCCCTCCCCTCTCTACCTCCCCCTCCCTACCGCCCTCTCAGGCCTTCCTCAGTGAAGTGTTGCCGTGAATCCTGCATGACGGGGGCACGTTCCTCCCTTGCAGAAAATTATTTTCTTTCTTTTGAACTGTGCCAGCCATTTATTCAGATTTATTTTATTTTCGTCGCCAAGATATGATATATTTATTTTGGATTCATCCTTCATCAATCGGTTATTCAATTCGATTGCGATTTGTTTTAAATTCGATACTCTGGGAAATTTTTGGATTTAGAAAGTTTCTATAATGAATAAATAAATCTTAACCGACTTAAATTAAATTTAAAAAAATAATAATCATGGTATAAAAAGAAAGGTAGGACTTGAATTGAAGCTAGCCTTATTATATGAAAGAGCTATGATTAAAAATCTTCAGGTACTTCTTCATTAGCGTATATAAACGAGGCATTCACAATTGGAAATAACGATATTTTTAATATTAGCACATGTATGAGTTTTGCATAAATATGAAGATCAGCATAATATGCACTAGTTTAATATAATTAAAAACGATATTCGAAATTTCTAACAATAAAATAATGAGTAGAAATAAATTGATAGAACATAAATTCAGAAACTAACAGGAATTCCAGTTAAATTTCTTTTCTGTAAATTTAAAGAAAGAAAAAAATTAAATTTTAATTTCATTTAAAATTTAAGTTTTAAAATAGATTTAAAACTTAAATTTTAAATGAAAGAAATTTTTAATTTCTTAGCAAAATATTGAAATTAGTTGATGTATTTTCTGTCACTATGTTAATATTAAAATTCCAACTTTTTTTTTACCTTACAACTAATTATTTAACATTGATAAGCTGGAAAGTGTCAAAGCAGAATAAAAATTAAAATGTCAATCAGTCATTGAGCATACATATAGAAATTATAAGGATAAAAATGCTCGTTTTATGTAAATTTTTAAGATTTCAATCATTAATTTTCATAATTGCGATTGTTAAAATCTCAGGAGAGAGCAATGGAAACATTACATTTATTCAGCCAATACTATTGTGCATTTATTATATATATACGATATGATAAACTAATGCTCAAGTCTATGGCCATAAAATATCAGTGACAGCTTAGGAATGAAAAGATTTCATATATTAGAAGCATATCGAGTCTTTATATTTACAAATGTTGCAATTATTTAAATTTCTTCATAGCAGATATTTATTGATTTCTATTCTTCAAATATAGTATGGTCTAACCTTACAATATTGTAAAACATTCTTATATTCATTGACAAAGGCAATTTCAATGTTTTTGTTACTTATCCCCCCTGGTGCAGAGAAGCCTACATCAGGTCCAAGAGACCCCGTCACGGGCGATATGGTCCATGGCTAAGGATAACATGCAGCTCTTCACGTTAGCGAAGAACCGCTAGGGCTGAAGACTGACTAAACCTCAAAACAACTCTCTAAGATCTGTGATCTTAAAGTGATCTTAAAGTGGATTCTGAACCACTACAAACATCAATAACATCGCCGGGAATCGAACCCGAAACCGGTGATACCGAGCGCTAGCCACTCGGTCATCAAGCCCCTCTTTGTATTTATTGTTGAGGAGTTGTGTAGTAAATAATTTTACAATTGTTTATAAGTTTTTCAATTAGAATAATTTATATTGAGAGAAAAAAATCCTGAATTTTCATATTAAGTATAAATATTCATTTATGTCAAGAAACCCGAAGGAGTTTAAATGAAATTAACGATTCTTGTTTAAGTCAAACTTTCAATTAAACCCTTCTTGTTGGGATTTCTTTTTTAAAAATACTTTCGCAAGCATTATCAATTTAGATCCAAAACGGTGCATTTATCCATATTTAAACGAATAAAACACGCCCCGTCCGGGAACGGGTAATAGAGAGAAAATTAGTCGCGCAGCTCTGTCGATGGCCCATTTATCTCCACGAAAACTCTGCCAAACGATCTGCTCGAAATTGCCAGGTTCAACATCAATTAATTAAAACACCTGGTACGCTTTTCTTTCGCCCATATTTCACACCCTTCTTTCATCCCCCTGTACTCGAAATGACCGTAATTACCAGGTTTTAGAACGCTCGCGTTGGCAACGACACGCGATGCCGCTCGACTATCGAATGTTCCCTGGCGGTTCGAACAGGCATCATTTTCCGAACAAGCAATTTTCCTTTTGCTGTGCCTAGAAGAGGGGATTCTCATCTGCAATTTGGGATCGTTTTTAAAAGAACTTGGCAATTTCGGAATGTCCTCTGAGGTGGTTTGCTTCAATTACGGCGAATTCAAACTGTGAATGAGCCGAATTAATTATTCAAAAGGTTCAACGTTATTTGCGATGCCATTTTTTACGATAAGTTGAGTGGAGAGTAGATGTTTTTAGCAGACCATAAAATTGAATTTTTGGTGAGTTTGGCACTTGAAGTGATGCAAATGAGCGCTCGTTATCATGATATATAGTATTGTAAACTCACAGTTCCGAAATTTTAGGACTTCTTTAAGAACCTGAAATCCATCCAAATGATAATGGACTTTTGAAATTTGGATATGGATGGAATGAAATTTGGATAATGACTTTTAATGGTTTTTATTATTATTCATGAAATAAAATTATTTCAAAGAGTTTATTATTATATGTTAACTGTTAAAAACTAATAATTTGTTAATTTTTATAAATTCTAAATGAAATCAATATTCATCAAAATTTTGTGATTTTTGCAAATTTTGTATTCTTCATGGAGTAGGAAAAGTTCATTCTTGTAATGCCTATTTCTTCAAACTTTTTTGAAGATACATGCTTAAATAATATTTATATATTATTATAGTAATATTTGATTAAATAGTAGATATTTTTTTCAAAAAATATTTTCATATTTTTTTTAATTTTTAGAAATATATTTGGCAATTTAGTACAAGAACTTAACATTGCCAGTTCAATATTGTGTTTCAGTTGAGTTTTATTAACTATGTATTTTTGCAAAATAATTTTCAATTTTAAATCATAGGATAATAAACAAAAATAAACAAAACACCCTATATCTTGCATACCTATTTCGGAGCTAATAAGCTTTATAAATAAGAAATAAAGTAGAATAAAAAGACGATATAGCGTAGGGAAATGAATGAATATTTTTATGTGATGTATTTATAAAGTCATTCTTGACATTTATTTAGTTAAAGTTTATTATTATTATTATTTTATAATTTTCCCCCCAAATTTTGACAATAAAAGTTTATTTTTGTTGTTATTCCCCTCGAGTAGCACATCCCAAAATTTCCTTAAAAAGTATGAGATTACATTTTTATTAAAAAAAAATTATCGGTGTTTCATTTAAAGAAAATATTATTATTTTTTAACATAAGGGTCTACAATTTTTTCCCCTCTTTTTAAAATAAGTTCAAATAAAATTAACATGAAAAATGTTAATTTTATTTCAACTTATATATTGCATTAGAAGCAATATGTAAATTCCATTAGAAGCAAATAGAAACAACTTTCATACTTCATAAGAAGCAATGAAGTGTAATACAATAAAGGGTTCTCCCCTTTTAATTTGATAAATCCTTGGTAAACTGACTTTCATATCGCATTAGAAGCAATGAAGTGTAATACAATAAAAGATTCTCCAATTTTATCTATCAATTTTAAAATGATAAATCCTTGGTAAACTAACTGTCATACTGTATTAGAAGCAATGAAGTATAATATAATAAAGAATTTTCCCCTTTTAATGTGATAAATCCTTGGTAAACTAAAAATTCTTATTGATTGTTTTAGATGTGTTATTACAGTTCATTAAACGTGTTCATTAATAATAATAATCTGTCCAGTTAACTTTAATAGAAACTAACAAGAGAAAAAAATAGACATTTAATCATCGTTGACAAGACTTTATTTTAACCAGAGAAAAATGAACGGAATTTACTTCAGTGGCTCAATAGCCATTTACGACGCAAAAATTAATTTCATTTAACTCTTCTTGAATAAAATCATCAATTTGATAAATTGCTTTTTTCGCCCCACCCCTTTCATGTAAACACTTTTCATCATTCTAAATTGCACGAGACGGGGGTGTTTGTGTTCCGAAATTTCGCAAAAGGCGTTTTGGCGTTAATAAAGTGCAAAAGCTTCATTTAAAAGACAATTACCGCTTTCTATATATACATAAATATATTAAAAAAAAAAAAAAAAAGCGCCAAAATTATCCCTACCTTATTTTTCAGACAGCTCAATTGAGAACGCAACAATGACAATAATAATAACTATAAGCCCACCGTTGCTCAATTCTCTCCTTGTCACTTATTTCACTTCGCTTGCCCCGTTTTATTTATTTATTTATTTATATTTTTATCTTTTGGGGAGGGGGTTCTGGCGCTTCTAAGATGCAGCGTCTGTGCCACTGAGAAACGGTATGTATATAGATATATATTTGTTGCCAGATGCTTGATCAAAAATCGGCTGCTAGCGAGAAAATTGCTTCTGGGTTGCAATCAGTGACAAACAGCGATGTTCTCCCCCCTCCCCCTCCCATCTCTTTGCGTGAATAAGGGGTTGGTTGGGGAAAAGAGGGGGATGAAACAAAAATTCGAAAATAATTTAGTGTTTGTGTCGCTCCGGCTTTTACCTCTCCGCCCCCTTTCTTGAACCTCGTGTTCTATTTACTCCCCTCCTTAGAGCCCTCCCTCTAACAATACCCCACATCAAAATCGTTCTTCTCACTATTGTTTTCTCCATTCTTAAAAGAACCAAGCGAAAGTTATACAAGGCGGAAGAATATTGGTTTTGTCCTGCATATTGAAAAGATACCAGCGCATGCATTTTGTGTTGGAATAATTTTTTTTTTGTTTACGTTTGTTATGAAGTATATCAATTTTTAAGATAAAATTGGAAGTCGAATTTGATTGATGCCGTATAAGCAATAAGATCTAATTTGAAATGTTTATTTATTACAATTTCTTTTATAGTTTCCATGACAGATTCAATAACAATTGTGAAATGCAGTTTCAATATCACATCTTTTAGGAATTTACATTCGCATCACTGAAAATTGAAATTGTCATTTATGAGAAAAATCATAATATCCCCCATTTCTATCATAATATTGAAGATCACGCAACTGGACGAAATGCAATAAAATAACTTTAAAATATTTTATATTACAATTGAACTTAAATTAATATAATGAAATAAATAAATAAAAAAAAAACATTGACTTTTGAACTGAAAACAATCGTAATTTCCCAATACAATTTAAAGGTACATTGTATAAACGATTTTATTGAAAAGTAAACTCATAAAAACATTTAAAAATATACAATGCGAAAGAAAACATATATTTTTTTATCAAATGCATAGGGTTTTATTTATTTATTTATTTAGTAATTTCATTAAGTATCAGTGTTATTTATTATTAATGAATGTACATTAATGTATATATATATATATATTACAATTACAATATGTGAATTAAGTTGTTTTTACAGCTGTTTTTTTAACAGCATAACAAAGTTTGCTGCTGCTATGCTATATTAATTATTAAATATTTGCTAGCATTAAAAATATTGTTTTAATATATTAATAGAAAAAAATTATAAATAAAAGATAAAAATATACCAGCAATTTTCAAGGAAAAATAAGAAATAATAAGGAATACTTTAAATTAAAAAATTATTAAAATTTTTGGTTTAATCGATATTTGAGGCTTAAAATGTAATATCCTAGTTGAGTTTCACTTAAAAATTCTTTACACCTTTTTATTTATCAAAAAATTTTACGGAATATTATATTGAACTTTTGTCATTGAGTTGCTATTTATTTTCACAAAGGAATATTCGTGGTGATTTCCTCTTTGTTTACAAGTAAGAATAATATATTAATTAATTAAATATTATTGAAAAATATTTTAAAATTAAACTAAATAAAGTTAATAATAAATCTAATTTTAAAAATGGTAATAGCATCAATAATTTTGTGCGTTATAAACAATTAAAACAACTAAATAAACAATTATAAGAAAATAATGTAACATACAAAATTTACTTTGTTTTTTTATTAGAATAATGCTAAAAAATATTTGTGCGCGTGTGTAAATATGACAGAAACAAAATCGCATTTAAAAAGAAAAGAGGGATTTTTGAAATAGCAGTTTTTAAAGAACAAATGAATGTTGCAAATTTAATTTTCCTTATACAGCTGAAAATATTTAAATAAAACATGGTGATTCTTAAAAGTTTTTACATTTTTCTCGATCGAAGTTATATTGTAAAAGATAGTTCTTAAGTTGATATCTGATAATATCTGATCAGATGTAAAATATTTTTTTTTCAATTCCATAAGAAAAAAAGTAGTTTTCATTGATATAAGAATAAGTAATCCTAATGATTAATGGAATATTTTTATGACATACCTTTATTTTAAAATTAAAATCTTATTAAATTAATAATAAAAATAAAAATAAAGTTTTTTTAACATGTACATGAGGAAACAAAATTGTTCTTTTTCCTTATAAAACAATTGAAAATCATTTCCATAATTAAATTATTACTGACATTCTTTAATAATGGCTATGTAAGAATACTCAAATAATAAAATTTAAAATTTGTTTAATATAATTCAATTTTAAGATTTTATTTTTTAAGATCTATCAAAATAATTTTTTTTTTATACATCACTGAATAAGAAAGGGAAGGTTTAATTTAAATATAATATACAACCATGAAATTTAATTTTAAAAAAATAAAACAATTGCAATAAAAATTACTAAAATTTCAAACTCATGTCCAAATTTTTAACATCAAATGCCATTGTTCTTCTCGAAAAGCAACTTGAAAGATAGACATCTATTAAAAAATATTTTTAAAAATTTTAAAGAATTTGTGTAATAAAAACTATAAGTTAAGATATTAATTGTAAATTAGTATTCTTTATTTAATCATATTTTTATTAATATTAATAAAAAGCTTTTTGTTCGATAAACGAATATAAGATGTCTTAGTTGATAATTCGAAACTGGAGTGAATACATAAATAAAATTTGATGAAAAATTTGTCAGGCATGTAGCCAGTTTTAGCAATAAAATATTAACCGGGTTTTTAGTTGGTGATTGAATAAAGAGAGAAAATCAAATACTTTAATAAAATAACTTCTCAGTTATTTTAGTGCTTTATTTAAATTAATCTTTACTTAAAATTTATATTTTTTATAAATTCATGTCCAACATCTATGAGAAAGTGATTAGAATAAAATGTTAAAGAAAAATCTATTGAAGGTCATATCTATTGAAGTAATATTAGTTAACATGCTAAAATTAATTGTCAGGGTTTTTTTCCAAACTTTTAGCAAAATATATTTAGAACGAAAATATATTTTAAAAGTTCCTATTTAACTTTTTGTGACAGAGGAAATGGTTTTACATAAACAATTCTTATAAAACCCAAATTAAAATCAAAACGTTTTCTTAAGTAATAAAGAACAAACAAAATTCCGTGGTTCAAAATTAATGCAAGGAAAAATCAAATATTAGTCAAAAATTTAGCCAAATAATTTTTTCTTTACGTAACATAAAATTTTCTATTTTAAATACTGCATAATATTATGCAATAATGTCTTAAAATTATACAGAATATATTTGAATAAAATTATATCATTGTTTTTATCAATTATATTATTGTTTTTATTTGAATTAAATAGCATTTTCAAGAACCGTTATTGAATTTTTGAACGCATCAACCCTTTTCGTCCTCCCTCGATAAAAACATCGTCGCCTTTTTCAAAAAATGGTTCTTTTCTGCCGAAACTTCCTTTCAAACGCTAGAAAGCACCGGAGATACCGTTTGCGACAGCATTAATCAACGACAATGCCCGTTTCCTTTCTTCCCATCCCTCACCCCACCCTGCTTCGAAGCAGACGATATTCTCCAATCTAGGACCTTAAACCCGAGAAATCTTCCCTCTTACAAAGACACGGGGAAGGAAGGAAGTTTAAGGAACGAGTTCACTCGACGAAGGAAAATCACTGCTGAAGAGATGAGAAAGCCTCGAGTAGGGGAGGGGGGAGATAGGTCGGGAGGGCGGGGTGGTCGGACATGTTATTTAATCGAGCCTAGATCTATGGGACGTATTGTTGCCGTTGACAGCAAGGATGGCACAGTTTAAGTGGACAAGGTATTTCGTTCTGGGAGGTTCTTTAAGGGGGGAGGGGTGTCGATGAAAAGGGGGGGAAGGTGTCACGGCTGCTGGGCAACGGTTTTGTAACAACGCGCCAAACCCCAGCTGTCAACGGTGGTGTTCTCTAATTTCGAGGGTGTTCGCCCTCTTCTCTATCTAAATGTTAGTGTTGGCAATGGAAAATTTTGTGTTCGAATTCGTTTCCTTCCCCTTCCGTTTTGCAACCCCCCTCCTCTCTCCCCAGGTTGTGCGTCAGGAGGTTGAGAGAGTTGAAATGCGTGTGCACCGCTAATTGAGAGAAGCGTTTTCTCCACGGGTGGAATGTTGTTTTCTTCGAGGTGATGCCGTCCTCAGTCTTTATAGGATAGGGATGTAAAGGGTAGGCGGGGGTGGATGGGGTGGTTCTGTGTAAGCGTAGGGTGAGTGTTTATATTATGCTTTAGAAAGAGAGGCGAGACGAAACGAGATTCGTCTAGGGAAATTGCTTTAGGGAAACCGTAGGAACAAATATCTTGAGTTTTGTTTTTCTGGTAAATTCTTATATGTTCAGAAGGTGAGATGAAAGGGGTAAAAAATGGCATGTTTGAAATGCCATTTCTGGGTAGAAGATATTTAAATTTATACGACAGCGAAGAAAAGTTGCAGATATTGAGCAGAAATCCACACAACATTGACAGGATGTTGTTGTTGAAAAGTTTAATGTTTGGTTGCAAACATTCTTTTTGTTCTAGAATACGAGATTGATTTTTTTTTTATTTTTTTTTTTATTTTTTTATTTATTTATTTATTATTTTTTTTTTATACAGAAATTTAAAGAAAACTGTCTGATTTCTAGTATTTTGAAAGATTCGTTTTAAATGTAAACTTCTATATACAAGTTTTATTAGTTTTTAAAAAATTTTAATCGTTTTTAGTTGTTCAATAATATACAAAGAAAATTACATTTTATCTTTTCTTGTTATTGGAACCATTATCTTTAAGACTTGTCCTTTTTATTTGAGTTTAGTATTAATATTCAGATATGGGGAGTAGGAAAGTGCTATTTAAAGAGAATCCAAAGTACGTCAAACATTTAAAAGAAATTTAAATTGCTGGTACCAAAAATCGATAAAAATTAATGTGATTATTAAAAGAAAATATGATATATTACAAATGACTAAATAGCGCAAAAATTTTTTAAATGGTTTTATTAAATAAATAATATTATAAATAGTTTTGCTTTTCAAAATATCTCTGTTTTAAATTATAGTCATTATATAAAGTGTGAAAAAAGGGTTGAAAAAAATAAAAAGTAGAATAATTCCTATATAAATCTTAAATCGACAGTCTGACAAAAAATAAGCTACAAAATACTTTTTTTTATTATTATTTAAGTGATGATGCATAAATTCTGAACCATTTTTATATGTTATTAAAGGTTATAACAAAAATATTTTTTTCGTTTAATTTTAGATTACATTAAAATATTTACAACTAGTTATACTATAATAATATTTACAATGCTAAAAAATATTTCCTAAAAGAAAATTATATAATTTTATGGGTAATTTTCAGATCTTTAACGTTAAATGAAATACGAATTGTTTATATATTTTCTTAAAAAATATTTTTAATCTATACTAAAAGATTCATACATTTATCAAATAAATATCCAAAGTAAATTACATTTATAGAGTTTAATTTTGGTACATTTTACAAGACTTCTCAGATTAATGTTGTTGAAATTTTTATATGTTATATTTCATTAGGGGTTATAACAAAAATATTTTTCATTTACTTTAAGCCTACATTAAAATATTTATAACTAGTTATATTATAATATTTAAAATGCTTAAAAATATTTCCTAGAAAAAAATGATATAATTTTATGAGTAATTTTCTGATGATGTTTGTTGTTGATTAAGGTGATGTTTGTAGATGTTGGTTTATTGTTGTACTTTATCGCGTAAAATTTTAAGTAATAATATAAAAATCAAGTAAAAGATCTTAAAAAATTCTTATTTTAACTGTCATAGTAAATATTTTAAATCAATTTTTAAATTCCCAGTAAGACCTTTAAAAATATCAATTCGTTAAAAATCCCTCTGAAAGTTATCTGTGCCTGGATGCTGAGCGTAATTATAAAATATTAAATTACATGCAGTAGGATAATATATAAAAAAAGGCTATAGGGCCCTCCTCCAGGTTTTTTCCACATAATACGTAACGGATGACGAATAATCTTGTCTTCCTACGTAAGAAGATGCAACATAAAACGTACTGATCATTCTCAAGGCTTGAAAACACTTTTCAGCATTTTGTAAATAACGTTAAAAGCGTCTAAAAAAATAACCCAATATTCCATAAAATAGTTACAGGGTCCGTCCCCAGGATCTTTCCACATTATACAAAACAGATACCAAAGAATCTTGTCTCGCCTACATAAGAAAATGCAACATAAAACGTACTGATCATTCTCAGGGCTACAAAACACTTTACAGCATTCTGTAAATCACGTTAAAAGAGTCTAAAAAATAGCCCAATATTCCATAGAATCACTGACTCATTTAATGTATCTGGGAGGGAGAAATTAAATTGCTATTGTAAGACCAGTTTACAGAAATTTCTGGATCAAGGAAAGTTAAAAGTAATTGCCAGAAACTTGTGCTTTTTTCGTCCCAACGAATGGACCATTCGCATTTGGAAAGGCCAAGTCCTTTCCGTAACCGTTCGTTTTGACAACAAATTGCCTTTTCACGCGGATGTGACAGCCGATGGAGAAAGCCGGTCTCTCTTCATTTTAAAACAAAGAACACCCTGTGGAAGGGGGATGGAGGGGACTTTTACTTCCCGACGCTTTCGAATGTTCTAACAGGGGGTGCAGGAGATGGGAGGAGTCCTTCCCCTTTATTCGATTATAACTTCCACTTTGCTACGGTCCTTAAAATGCCTCCCAAATATTAAGTCAACAGCTCCAACAGTTAACTTTTTTATGATTATATTTCGAACGAAAAGGGAGGGGGTGAGTGGGAGACGTTCAGTAGAATGTGTTGCTTTCACCTTCTTCTTTCTTCTTTTTTTTATTATATTTTATTTTATTTTAGATTTTTTATTCTTTTTTTCTTTTTTTACTTTACCGAAGCTTTCTAATCAGTTTAAGAGTTCGAACTAAGGGAAGAGAAAAGTTGAAGCCTATTAGAAACCCCGCCCACCGGTCGAGGAAAAGAACCAATCACTGTTCGGCGCGAATTAAGGATCTTTAATCTGATTACCCCTCCCTCCCTTCAGTAACCCCCCTACCTCATCCATCTCTAACGAGCTAATGGATCGTACATAGTCCCATTTTTACCCTTTGTTTCTTCTTCATGCCCCACTCCCTTTCTTCTTCACCCACTCCCCCTTCCCCGAACGGCTTTTCATTAAAAGTGTCTAGGCACCTTTCTCCCACCCCCCAGACGATATTTTTGGGCTAAAATAAATAATAAATCACTAAAGGAACAAGAAAAAGCAAAGACGATGAAAATGAAAAAAAAAAAAAAAAAAAAGTACATATACCCTACCAGAAAGAGGAAGGTTTGATGGGAAGAAAAAAAAAAAAAAAAAATGCAAAAGTTTTCTTGATTTTGTTACATTTGAGAAAAGAACCTTGATAGTGAAATTACGTCAAAGCTTTTAGATTCCACTAAAACCCAAGAAGCGGGGTAAAAAGTTTAGACTGTACAATAAAGGAGGGGGGAGTAGGTGCAAGTCCTCCCCTTTTAAAAGAAGAATTAGGCACTACTTTAACGAAGGTGACATTTTGTTAGCTGCTTAAAACTTTCGTAATGTTTGTTCATGTTTAGAGCATTACAAGAATAAATAAAGCTTTTTGCATTAAGGCTATTTCGTAAGTACCTTTTAGAAGGTTGCTCTCTCTCTAGACTTTTCTTTTTTTTTTTCCTTTTTATTTATTTATTAGTAGCTTTCTTATTGGATTTTGTTCCATTAAAACAAATAGTTTTTATAAAAAATTTTTTGTAATTTTTATACTAGAATATAGTAGTTAGAATAGAAGTGATTACTCGATTGCATTTGTGTTAAATCGTTAAAAAGTAACAAAACTCGTATATTATTTTGATTTAGGTAATGTAAATTGTTGATGCCATTTGTAATTCTTCTTTAATTTTTTTTTTATTTTACTTTCTTTGTTTATGGCATATGTATAAAAGGCAAATATTTTTTAAATATATTTATGGCAAATATTTCTTTTTGGAATATATATAAATGGCAAATATTTTTTTTATATATTTATGGCAAATATTTCTTTATGGAGTATGTATAAAAGGCAAATATTTTTTTTATATATTTGGCAAATATTTTTTAGGGAATATGTGCAAAAGGCAAATATTTTTTTTTATATATTTATGGCACATATTTCTTTATGGCATATGTAATAAAATATATTTTCTTTATGGCATGTATAAAAGCTTATGTTTTAAAATAATTTATCTTAAGAATTTTGTAAAATGAGTAAAAAAATTGTTTTTCCGATAAAAGTAAATTTGTAAAATAATCTTTTAAAGCGAAATATATGAACTTAAAATTATCCTAAATAAAAAATGCAATAATATTTAAACCAAAAAACTTTGGAAATCATAAAAACATGCGCAGTGGATAAATTAGTACATTTTAAAATAAAATTGTTTTATTTTGTAAAAATATAATTAAATCAATACTTTTGTCACGATAACTTATTTAATTTCTTACAAAAAAAAAATCAAGCAACTTCAGCTTCTTTGACTTAAAGTCTTAAATGAATGAATATTAAAAATATTTTTTTTTTGTCTATTTAACTTTTAAATTACTAAAAGTTTACTTTTTAGTTACTTAGCAAAGCAATCAAATGAATAATTTTTATAGAACACCTCTCATTCAATATGAAAATTGAATCGATGAAGCCACGTTTTGCCACTAAATAATTTTTTATTATTTATAACATTCCAGACTGTTCGATCTCATTTTTTTCTTTTATTTTCACCATTAAGTACATTAATAAAAATAAGACAAAAATTCTGAATTTATTTTTGGATTTATAATTACACTTTTTTTGTTTTCTGTAGTTTAAAAAAACTCTTTTTGAAAAAAAATTCGTTAAATGAATTTGAAAATATAAAATAAATTATTAATGACTTAAAATTGGAAATATTTAGATTATTTTATTATAAATGAACAGTATGATTCAAATTTAAGAATATAGTAGGATAATAAAGTGAATTCTAAATTTGGATTAACAAAATATTTTTCATATTTTTATATGGCTTTAAAAATAGCTATTTTAGTTCATGCGAATTTATCATTTATATTGCTGCATGTATTCAATGTCGTATAATTTTCCAAATTTTAATTTGCGAATTTTTGATCTGAAAATTGACATTTTAATTTATATTCTCTTAACATCACTTTTTATACTTGTAACTGAGACATTGAAAATGTCTCAGTTACAAGTATAAAAAGTGATATATCAAAAATATATAAGAAGAACAATATCTTTTGAAGCAATTATTTTGTTATACTTTCATATGAAAAACAAAATAATTGCTTCAAAAGATATTAATTGCCTTTATTTATCTTTTCATATCTGCAACTATTGCAGATTTTCGTCAGTTCTTACAGATATAGTGAGAATTAATTTTTTTTTCATGCTAATATTCCTCATTAATTAAAAATAAGTTTAAAAAGAGAAGAATTGCACTACAGACAATTGCTTGCAAGATTTTTCGAGTCTGTTTATTTTGCTAAAAATTGTGTGATAGCCAAACGTATAGCTTGAAAGCAATGCACATTAAACAAATGAAATCAAGATTCTTATAAGATCATTCAGAAAGAAAGGGAATAGGTCATGCATTTTTTTTTTAAAGTTTGAAGACATATTCGTAAGACGTGCATTCGTCAGATGAGTCTGCTTTGACATTCTTACGGTTGTTTTCCAGAGGATACTGAAGTAGATAAAGTAGAACATCAGTTAATCTAAAACTTGATCTCATGCCCACTCGAGCTTCTGATTGGCTGGAGTCCTACGATATAAGGTGCTCATTTCCAGTGGAAATCCAGCTTTATTTTTGATTTGCAGAAACGAGCCTGCTTCAATTTTCTTGTATTAATTCTACGGCTTTGAAACATGGACTTGGGTAAGATCTGATGAGACACATTTAGGTATATTTGAGTGAAAGACTTGAAGGGCTATTCTTGGAGGTGTTAGGGAAAGTGCAAGCACGGTACAACACAGAAATTTATAAATGCTATAAAGATATTATAAAATTTATTAAGATTAACAGATTGAATTGCTCAAGTATTTAGAATGAGTGAATGATTTTAGTATTTAAACCCTGTAAAAAGATTCGTTTTGGCAAAGCCACAAGGACAAAGAGGGCGACTCAGTTGCGATGGATAAACGCAGTTGAAAATGATTTTGCTGTACTAAAGGTTAAGAATTGGAAAACCCTTGTCATCCAGAGGAATGTATGGCAATGTCTTCAAAGGAAAGCCTTGGCCCACCCTGGACTACCGTGCTATTGATGATGATGATGATTATATTAGTTAAAATGAATCTTAATAACATACAGAGTGTAAAGAATTAAACTACCCTAAGTATAGCAGTATCTACTCATTTTGCTGTTGTAATTGCAAAATAACTAGATTACTAGAAAGCAATTACTTGCCGTGGGCATGAAATGCTTACGTTTTTACCAAAGACCAACCTGTACAATCTGTACTTGACTAACTTGACAATATTAGCATGGAAATATGACAATTTTATCATGGAAATATGACAATTTTAACATGGAAATATGACAATTTTTATTGAGAAATTCAACTGGGCAATTCGTTCTTTAATGTCTACTCTTTGTTAGTTGAAGTTGAAACAGTATTAATATCTTATGCTTATTAGTTTAAAATTGAACCAAAACATGTAATTGAAATTAGGAAATAAACGCATAAATCAAATAAAATGGCATAAAATAGATTTTTTGTTTTTTTAAAACGGGAAAACGATATGATGATATCTAAATTTTAATTAAATTTATGTACCACTTTCATTAATACGATGTATGTTATCATTTTTCATTGCTATCAACAAATCTGCTTTAATCAATTTTCAAGCGAAATTATTTAAATAATTTCACAGAAAAAAAAAAAGATAAATAAATCAAATAATATATACTAACAACAAACAACGATTTTTTAAAATTTGTGTTTATTTTTTTACTTTTTAATTACAAATTTGTTTAACCTATCTTATTTTACTTTTGCATTTAATTCAGATTAAGTGCAATTATGAAAAAGATCGGTAGCAAATTTTTTAAACGATTTTGAGTGAGGTAACATCAAAAGCTGTCATGTGACTGAATCATTTATTGCTTTTTATGCAACATTTCTATAAATTGACACCTTAATAACATAGTCTACGTTAATAATACACTTTTATATCTATTTAATTAAGATGTATGGCATAATTTTCAAGTTCCATGGCATTTTAGTTTTGTTCCAACCACTTCGAAAAGAACAAAAAATAATTTCTGAAACAAATTACCTCCATCCTTATAATTTTTCTGAAATTAAAACATTATCTGCAGAATAAGCAACAACAAAACTATGGAAAGAAGAAGAAAAAAAAAAAAAAAGAAAGAAAGAAAAACCTAACAAACAACACCCAGACCGAAAAAGATGTGTAATTCGCACAGCTTATTGAGCTCCCTTCCCTTTTCAGAACGCAAAATCTATACACACACACACACACAGCCGACCAATTTTCAGCCAAATCACATCAAATCCTGTCGGAAATAAGCTTTCACATTAAACGAAAATGCAATAAAAATAACTAACCGGGAAACCTTTGACTGTTTTCTTCTCTTCTTCGTTTTTGCGCGTTGCTGGGGGAGGGGGGGCAGACAGCAAGGGTGGGGGGGGCCTGTAGCGAGTGACAGGCTGAAATGTCGAAGATAGGAACCGGCAGAAGGGGGGGCGGACTTTTCGGTCGTGCCATATTGGGCCGATCTCGAGTCGACGTTTTAATCTCCGCTTTGCTAATTGGTTAGTGGGCACTGCCACTTAGGGGTGCAATTAACGCCCCTCACCTCCCCTCTGCCCCTTCCACCCGGAGGTACGTGAGCGCGCCGTATCCATGGAAACGCAACGCATCCGCGGAGGATGGATCTCGGAGCAGTGGGAGAGAGAGAGAGAGAGGAGTTGAGTTGTTTCGAATGTAATTTTTTTTCTCCCCCCCTTTTTTTTTTCTGTGTCTTACTACACTAAAGCACGTGTGTGGAAACGATTTAGAGATATCTTAGTGATGAGGTTGATGTTAGAAATTGATTGCGGCTTATTTTTCTTTCGTTAAAGGTTTGAAATTATGTGTGTTTTAATGGTGAAGTAGTAGAAATATGGATTAATAAAGTGTAATCATATTATATCGGATGTTGCCATGGTTATTATGAAATATCGATAATGAAAGAAATGATGGGAACTCTGTTTTGATATGTCAAAGATAAGTTTTCAAGCCGATTCAAGCGTTTATGCATTGTGATCATAATTGTATAAATGACAAAAAAGACAAATAAATAAAAAATAATTAATAAATAAATAATCAATCCATTTGCTGGAAAATAACAAACCAGAAATATTTTTGAGATTTACTTTAAAACTTTATTCTAATTGTATTTTAAACAAAGAACATTAAAAAAAAAAAAAAGGCATTTTTTATCTTAAATTTGTCCTGACAGATGATTTTATAGTAGATTTTTTTCCTTTTTAAATAGATTTGCTTCAGATTTAATCAGAAATAAATGCTGATAGGTTTAATTTATTTAAATATTTTTTTACAACAAAGTTTCTCCGATAAAACTTTTGAACTTCTTAAGTTATAAAAACAAACTACTATTTTTAAAAATGCACACTAAGATTCTGTTATATTACAATATCCTACATTTTTATAGGTCGTATTTTTTTTTCTTGTAGAGTAATTCGTGTTAAGTCATTTAAACCGAATTAATTATGCATTTCCTTTAAATTCACACTTAAGTAAGGTTTGAATTATATTATTATTATTATTATTGAAATACTTTTATATGAAATTAAAATAGTATTCTTATCCAAAAACATAATTAATAAAATTAAATCATTTAGCTGCCCTTCAAATTTATACATGGGCATTGAATGAAATTTTCAGACATTTCGTACTTGTAATACACGAATTTATATTTATAAATCTCTGTATGAGCCTATTTATAATCATATTTGCTAATATAATTCCATATTTATTAAACTTCGTAAAACTAAAATTTATATTCTAGTTTTTTTAGTAATTTTTATAAATATCTTAATGTTGACGAGCAAAATATTTGAGGCGACTGTGAGTATCAGAGAGACTGTGAGTTATGATCTTTATCAAATAATAAAGATCATAACTGGATTTTATATATTTCGAAAAGAAATGTTTAGCACGAATATTTTTTACTGTTACTGAATTAAGTGAAGGTGAATTTGCAGAGAAGAATTTTGTATTGTCAAAATATAAAATTCGGTCAACAACTATCTTCTTTAAAGAGTGTTGCACGACGCTGATTTTGTAAGGATATGTAGAAAAAGGAAAGCTCAGGTAATTCCTATTTTGTAGGAATTACGACAGTTTTTACTATGCCAGCGACACTTAAATTCCAAAACCTATGATGCTTGAAATCAACTTAGTCATTCACTGCCCATGGCGAAGTCCCATTTTTGCTTCATAAATTGTAATGAGGTAGTAATTATAGAATTTTCTTTATTATTTTACTATTTCATTTTGTACGCTTGATTCTGATTATCACATTACTCTTCTCTATTCTGAGCTATCTTTTCTATAAAAGCAGATTTATTAATGTAATTACTAGTACAGATTTTAATTAAATTTATTTAAATGTTAAATAAATTATTAAATAGACATTGTATTAAAATTATATACTCAAATCGCTATATTATTTTTAAGTCGAAAAGATCGATAGCATTTTAGAAATAAAATAAAAGTTCAATTTAGATTGCATATCCCATAAAAGTTAATACATTACTTCTTCTGGTTAGCTTGTCTAGTGTTTTATAGATGATTTATTTTATTTATAACAACTCCTGGGACTAAATCTACATAAGGAAGTTGTAAATAATTAACTCTCTTTAAGTAACATTGTAATAATCTATTGAAAAAGACGAAACAAAATGAACAGAAAGATATATAAATGCAATAATTTGTTATTATAACATGCTATGTCAGTCATGATTTATGATCGTCATAAAAAACAGATTTTTTAAATAAATTCTAAAAATCAAATCTTGTTATAAAGTAACACAATAATTAAATGATGCAATTTAAATTCGTATTTCCTTTGAAAGAACGGATTTGGAAGAGTTAAAGAATGTCAATCTTGCAGTTTATTAATTTACACGTCAGTTTAATAAAAATAAATTAAAAGTCTTAAAAATTAAATCATCTTTATGTTATGAAGTCATCACGCTGTTCACTAGAAAAAAGACGAAACAAGATATAGAAGGATGCATTAATTCAATAATTTCTTTTATGCTTATCAATTTACCGGCAATTAACTAATTATATTATCCAAAGATAAGCTTAACTTGATAAACATTCTACGAAGTATAATCTCTTATCACTTTATATTCTATACAATCTTTACAGACTGGTCTAAACTTCTTAATGTAAATTAATTTACAATGGATGCTTCTCCCTACCACTGATATGGGAATCGAATTACCGAAATCCTCTGCTAACCAGCCCAACGAAGACTTTATTTACAGTGGCAATCCCTTTTATTGGTATGTCGCTAACGTGATTTACTCGGCCAACCCTTTTGTGCCGCTTGAATAGCAATTAGGGAGGGGGCACGATGCCAACAAGAACCACGCCCTTCTTACTCCTAACAACCCCACAAAAGATCGTTTGCCATCTTTTCTTGAGAAGTAAGATTTTAGATGAATTTATTATAAAAGGAAAGATATTTAAATGATGTAAAGTAATGAGATCGATATTAGAAAATTTATTCGTTAGATAAGTTACTAAAATTTTGCATTAAACAACATTTAATTAAAATTTGAAAAGTGATTCAAAAATTGTTTCATTGACATCATTATCTTACGTCATCATTATCTTTCGTTATCATAGTCATTTTACGTCAAAATCAAAAAGTTAATCGATAAAATTCAAAATATAATATAAAAATTATTTTAAACAAAAGTAAAATATAAATTTTAATTTCGTTCAGCAAATATGGCGTTTTAAGTGCTGAGAAACATTGTTATATAAGGTTATTGAATATTTATTTCGTTAAATGCCCAAGCACAAGTTTGAATGACAACTAAACGAATCAACTTAAATAACGATAAACGATTACGATTAAAATTATATTCTTATTTAAAAAAAATAATTATGTTTTTAAATAAGAATATAATTTTAATTTCATGTAAAAGTATTTTTATGAAAATTTCACAAAGATTCTTTAATAATAATAATAACAATAATATTCTATTTCGAAATCTATGTCTATGAGCATTTTAAGGAAATATGATATTATTTTAGTTTAAAGATTGCAATTCAAATTACTTTATAAAACCGGAAAAAATATAAAAAATAAAAATATGAGATGTTTTAATGTAAAGATATTATTTTGCACATTTTTTATGATAATACTTTTGAAAATAGTAATTTGTCTTCACATCTTAAGAAGTTAAAAAATTTATTAAAGCAGATTTGACAAAAAAATATTCAATTATGTTAAACGTATTTGAATTTATTTCTGATTAAACTTCAACAAATTACTGTTTCAAAAAAAAAAGAAAAAAAGTTACCATTTTGATTTTTACATTTTGAATATTTTTGTCTAAAATACATTTAGAATAAAATCCTATCCCATCTTTTAGGTTATTCATTAAAAAATATAAATAATTATTTTATTCGTATTTAGATTTTTCGACCTTGAATGTTTCTGTCTGAGAGATAGATAAAATTGACAGGCGCGCTTTCCAATAATTGGAAATTGCTTGAATTCTAGTAGAAAACATCCCAGGTTGTGATTTATATACAATAAAAAATTTTATCAGCTAAGAGGAATATCCCATAAGTATTTCGTAAATGTTCTACTAATGATCTAATTAGTCATAGAGAATTCATATCGATTTACTACCATATATTTTATTTAATGTTGTGGTTGTGAGATTTTCACTACAAATAAATATATTTAAAAATTCGATTAATTTCCAGAAAAAAAAAAAAAAAAAAAAGCATAGACACAATTTAGTTATGCTTTTAATATTTTGATGTTATGTCCTACAAGATTGTTGTTTATCTAAATTTGCTTTTGGCAATCTTGTTTACTCTCGATTCAGTTCCATTTCATAATGTCATTTAAGAACAAAAAATTAATATTTTTCGAAATAAGTCATATTTTAAAATATTTCAATGATAACGTATGTCAAATGTTTAGATATATATACATTCAAGGGCCAAAACATTATGACCACCCCTATATTTTGCAATGAACTCACCTGGATGACGTGGAAGGCACGTGATCAGGTGGAAGTGGTATTTAACTGGTATTAATCCATGCCATGGCGGGTTGAAGCTGTGTTGCGCTCCAAAGGTGGGCAAACTTGTTATTGACAGATGGTCATAATGTTTTGGCTCTTGAGTGTATATCTATATATTAATTTAATTTTCTGTGAATAAGTATTTTCGTTGTTTAAAATCAGATTTATTGATGTCGATTAAATTGAGTATAAAATGATACGCAATTTACATTTTGTTATTTCATTTTTAATTAAAAAGTCATTATCGAAAAAAAATCACATTGGGAAATCTAAACAAATTCAATTGGGAATATTTTTAAACAATATTTATGTACTTTTTCCGAAAAATTCCAAAACAGGAGAGGGGGAACAAATAGTAAACACTTTACTGCAACCAAGAGATTTTTCACTATTCTGTAGGACACAAATAAGCTTCTAAATTCCTCTTTTCCAATTTCGAAATCTCGTCGCTCTCCCCCCATGTCTGTCAGCACTCCCCTCCGTCTTCCAAAATGCAAATCGAACTCGTGCCTTCCCCTTTTGAGGTGCCAAAGAAAACGCAAATAAAAGGAAGAAAAACCCTGACTCAAGAATTTCCCTAGGCTGTAAACACTTGACTTGACATCAGCAACGCCAATTCCACTGGACCTGCCGGACACCTTAATTGGTTCTCCGTGTGTGGGCGCGTGTTCGCAACACCCCCACCCCCACCTCATCTCTTCCCTTCTCTTCCACTCTCTGAGTTACGCAAATCGTAGTAGTAATTTCTGGGGTTAGAATGTTTGTGAATGGTAGAATAGAAATGCAGGATTACTAACATAACTTTATTCCTTATGTAGCGTTGTTGATTTTAAAACGATTTTGGAAATTTCATTTAGTTTTTTAAATCACATAATTATTATAATGACTAAGAACTGTCTTTATCTAAAGAAAGAGTACATTTTAATTTTTGTCTCTGTAATTTCACTTTAATATTAATACAAATATTCCAAACAGTAAGTTTTTGATGTAATTCGTATAGTGTTTAATTTCGAATTATAATCTAAAATGATCCATAATCATGAATTACTGTTTATTTCATTATGAATAGGAATATTAATATATAGGAATAATTAATATGGTTATGATAATTTTAAGAATTACAACTAATCCTTATAATAATAAATAGCTATTGCTAGTACAATATTTTAAAGCAAGACAAATTCTGCCGAATATCTTTTAAGAAATAAAAATAACTTTTAATGTTACATTTAAAAAAAAAGTTAGTTAATGTTATGGATATATTATTATTATATTAAATTTTAAACTTAATTGAAAATGATCAGCTGTTTTATTAATATTTCGCAGCAATCAATAGCAGAAATAAAGGAATATTGTTCAATTTAAATTCTTTCATTTTAACGTGTTGTTTGATGTTTTAAAAATCTCTAAATCATTGGAGAATTAATTAAAGTCATTTATATTAATCGCAGGCAAGTAAAACTCGTCTGATCGCTCGCTTACATTTTTTTTCTTCCGTTTTTTAACTAAAAGTTGGTTTAAAATTCCCTTGTGCAGCGAAAGCAAATGGTTTTCTAATGCTCAATTGGATCAAATGTTTTTCTAATGCTGTATTAGATCAAATGGTTTTCTATTGTTCTATTGGATCAGATTGTTTTCTTTTGCTGTATTTGATTAAATGTTCTATTGCTATATTGGATCAAATGATTTTCTATTGCTCGATTTGATCAAATGATTTTCTGTTGCAAATGGTTTTCTATTTATTGATTACGAAAACATTTTTAATTTCTACTGGCTGTGCAACCATGTAATAATCTTCAATTACTTTCAATTTCTACAGGATTAGTTTGGCTTACTTTTACATATCAAATTTTAACCGTTCAATCAAGCTAATTTAAAATTAGAATTAAAATTAATATTATTATTTAGAGAAATATGAAAAGTTTAAAAAAAAGTACTTTTAGGTTTTAACAATAAAATAAGCTATTTATGAAGTATATCCTGATTCAGGTTCTAAGTATTAAAGTATGAAATATGATTTTATCTTATTATAATTCTATACAATATTGCCATATTGAATACTTAATGCAAAAATGCGAATTTACTCCCGTTATGTTTAAATAAATACCTTGAAATTGATAAAGTTCAATTTTTTTCATGTCTGTTCTCTGAACTATAACCGTTTCACTGTATTTGTACACATATTTCATTAAATTTATATCAAAATATATTCAATGCGGTGTTTTATTTCCAAGAGTATTATTTAATTATTAATTTTCGCAAATAAATAATAATATAGCAAGCAAAATGTTTGAAATGAGTGTACTAACTTCAAGGTCTATTAACTGATAAGTTCGGGCAATGAGAAGGCCATATTGATATTAAAATGTCGTTTCGCTTTGAAGTTAATATGCATGAGATCTGTAGGGTTTCATCAAATTCTATTGCAGAGGTGCAAATGGAAAATGAGAGAAATTTCAATTAGAATCCTATGGATGCAAACGTCATTTCAGATTCACAGTGTGTACCACGCAGGACGTCCCTCCCCTTCCCCTCCCTTCATTCCTTTCATCTCCCTCGGAATACTTTATCAGAATATATATTCCAAAGAGAGTGTGAGAGAGAGAGAAACAAAAGAAAATTATCATCTGCGTGAAAATAGAACGACTCGAATTCATTTCTTCGTTCCTTTTGTGTTCGAAAACGAAGGAAAGCGAGGTAGAGAGAAAAAAAAAGATAAAACATGAGATAAAAAGAATAAAATAATAATAATAACTGGAAAAAAAAAAAAAAAAAAAAAAAGAAAAGAAAAGAAAGAAAAGTCGTCTGCTCCGTTATGAGATGCGTAAGTAAGTCACAGTCCAATCACGCGTCCCCAAACGAGATTGAGATTGAAGTGGGGGAGAGGGGGTTAGGGGGTCGAGAGAAAGAGAGAGTTCTTAGATTCCAATCTTTCGGCGGAAATATGCAAATGAGGTGGAATAATGCGATTAAAGGGCGCATATCATCAAAGGGAGAGTTGGCCGTCCCTCAAAAGTAATCGCTTAAGAGCATTAATTGAAGCCTTTCGCTTTTCTTGCGCTCAGCCGCTAATTGACCCGGAGTTAATTGCTTTAATTACTCGCGCTAATTACTCTCAGCGCAAGGATGTTCCCTCCTCCGCTTTTTTTTTTTTTGTTTTGGGCGTTGTTGTTTCTTTCTTCTTCTGGCAGCGTTAATTATCGCTTGTCCTCATTAGCCTGTCGTCTTGTTCACCAAGAAGAATCGCTGGGAGAAGCAAGTCCTGCCTTTAACAGGAAAGGGGTTGGAGTTAGCGTGGAGGTAATTTATGCCGAATTAGTCTGTTGGCAAAGTAGAACTTTTAGGATTACTTAACGATTTGCTCCTTGTTTTGATGCTCTTATTTATTTCGATTTCATAGTTATCGAATAATCTGTGTAACTTTCTTAACAACAATGCACTTTTCAAATCTTTGAATTTTAACTTTTAACTTTTAATACTTCTCAGTGACTTCCTTTGAGATTTTGACTGCTCTAAAAGAATGAAATTATTATTCACATTTTATTTATTATTTCCCTAATTTAAAAAATTTAATTAAAAATTAAAATTTTTTTTTTACTTTTTTTAAATATTATAAAATTTTTAATTTTAATTAATTAAATAAATTCCCTCTCTAATTAGCCCTAAGTGTGCACAAAATGACAGTAGAGCAACAAACCTAACCAAATCGAAATCAAGTTGACTTACCCGTTGGTGTAAATCATTCGTCACTAAAATTGCCGAAAATTAGTAGCTCCAGCATTAAACAGGATTATATTGCCTCTAGACTGCGCCCTACAATGTTGAGAAAGATTTTTCTTGAGAGAACTTTTGGTATTCGCCTCTTCCTCAAATTGCATGGGAAGGCATTCCGGCCTACTAACTTATGGGATCCATCCTTGACATGGAAAAGGAAATTTCCAATTAGGCATCGTTTGTCAAGATTTAATATACTTTGTGCAGAACCCCAACAATTCCTTCGGACCATTTAATATTTAAGTAATAATTCATGAAACAGTGTTTTTGTTCTTCAAATTTTATTTTCAATTTTAGGTATTAATTTTAATCGTAGTATATTTCATGCAATGATAATTAGCATATTTTATTTAAAAATTAAAGTAAATAGGTTAATTTAACAATAGAAAACCGCATTCACTTGATATAAGTATTCATAATTATTAGTATGTGGAAGACATTTAAATTGGCAGTAATTCACCAACCAAATAAGTTTATTGCAATTCTGATTAAATACGTAAGGCTCGCAAATAACGCATAAAATAGATAAGAAAATAAATAAGAGCTATACAAAAGGGAAACATCGTATGTCAGAATGACTTGAAAAGAAAGAATAGGAGAAGATAATTCGAGTTAGAGTAGGAAATCGTAACTCTCACGAACCGCTGAAAGAAAGAAAGGAAATTAAATAAATAAAATAATAATAATAAATAAGAAAGATAAAATTTAATCAGCTGGAACTGCTGTACAGTTACCCATAAAATTTAGAATTTAATGTAAAACAAAACTCATAATAGCAATCTTAAATGAACAAAGAAAGAAAAAGTATCAATACATCATGTTCAGGCAATAAATTATGCTCATCAGTTATCGTTCAAAACTAAAAAAAGAAAACAGATTAAAATAAAAAAATAAACTGTAGAATTCTAAACCATTTTATGAAAAACACGTGAAAGAAATTATAAAAAAAATAATAACAGTAGAATTCTAAGCGATTTTGTAATAGGCCCATAAAAGAAATTTAATAAAAAAGCACTTGAAAATAATTTAAGTAAACCAATAAGAATAAAAGATATATAAAAAATAAGAAACCAATAAGAAACGTTGTAATTGGTCGAGAACATCGCTAACCCACACTCACTAAAACAATATCCATATTTTTATGGGTAAAAAGAAAGAAAAGAAACAATACCATTGAATTAAAACATTTTCACATGCAAAAAATATTTTCTGTAAAAATATTTTTTGCAGATAAAACACACAGAATAAGACAACTGTTGAAAAACAGTAATAAATAATGAGATTCTTCTTCTTCATTGGCGCAAACAGCTCCATAGTGGGACAAGGCCGTTTACCTACTGGCAAATAAATAATGAGATAATAGCTTTAAATTAAATATCTTAATATAAGAAGAGTTAATAATCATAGATATATATAGAAATTAAGAGACGAGAGATTGTGACCGTAATCCATTCTTTTTTTTTTTTTTTTGTACGTCAGTGTTCCTTATATGCATATCGTGATTTATCACCGACAGACCTCTGATGAGGAAGCAATTTTAACGGTAATTGTAACGAATATGCTTGCCATATGAGTGAAAACCTAGGAAACCTGAGTGTTGAAGTGGAACGCTGACATAAACAATGGCGAGTTTCTCTGCATCTTATGCACATCACCGATCTCACAGTTGGATTGGACATCGTATGTCTTTGAATAAGATTTTTAAGGAGATTTTACAAAATTAAATACCTTCCTGAAAAATAGATAAGAAAGGATTGGATTAATGATTTATATCCATATTTAGGATTGAATTAATGATTAATTTAATAAACCAAACATTAATTTTATTTATCAAAATAGATTAAATTAAACTTATTAGTTGCCTAATCTTGTATTGGTGCCAAAGCATCGGTGAGAACTGAGTTGAAGAATTAGATTACTGTTTGGTTCGATTCTTGTTTCCATCTAGTAATTAATGCCATTCGAAGTATTTCGCAGACACGCATTTTAGCCGCAAGTGGCACAAGTTTTTTAATTGGCTGAACCGAGTATATTATTTAAAACTATGTCATTACTTTCAGATCTCATATTTCATAATTCGGATTGGCTCTTTTAAATTTTTAGCATTAATTATATAAATTCATCGGCTATATCGTTCATTTTCTTTCTTTCCTGCTTTATTATAAAGGGAGTTACTATATTGTAACGTCTCGGCCTATATTAGACCTATATATACACTCGGCCTATATATATATATATATATATACAGGACTATATTTATTACAAATTATTAACAAACAAACAAAAAAAAGGAAGATAAAGAATTAAATTTGATTCACACGTTTAGTCCACTCCAATTACGGAGATTTTCAGAGTTCTCGAGTCTACGACAAATCTAATGCACCCATCTGCTGCTGCGGCAGACCTTAATTATCACACGGCGTGATACAGTAAACCACAAAGGAATCACTTTGTAAACAGGCGGAATTTCCGACCTGTCCTTCCCTTTCAGGAAAAAAAAGAAAAACAACGCTTTTAGACTTGTCACAGAACTCTCTCCTTCTCCAAAAACCTCCCTGTAAGAAAATCCATAAAGAGGGGGGAGGGTCAGCTTCCTTCGCTTCTCATTGGAGTCGATACTTCCTCAACCCATGGTCTATCATCAATCACCAAAAACTCATGATGTAGTCCATATTCCATCTGTAATTGTTTCGACCTGTGAAGATCGAACAGAGAATCGCTAATTTCATGAGGTCTAATCCATGGCACTGATTATCTGCTATCAGATTTGAGTGGCAGGTTTTTATTATACACTTGTTAAAGAACATACATTTCTCTCTCATGGGAACGAAATGCTTCTGGCGGGAAAAATGCTACAGTACTATATTATGGCAAAAATGTAATAATTATTGAAGAAAACTAGATGCATAAAACAGTTCATGCATATATTTTACCCACTTATTAAAATGAAAAATAGTTTTTATTGTTTGAAATTTTTATTTCTTCTTCAACCATTTTTGGTTTGAATGTTAGGTTCGACTCATAGCATGTACTTAAATCAGTTCTCTGAAAATTCTGTCCTAAATTTCCAACCACCTGTCCGCATAAACCTCAAACTATCTCCCATTATTAGTAGAATCCACAATCCAATAAAATGGAAAAGAGCAAATTGAAGGTCCATTCGAATTCTGCAGGGGTGGGGGGTGGGTACACTAATCTCGCAATTTTGGCATAGATTAGGGGATCAAATAAATCTGTGCCGGTGGGGGAAAAGGAGGAGGGGGCGTCGTCAAGTGGCAGAAAAGCCATTGCCAATTCATGGGACTACAAACTTAAATCCTCGCCCCCCTTTTGCCTTTAATCCCTTCATCTCGGCGAACGTAGAGCGGCGTAAAATTCCATATTAGCAGAATTACCCTATGGGAAGAGAAGGCGATAAGATTGTGCAATCGGCGTCTTTTATCGCTCTTTGGCGAAAATTGCCTCTATTTGGTATTTTATTTAAGTTTGATGAAACGAAAGCCATGACCATTTTGACACACCATGTAAAAAAATTTGTTAGATGCTTTTATGCATTTATTTTGTGTATTAAATTCAAAGGATTTTGTACAGTCAAAATATATCTTTTTTTGCACAAATCATCGAGTTTTTTAGATAAATCTTTCAAGTTTTATCCATCGAAAATGCACTGTAATCTTAAGCTCAATACACTATGTATACAATAAAAATTTAGCAGTGGTTTTATTTATGAGAAACGAAGTCTTGCATAACTTGTATGTTGTATTCAGTCTTATTAAAGGAACATATTTCAAAATTCATAGAAAAGGGCATAATGGTAATGTTGAATGAAAAAAATAGCCTGCTTTAAATAAATAACCTTTATAAACGCTTGTTATAATAAACCTAGAAACAATATCAACTGAATTTCAGCAATGGTTATATTCTTTAGTGATCCCAAGTTGTTTATCGTCATATCGGTTTTCTATTTCGAAGGTTTATCTTTTTTTTTTTTAACACCTCTTTCTTTTTTATTTGACACTTTTACTTGTATTTTATTTATCAAACTTTCAAAACCAAAAAGTTAGATGCACTGTAAAATATGTGGTCAATGAATATAGTTGAATTAAATTCTTGATGGTTGTTCATCTCTTCCAAGAAATACAAAATATGAAATTAAAACTAAAAAAGAATATCGATTCTTCTAAATTCCTAATTATGCAGTAAAATATTTTATAATTAATTATAATTTTAAACATTTGAGTTGTCAAATTAAAAATTTAAATCAAATTTTCTCAAAATGTAACTGCATAATAAGGGTTTTAAGCAGTATATTAATCATAAATCTACTTTCCCATGTCCGTTATCTTTCTTCTGCACATTGTTTGGCCACTTTTGATGTTTTGAGATAAATTCGTAAACAACAAATAAGCAGCATGAAATAAAGTCTACCAAATAATAGATGTAAACATAGAGTTCATAATTAAAAAATTTTTTCATGGTTTTCTGAATATATATCATAAACACTAAAACCAGATTCTTATGTAGATAAAATAATACATTTACTTTCCATGTCCTTTATCTTCTGTATAATGTTTGGGCGTTTTTGTCATTTTGAGATAAATTCGTAAAAAAGAAATAAGCAGTATGAAATAAAGTCTACAAAATAATAAATTTAATCATATAATTCATAACTTATCAAGTAATAATAATGAATTATAATACAATCAATTTGAGAAATGTCACAATCTGAAAAAAAAAAAAATTTTTTTTTCTCATGGTTTGCTGAATATATTTCATAAACACTAAAGCCAGATTCTCAAATGTATAGTTTAAATAATACATTTGTGCTTACCATGAAACTAGAAAGCTTTTATTGAATCATTCTTTAACATGTAATATACTTTATTGAAGACTCCAATGGTGAAAATGAAGCACAAAATGAAGAAATAATTTTTTAATTTATCCCATTGAGAATTACTGAGAGTTATGTGAAAATTTGTTTTCACGAATAATTTTTACAGCTGAATTTAAGAATTTAATTGTTTTATTACTTATCAACATATTTATTATTTTTAAAATATCTTTATTGTAAGATTGATAAAAGCAGATTTATTGATGTCAATAAAATGTCCTGCAATAGGATGTATCTGTTATAATTCATAATTTTAGTTGCATCATTTAATTTAAGAAATCACCATAAAATATAATGTAAATTCGTCTCATTTAACACACTAAAATACACAATTGCAATTTTTCCCTCTTGCATTTATTAATGAAATTCTTAAAGAATTTTACTCAAAGGTGCGCTATCTCCCATTCTTTCCTTGGCGAACATCAACAGGGAAAATCGCCGTATCCTACAACAACCCCACTCGTCCTAATCTGGAAGTTGTTCAATTGAGTCCCGAATCCTTTTTGTGCGGGTTCAGTAGAGCCATTTTTAGCTTTTCCGGGATTACGAGACACCCAATGATTGCCTGTTAATCTGGTCACCGCAGAGCCAGGCCATGGGGATTAGGCGGCCATTGTCGCCAAACCGTGTCCATTTTGTGTCTTCCAAAAGATATCGGTCGCACAGTTTAAAGGGGAAGGGAATTCAATAAAAGCATTTGTGGAAGAAAGTTGGCACACAGAGACATTGAGAAGCCAACGATCTCATTGTTCATCAGTGGGATAAATGGTTTATTTCGGTATAGATAAGGTTCTAGAACAAATAAATGACAGCGCGTTCATGTCTCTCATGAAACTGCCAAGGTAATCTTCAGAAATAAATATAATATGAAATAGTTTGTTATTTTAAAGCCAATACATGTTGTGGGTTATATTTAAAAACATAAAAAAACCTTTGTCACCTTTAAAAAAATGTACTGATGCAAAAATGTTAGATGGTAAAATGTTTTTTTTTTTTTTTTTTTTTGTCAAACTTTTAAAACTTTAAAAACCTTTGTCTCCTATCCATGTTGAAATTGTCATGGATAGGTGACAAACTTTAAATAAGGTATTTTTAAATTTATATTTTTCTTTTCTTAATAATGAATACATTTTTTGACTGAATTTAATTATTGAATTTTATTAATTAATTTCTTATTTAAAATAGTTTAGTTTATAAATAAATCAGCTTAGAATTATAAAATTCATCATCATCATTGGCACAACAGCCCTATGGTAGGCCGAGATCGTCTGCCTGATGGCAGATTTGGAGACAGGAGATGTTTCCTTTTTACGGGGTAGCATTGTCAGTCATACGCCCAATGGTCTGCAGCCATATTAGATCGGGACCGACAGTTTAAAGTGAATTCTGAATCACTATAAACATCCAAGATACCGTCGGGACTTGAATCCGAAATCTGTGGCACCGAGCGTCAGAGCGTTAGTCACTCAGCCATCAGAACCCAATTATAAAATTAAATGCACAAAATTATGTTTTAATATAAGTTAAAAATGATTCTAAACCAGAATTTTTATTTTGAGTTTAATTTATACTTTTTAGAAACTTATAAGCAGGCAAAATGTATTGTGTTTAATCAATGTACATAAAATGCAAAGTATGCAATAATAATGCATTATAACTGTAATAGCAGATTATTAAGTTCATCACTAGATGATGACAAATTGCATAATTTCTGTAGTTTAGTTATTAAAGAAATATCTCAGCACCATATCTACAAACATTCAATGAAGTGCTGGGTACACCTTAGACAATTTGGAGTCACATAGCAATACATTAGGGTCAATAGGGTTGGAAATGTACACAGAAAACGCCAGAAATGAAAGGACATCACATATATTTATTTAGTTTATTAACCAATGTACAACAACAACAAAATTAACATTGTCATCAATAACAGATGCATATCGTTTTTACACAGAATCCTTCAGACACTGCAGAAGGACATCCCAACATAGTATTCTACACCTAACATATTCGAACTCTGTTTGTCCTGTATCAGATCATCGTAGTCTCCTCCATATCCGGAATCTGTATGTTTCGTTCTCCTCATTAGATATTGTGCGCATACAAGAAGCGCTGGAAGATTTACCCAATGCATTCTGCAGCTTCATTAGCCAAATGCAAATCTGCTGATTCTACGTCTGTATGATCAACCGTCCTATTATGGCTGCGTTAGTGTGTCTAATGATGAATCTCTGTTAGAACGTTCGTAACTTAAGCTGCCTTTCTCTCATAAATTCCTTAATAAATTCATAGAAAAATAATGGCAAATAAATATTATTCTTGAGTGAATAATAATAATAATATAATTATTTTAAATAATATTAATTTTAGAATTTTTTTATTTATTATTATTTTTATAATGATTTCAATTTTTCTTCGCAAATAGCTTTATTTCTACATTAAATAGCATATGCTGTATAAATATAGTTAATTTGTTTTTGGTATTTAAAATAAGTTGCCATGGTAAAAAAGATGTTTCCTATGAGCATGCGCGCTAGGGAGAAAAAGCTAACGGACGTCCTACGGTAACTAACGTACGGTATGCAAAAACTCTATTTCACATTTTCCGTCCCTTAACGCATCTGCAAAATATATTTTAAGTTAAAACTGATAGAAGGATAGGATTTTAAATAATAAAAAAGGCATTTTTTTATTTAAATACGTCAGAGAAAAGTGATAAATTGCCACTTGGCAAAAAAATTTATGTTCTTATTAATTATTCAAGGTTACGTGCACTTCCTTCTATGTCTCTCATCAACACACGTTTCGAAAAGTCATCGTTTTTCATTGGTGTTTCGCCATTCGGAAATTGCCAATCAAAGCTACCGAAGGCGAACTATTGTTTATACTTTTAGGAAAAATCGTTTCGCAATCCACCTCTTGCGAGATTTCATTATGAAGACTGACTTTTGCTTTTTTGTCTCCTTTTTACCTTGCATATTTCGAATGATGCAACGATGTTGAAACATAATATCTGTGTTTTTGATAAAAAATCTAAAAAAATTAAATAAACTAAACGCCAGATAGGTAGTTTGTTTCATATGTATTATTCTTTGTTTATCATTGTTTCAAAAGTATTTTGTTTCATATATATTGAACTTTTTAATTTTTTTTCTGAAAGTTTTTTTGTAAAGTTATATTGAAAATGCGTTTTGTGTCAGAGTTGATCTTTATTTTAATTGGGTTTATCTTTATTTTAAAACCACGAATAGCTAATCACTTCATTTTTTAGATGATGTTTTTAGATGATGTATAAATTATGATTATTATATTAACACTCAAAAATCAATTTTTCAAGCAGAGGATTTCGTTTATTGATTAATGAATTAGATAGTTTTCATTCGTAATTATGAAGCAACTGAATAAATATTTAATAAATCTATAATGTGTCTTACAACACATATATTATGTATTTAACTAGTTATATATTATTTGTCATTTATTTAACTAAATTAATTTTCCTTATTTCGTGACTTTCAAAGTTAATCACCGTTTATCAACACATACAAATATTCTCCACAAAAATTGGACAAGAATAAATTCAATTAAATGGCCAATACTTTAAGGGTAAAGAAAATAATGCAGTGGCAAAATTTATTTTTTGAAGTTTTATTTCTGTTTAGGGAATAAATAAAGTTTTTACTAATCGAATATTATCTTAAATTGAAATTAAAGTTAAAAATAATTGTTGACGTGTAGTAATTTTCATTAATTTTGCCAACTTATGAGCATTTTCAAGAAGTCAACGTTAATAATTTTAAAGCATTCTTTTTTTCTATTTGTTTTAACTTAAAAAGAAATTAATTAATCGTCATGTAAAAGGACAATAAAATATTTCTGTGTGGGACTCATCCTCAGCGTCCTACTGAGCGGGACGAACATCCCATGAGTAGTTTACTCACGGATGGATGTAAAGAGGCAGCTTCTGTATTCTGTTGTATTGGAGAACCCGTAGGTAGAAGTCTTACTTGGCTCCGAGTCGCTGAAGAACGCTCTGCAGTCATATTAGATGAGGACCTACGGTTTAAGGTGGATTCCGAACCACTACAAACATCGATGTCACAGCTGGGACTCGAACCCAAAGCCTGTGGTACAAAGGGCCACAGAGCTAGTCACTCGGCCATCAGGACCCATGAACTGTTTCTAATGCCAGTGAAATACACTTCTTCTTCTGTTGACAGAGCAACCACTGGTGGGTCAAGGCCGTGCCCAGAAACTTCTTCCATTCCAATCATCGCTCGGCGTTAGTTTTCCAGCTAGTAATTCCTAAAATTTTAAAATTCTCCTCCACACAATCGGTCCATCTCAACTTGGGCATTCCCCTAATTTTGTTCCAATAGATTTATAGTTGAAGATCTTAAATGTCAAGGCAGAGAAGTCTATTCGCCTATGTGGCTTGCAAATCCCAACCGACCAATCTTGATGGATTTTATATCTCCCTCCTTGAATAAACTATATAATTCAAAGTTATGTCGATTTCTCCACAAACTTGCCTTCATTCACAGAGCCTTCCGCTCAAAGATAGCCAGCTGTTCTGTCTGTGATTTAGCTGTCTGTACGATTAGCAATTGATTTAGCCAAGGTCCAGGTCTCAGACTCATATGTGAGCACAAGCCGAATGATTCTTTATATAACATAATTTTTGTATATCTTTTAATTAATATTGACTTTAACAAGATTCTTAGACCGTGAAGATAGCAATTAGCTTGTAAAAGTACTCTCCTTTATTTCAATACCTATATCATTTAGAGTGTTGATTATTTATTAGTTTACAATGAAATATATATTTTCTATTTGAAAATTTAAATATTATTTTGAACTGCATTTATATTTAAAAATTTAACTTTGCAATAATACAGTAATTACATTAACTACAATAATAATTATAATACTACAATAATTACAATTTAATACAACAATTTTAATATAATGATATATTGACAATTAATATTACTGATAATTTAAGATATTGTTGATAATTTAATTATTTATGATTACTTTCCCGGCCAAAATACATATTTTTTTTTTATTCCATTTAAATTGAAACTTTCGAAAAAGAACATTTTCACCAATGTATAATATTCTTTACCCTTAAGAACATTGGCTATTTAACTAAATTTATTTTTGAGGAACCTTATAAAGAATGTTTGTAAATGTTGACAAATGGTGAAGTGATATTTATTTTTTTCTGAAATTTTTTCTGTAATACATTTTTTGGAAATAATGCATTTTCATAATATTTATGTTTATTTATTATTTACTAATTTTTATTTCTTTTACCTTTTATATTATTATTGCATTCACATATAAATATCAAAGAAAAATATACTGATAAGGAGTAAAAAAAAAATATATATAAAAAAAAAAATATTAAAAAAAAAAAAAAAAATAATAATAATAATAAATAAATAAATAAAAAAACACGTCCCATTTTCTTTTATTTTGTTTACTTAAGGTAACGCATTTTTAGAGTCACTTAAATCTTAACTACCTACTTGCACAAAGTTCAGAAAAAAAAGTAGTTTTGTTTTATGCTTTGTGAACAGGATTTTGTGGTGAGAATGAAATGATGATTCAATTCTGCTGACAGTCAGTCCCAAATCTTTTTCTTGTTAAGAAGTAAATGCTATTTATTTAATAATTTATTCAGATTTCCTGTATAATCCAAACCTGATTTGAGTCTCGGTTGAAGGTGCTGCGATGCGTCATTCCTCTGCACTGTAAATAATAAACGAATCTTATTATGAGAAAGAAATGTAATCATACATACTTCATAGCAATACTATCTTAGCATTAGAGGGGATAAAAAAATTCATTTCGTTTTGAGTACAAGCGGATAAGAAGAAAAAAAAATTTTGATAGGGAGAGATGAATTTACAGTTTTTTAAAATATAATTTCTATTAAAATAATTATTAAAACCAAATCCGTTATTCAGTTTCCATAATTATAATAATAATAATAAATGCTATAATAATAATAATAATAATAATAATAATTTTTTAAATAAAATTCTTTATTTGGTTTGATTGAATATTAGAGCTAATTTACATTAAAAATTTTTGTACAAAGTAAAGCATTAAAGTCAGTCTTAATTGATACAGCGCACCACAGTATAAGGCGGGTGTTTTTCTATAGTTAACTAAAATATATATGTTGCAGTGAATGTGATTAATCGGTGAATATGCGTAATTGCCACTAATTATGAACATTAACCAGATAAATCCCATTTATCGTAGCATATATATATATATATATATATATAGTTGATCTATTTAAATTTGGTTCAAAAAGGATTGAGATAGTAATTTTATGACACAATGTTCAGATACATAAAATGTAAAAAAAAAAAAATTATAACCCACAATTAAGATAATATGATACAATAAATCATATTTCTTCTTCTTCTTCGTTCTCTACAAACATCCATGTGTCCCATGTATGGCACCATCTGAATTTTGAATTGAGCGCTAGTCATTCGGCCATCAGACCCCATAAAACCAAATTTATTTCCCAATAATTAAAAATATAACCCTGTATTGTATCCAACAAACATTAAAAGATAACATTTTGGAATGATGTATTAATACATAAATAATTTTCATCATGCGAGTTATTATTAAATTGTTTTAAATAAAGACAATATTTAATCACCCAAATGCCAAATTTAATGGGTTATCAAGATTATATTCTTATTCCAAATCCATTATTAAAGATTGTTGGTAATAAATCAGCAAAAATTAAATTAAAAAGAAAATTTTTAAAAGATAATTGGTAATGAATCAACAAAAGTCTTATAGGTTAAAAGCATTTGAAAGTGACAACAATGTTGACAAGCTAATTCGCTTATTAAAATATATTTCACAATCAAGTTTCGAAATTTCAATAGTAGATAATCAGTAGAGTAAACAGAATAAAATAGAAAGTGTAATCCACTCATATTTCTCCTTCATTAACATTTGAAGAAGTTTATGTAAATGCGAAACTACAGACAACCTCCATATGACATAATTGATAAAAAAAATATAAAAAAAAGTTGGAAAAAAGGAGAATTTCCCTATGGCATTCTAGTGGTGGGAAACTAATGACGAAGGAGCGTAATACGTTTGAACAGTTAGTATAACAAGTGCCATTTCTCTTAGTTATAAAATGAAAGCATTATGTATACAGAACTTTTCAACAATACTTTTGAAACTAAATCTTGTATTCTGCACTTTACAAAGACTTTGCTACTTGTAAAGAGAAACTAATGAAGAATGTGATACTTTTAAGGAGTGCAATACTTTTGATCAATTAGTATAACAAATGACATTTTTTTTTAGTTATAAACGAAAGCTGTATGCACATAGAACTTTTCAACAACACTTTTGAAACCAAATCATACATTTTGCACTTTACAAAGGCTTTGCTGCATATAATGAGAAACAAAGGACGAAGGAGCGTAATACTTTTGATCAATTAGTATAACAAATGTCATTTCATTTAGTTATAAAACGAAAGCGGTATGTATACAGAACTTTTCAAGAATACTTTTGAAACCAAATCTTGTATTTTGCACTTTACAAAGCCTTTGCTACGTGTAATGAGAATTCGCATTTTTTAGGAACCTAATGTCCGTGTTATGCAGATGGAGGATTCCTTCATTTTATAGAAAGCACGGTCAGAAACAACCACGGAAAAAATAATTTCGCCAAACCAAACCGTATTTCACGACCAAGTTTGCACGTCTTAAAGACGGGGGGAGGGAGGGGTGGGCGAGTGACGAATTCCATCCCCCACCGCATCGAATTCGAAAAAGGGCTTTCCTCCGCTAATTTAGTGGACGTCGGCGGCATACCGCGATGTCCGGTTCGAAGAGTCCCGCTCCCAAATATTCCATTAATCCGGCTCACTTACTAATGGCCAAGTAATTTAATTAACGCCAGGGGTTTGGGAAATTCTTGGCATGCCTCAGCCACTAAGCCTAATATCGGGCAATGAATGAAAGAAACCCCTCCCCCTCCCCCCCTTCCTGCCTTGAATATTACATCAATGAGCAGGGGAAAAGGGTGAGCCCGTTTGGCGAGTTATGAAACTCGCCAACGCGCTCTGAATATGACGATTTCTTATGTTATGAGTTTTAAAATGGTAGAAGTTACTTTTAATGCTACCTTTAGCATTAACAATCGCAAAGGTCCCCTTTAATTAAAAGACCTCACTCTAAATAAATATTAAATAAATTCACATTATGATTGTAATTATTTAATTGATAAAGCATCTCTTTACAGCACGCATATAGAGAGATAAAAGTATAAAACGTATAAGCGCAATCTAAACGATGATTTTATGAGTTTTGTGACATTTTATTCCTAACATATGAGTGAATAATAAATGATGAAATATAAAAAAAAAAAAAAAAAAAAATGAATGCACAATATAAAGGGGCGCAGTGTAATAAAAGATTACTGTATTAAATAAAAAAAGTTATTGTTGTCATTATTTTCCTTTCACTAACAATATTATTTTTATTTTCAATAATTTTTCATTTATTAAGATAAGAAAAATAATTTTATTTCATTAAATTATTTCTATATAGTGCTTGAAATTTTGAAGAATGAATATTGAATTTATTAATATACATATATATTTTTATATGAGAAAATATTTTGTAGATACTATCCAACGATTCCTATATCTATATTCACAAGTTTAAAGAGTGAATTTATTTTGCATGAATGTTCTTTTTATACATTAAAAAAGTTTTTATTTGGAGCATAAATTCTTTCAGTTGTATTGATGTATAATATAATATAAGCGTCAAATTATGTATTGAATCTAAACGGATTGCTTTGTCTGGGGTCCACATCATTTTTAATATAGTTATGTTTGTATTTATTGCTTTTATACTCATCGTTATTATTTTTGTAGGAAACTGTGGTAAATGTGACCTATGAGTAATTCTGTTTTATTTGTTAGAGTTCTTAAATAATGCTATAATTATTTTTCACAAGACAATTTTTATATCTTATAATTATTTTTATTCGGAAAATTTTGATAAATGGAAATTTAATTTTTTTAGCATACAAAAAATACATTTCATGAAATACTGTTATTATTATGATAAAAATTATGTTTAATTTCTAAATAATAATCAAATACTTATATTAATTGTATTGATTGACAATTAATATAAGTATTTGATTATATTACCTTATATTAATTTACTACATTTCGACAATTTTAAACTAGTTAGTTGTATTTTTAAGATTTACAAAAAAAAAAAGGTTATAGCTTTTTATTAAAAAATTTATATATGAGACCTGATTTTAAAAGTACAAAACTTTGAATTAAACTTAACTTTGAAAAAAAAGTTGGAAAGAAAAATTTAAATGTTTATTTTATATAAAATTTTGATTTGTGATGAACTAAAATAAATAAATAAAAATAATAGATCAGAGAGAAAAATAAATAAACAAACAAAATTCAAACTTTTAAAAAAATTATTAATATTATATATTTATTCATATTGTATATTCAAATTAATTATATATTTTGCTATAATGTACTTTTATCCATTCGTCAACACAAATCTTCTTAATTATTAATGTATTAATTAAATATATTACATAATTAGCTAATAATTTAGTTAATTAAATGTATTTTAAAAGACATCTTTCAATAAATGATCAAAACTGCAACAAAGTTATTCGTGAAATTGTTCTGAGAATTCTTGATCGATTTCAAAAAAATTATTTATCTTAAATAATTTTTCAAAATCTTTTACAATTATTTAAGAGTATTTTCTTTTTTAGATGCAATGAACTTCAATCTATATTTCATACACTAATTTCCTCACAAAACCGTAAAACATTGATATACATGAAATTAAAATCACACCGATATATTCAGCTTTTAGTTCTTTAAATCTCTTATTTCCAGAGGTCATTAAATCTCAGTTAATCGGATAGAGTCGCCAAGAAGAGGCAATCCGTCGCCAAGAGAGCGGTTGGTGCGGCAAACCTTGCGGGGTAAGAGCGCCAGAATTCCATCCTTGTATGTTGGGGAGCAGGAGCTTCATTTTTGGCGGCGAGGAATGCGGGGCTTATGAAGGGCGCAATTTATGAACCCCCTTTTCGCAGGGTCATATTTTCTGGTCTCTCGTTGGAAGGTTAAAAGTCCCCCTCTCCGCCCTCCCTCCCCTCTGCTTTTTTGATAGATTTATAATTTTTTTTTTTTTTTTTTTTTTTTTTACTCTCTCTCTCTCTTGAAAAGCAGTTTTGATGTTCAGTACATTATACCTGGGAAAAGGATCTCTTCCACATCGTTAATTAAACGTGAAGAGGGTATAGAGAGAAAGTAAAGCAAGAGTTTTTTTTTCTCTATCTCTTTCTTTCTCCTCTCTTTGTCTTGTTTATTTATTTGCTTGCGTAGAAAATTTGCAATGGATCGAAGTAAAAAGAGAGAGAGAGAGAAAGAACAAAAAAACATATTTAATTGTCTTGTATGGATGTATTTTTAATTGCATTTCGAAACACATCATTAGAATCGTTTTTATTTCAAAAACATTCAATGATGTTTTTGAAATAAAATTATCTACTTCATGATTCTGAATGTTTTCAAAACATTCAGAATCACGTTGAACTGCTGAGTTCGTTGTGTGATTCAGAATCATATTGACAGCTGAGTTCATTGAATGATTCAGAATCTTGTTGACTGCTGTGTTCATTGTGCGATTCAGAATCATCTTGATGAATGTTGACTGTTGTGTTCATTGAGTGATTCAGAATCATGTTGATGAATGATGACTGCTGAGTTCATTGCGTGTTTCAGAATAATGTTGATGAATGATGACTGTTGTGTTCATTGTGTGTTTCATAATCATGCTGCTGAATGTTGACTGCTGAATTCATTGTGTGATTCAGAATCATCTTGATGAATGTTGACTGTTGTGTTCATTGAGTGATTCAGAATCATGTTGATGAATGATGACTGCTGAGTTCATTGTATGATTCAGAATCTTGTTGACTGCTGTGTTCATTGTGTGATTCAGAATCATCTTGATGAATGTTGACTGTTGTGTTCATTGAGTGATTCAGAATCATGTTGATGAATGATGACTGCTGAGTTCATTGTATGATTCAGAATCTTGTTGACTGCTGTGTTCATTGTGTGATTCAGAATCATCTTGATGAATGTTGACTGTTGTGTTCATTGAGTGATTCAGAATCATGTTGATGAATGATGACTGCTGAGTTCATTGTGTGTTTCAGAATAATGTTGATGAATGATGACTGTTGTGTTCATTGTGTGTTTCATAATCATGCTGCTGAATGTTGACTGCTGAATTCATTGTGTGATTCAGAATCATGTTGATGAATGTTGACTTTGTGTTCATTGTGCGATTCAGAATCATGTTGATGAATGTTGGCTGCTGAGTTCATTGTGTGATTCAGAATCATGTTGATGAATGTTGGCTGCTGAGATCATTGTGTGATTCAGAATCATGTTGATGAATACTGATTGCTAAGTGCATTGCGCGATTCAGAAACATGTTGATGAATGTTGACTGCTAAGTTCATTGTGTGGCAGTTATTTTCACATAATAGTGTTTTACTGATTCACACAAATTTTTCAGCATATCTCACTTTTTTTTTCTTTTAGTCGTTATGGCTTTAATTAACCATAGAATAAGTTATTAATCATACACGAAATTATAAGCTTTCAATATCATAATCACTGACACAACATCCCATTGTAAACCAAGGACGTCTGCTTGTTGGCAGTTTTCGATACAGGAGATGCTTTCGTTTTACGGGTAGGGTTGTCAGCATTACGCCCAACGCTCTACAGTCATATTAGACTGGCACCTACAGTTTAAAGTGGATTCCGGACCACTACCTATGTCACGGAGCGCTCTAGTCACTCGTCCATCAGGCTTCATTTCTAAGCTTTACCTTTCCTTGATCTTTTTTTCCAATTTTGATGTTCATAATAGAAAATACAACTCAAAAGTCGTCTTTCTCGAACTTAGGTTTTCCATTGGGCTTTTTGGATTTGTGATCTTTGGGTTTTTCAGATCCTTTTCCACTTCGTCAATCCATTTCTTTTTTTGGCCTTCCCTTTTTTCTTTGGCCCTGTCACTTTTCCTTGAAAATCTTTGTGCCTCTGCCGTCGTCTGTTCTCTGTATGTGTTCTAGCCCTTGAGTTCTCTTTGGCTTTTGTATATCTTATGATATCCTTTTCTCCAAACAATTTTGCAATTTCATGATTATAACGTCTCCTCCAAACATCATCATTCTCTCTTATAGGTCCAAATATAACTCTTAAGATCTTCCACTCCCAGGTTATAAACTTCTTCTCCCGTTTTTGAGTTAAGGTCCAGGTCTCTGATCCATAAATAACTGTTGGTATGATTATAGTTTTAAACACCCGGAGTTTCGTATTCCAAGTTAATACTTTAAATCTTACTAATTTTTTAAGAAAAAACATATTTATATAAAACTTATTTAAACATATTTACATTTACAAGACACAAAAAGATAGTAAGAATTTTGATAAAATAAATAATATGTAATACAAAATAAGCAATCAAGCATTAAAGTTTGGAATATTTTAAGCCATATTATTCTTGTATATTATCAAAGTAAAAAAATTTTGATTAAAATAATTTAATTACAATTTTAATTATTTAAACTAACACATTGGATTCAAGTTTTAAATAATGAATGAAATATTAAAAAAATTTATTGCAAGAAAAAAATGAAATCTAGCTACAAATTCATGAACAGCAAACGACATTTTATGAGGTAATATGAGGTTTGTTTCTTCCTAAAATGTCAGTGAAGCAATTGCATTGAAACTATAGTTGCAACATTGCAATTGTAATTGCATGTTATTGGAAGTATAATAAGCAAATTGTTTTCTACATTTGCTTAATATGTGAATGAAATCACAGAATGAAAATTTCTGTATGGGAGAAATGCCGTAGACTTTTCTGTGAAAAATTTAAATTTATTTCGCATTGACAATATTTCAATGTAATTGAATTATGTTTCAAAAACATTTTCTTCATTTCAGTTCTTGGTGCTGACTTCACTAAAAATGGCCTTGGAGAGGACCCCAACTCCATGAATAAAAAGAAGAAGAAGAAACGAAGACACAGGTAATGAATACATATTTACATATTTGTTTTCATTTTCCACTATATTTTTTAATTTAGCTTCGAAAATATTTTCAACTTTTTTTTTTTTTACTGTAGAAAAATTTTAAAAATTATTTAAAACTGTGTATATCAAATATACAGAGCACTTGAAGCAGTACATTCGGTGTATGAAATTCGTAAATTAATTTATTTGAGTACAATCCCCATTGGAGCGTGTCAATTTTTTTTCATGTTGATAGTATCTTACAGAAAATCATTTTAAAGTTACCTGGTTCACATATGTTTTTTTTTCTTTCTAATGCAGCTGGCAAACACTTAGACAGCTTGGTCTTGGATGCCTTAAGGCAAGCGCTGCACAGACGTTACTCACTTTGCATTACACGGGGGGCGCGTGTAACTTGAAGATAAACCACGGAAGCGGAGTAACAATGCCCCCGCAACGCTCTACAATCCTATTAGACCGGGACCTACGGTTTAAAGTGGATTCCGAACCACTTCAAACATCCATGGCACCGCCGGGACTCGAACCCGAAACCTGTGGTACCGAGCGCCAGAGCGCTAGCCACTCGGGCATTCAGGCCTGGTTCACATATGTTGTACGAGAAGAAATATAATAAGCAAAATAGCAGAAAAATAAACAAAGCAGAAAAATACATGTGCTACTGTTAACTTTACATTAATCGAATTTTAACCTCTTCTAAACTCCTCTGCCTTCGAAATTCAAATTCGGCTTTTTAGCGGCCTGATGGCCAATTGGTTGGCTATCTGGCCTTTGGTACCATAGGCCTCAGGCTCAAATTCCGGCGGTGGCAAGGATGTTTGTGAGTAGTTAGGAATCCATGTTAAACTGTAGATCCCAGTCTAAATAACCTATAGTGCGCAGAAAAGGACCTTAGAGCGACAAGCCAAATCAAATAGGCTTTAAATATAACACACAAAGAGAAAGACTGAATCAGGCTTTTGGATAAAAAAATCCCATTCTATTCTTGGTTATTTGATATAAAACGACGAACCTTATTACAAAGCTGTGACAATAATCAATTGCTACAAAAAAAATGCGTAGTTTTTTTTTTCATGCGTGTTAATGTTTTTGTTTCATTTAGTAACCGAAGTTCTACAGAGCACCACCTTTCACTGTTTCTCTTTTAATACTTTTGGAAACCGTCAAACCCTAATGATTATCCGAAGATCTTTATTTACTTGTATTATCTTTTCTTATTTCATTTCTTCTGACTTCTTCTTAAGAGCAATTGGATAAATTGAGATCTGAAAGTCAAGTCAAATTGGCTTTAAATATGCCATACATGAAGAAAAACTGAAACAGGCTTTTGGATATAAATTCCTATCCTATTGGTTATTTGATATGAGCGTAACTTATTACAAATACCAATAATTAATTTCCCACGAAAAATTACGTAGCATTTCTGTTTCAACTTTTTTGTATTATTTAGCGGCAGAGGTTCTGCACAACATTACATTTCTGAGCTTCTTTTTTAAATACTTTTGGAAATAGTAAAACCCTTCTGATAATCAGAGGATCTTTTTATTTCGTAATATCTTTTCCTATTTCATTTTTTTCAGATTTCTTCTTAAGAGCAATTGGATAAATTAAGATAAAACAGTTAACGCGAGCATAAATCTGAAAGTCAAGTCCAGTATAATCGGATAATCCGTAAATTTGCATCATTTGAAGAAATTAATTAAATTGCAAGTAAATATACACTGAAGTGACAAAAGTCATGGGATAGCAATATCCAAATTTTCAGATGGCAGTAGCATCGCGTAGAACAGGTATAAATGCGCAGTGCTTTCACAGAGCTTTCATTTCTGTTCAAGTTATTCATGTGAAGAGGTTTTGACGTGATGATGACCACACGACGGGAATTAACAGACTTTGAACGCGGAATGTTAGTTGGAGCTAGACGCATGGATCCTGCCATTTCGGAAATCGTTAGGGAATTCAACATTCCCAGATCCACTGTGTCAAGAGTGTGCCGAGAGTATGAAATTTCAGGCATAACATCCCACCATGGACAGCGCAGTGGTCGACCGCCTGCACTTAACGACCGAGACCGGCGACGTCTGCAAAGAGTCGTAAATTCTAACAGACAAGCAACACTGAGTCAAATAACCGCAGAAATCAATGTGGGACGTACAAGGGACTTGTCTGTTAGAACTGTGCGGAGAAATTTGGCTTTCTTGGGCTATTCCAGCAGAAGACCGAGTCGAGTGCCTTTACTGACAGAACTCGTGGGCACGTGAGCATATCGGTTGGTCCCTAGATGAATGGAAAACCGTGGCCTGGTCCGATGAGTCACGATTTCAGTTGGTAAGAGCTGATGGTAGGGTTCGAGTGTGGCGCAGACCCCACGAAGCCATGGACCCAAACTGACACTGTCAGCAAGGCACTGTTCAAGCTGGTGGTGGCTCCGTAATGGTGTGGGCTGTTTTTTCATGGCATGGACTTGGTCTTCTGGTGCGACTGGACCGAACATTGACTGGAAATGCTTATGTTCAGCTACTTGGAGATCACTTGCAGCCATTCATGGACTTCATGTACCCAAACAACGATGGGATATTTATGGATGATAATGCGCCATGTCACCGGGCCACAACTGTTCGCGATTGGTTTGAAGAACATTCTGGACAATTCCAACGAATGATCTGGCCACCTAGATCGCCCGACATGAATCCCATCGAGCATTTATGGGACATCATCAAGAGGTCTGTTCGTGCCCAAAATCCTGCACCATCAACGTTTTCACAATTATGGACGTCTATCGAGACAGCATGGCTCAATATTCCTGCAGAAGACTTCCAACGACTTGTTGAGTCCATGCCACGTCGAGTTGCTGCACTTCGCCGAGCGAAAGGAGGGCCGACACGATATTAAGAGGTATCCCATGACTTTTGTCACTTCAGTGTAATTGCTATGAAGTAACAATTCTCCATTACTTATTTTTACAAAATTAACTGCCCGACTCGTGGTTCAGTGAAAACGTGTGCTGCTGGTGAGCATTAGGCCGGAGGTTCAATCCGTTGGCGGCTTTGTTGTAGACACTGTTTCAAAAAACTAGGAGACTCGATGGTGTTTGTGATGTTCAGCATTTTGCCTCATGAGTCAAACTACCTGGTGGAGGTTTTCCGGGTTTTCTCCCATACGATACAAAAATGCGGAGTAGTTCTCCTTAAAAACCCTCCCGGAAGGCCTTGCAATCCTTCTTCAGCGTCACACGAGCCAAGTTAGACTTCTAAGTACGGGTGCTCCATCACAACAGAAATTGCTCCCCCTCCCTCGTTTCCCTCCTTCGATGAGACCATGCGGGTTCTATAAAATAATTATTTAAATTCATAATTATTGGTTAAAAAAATCTTATGAATCTATAAATAGCATATATATAGTAGCTACATTTTACACTATTAAAAGTATATACAAATGGTTTGTCGCTCTACGATCATTTTGTGCACACTTTGGGATAATTAGACCGGGACCTGCAGTTTAATGAGTATTCCGAACCACTAATAAATATCCATGCCACCGGCAGGATATGAACCTTAAGCCCTTGGTACCAAAGGCCAGAGCGCATATACAAATGGAGCAGTATTTTCATTTCATATTTTTAAGTAAATAAACTAAAAAATTATGCTAATTTCTATTGCATTTTACCTACATCTTTACTATTTTAAAAATATTTTTCATCAAAACAACAATTTCGTAAGTTAATAATGGAACAAGATAAACAACAGATTATTAAAATACATAATTTTTTTCTTTTATCTAGAGATACTTAATTAATCATTTCTATTTACAACTGCAACAAAAAATCTATTTACATTTTACACTGAGAAAATTATATTAATTTTTATTACAATTTATTTATCTTCATTGTTTACAAATATTTTACTTCAAAACACCAATTTCGTAAGTTAATAAAGGAACCCAAAATAACAAAAGGCCATTAAGAATATATATTTTTTTCTTTTATCTAGAGATGCTTAATTAATCATTTCTATTTACAACAACAACAACAACAAAAAGTCTATTAACATTTTACACTGGGAAAACCATTAAATGTTTCAAGATAAAACTAATTGTAAGGTTTTACAAACTCATTGCGCTGATTAACTAAACGCGGAAAACTTAATTTTTCGAATGAAAGAACAGAATAATAGTCATTCAGATTTCTAATTTTTTAATTTTTTTCGAATAGCATATCATCTTAAAACTAAGTAAGAAACAATTCTCGCTTCCATTCTCTCTTAATTTACTGAAATAAAAAGATAAAAAAAAAATTAACGAAACTATGCCACTAATTTAACGCCAACAACAAAAAAAAAATTATTTTGCTTTATGACGAGAAAAAAAATTGTTTCCGAATATTTTCTCTTAAATAAATGAATTACACAAAAGAAATAGTTTAAAGAGTGGAATTATACCATCTCTGTTTTGAATTCATTAGTTCTAGATTGATACCTTATTTAAAAAAGATTTCCGCCTTCCAAAAAAAAAAAAAAAAAAAAAAAAAAAAATTTCATTCATAACAAAACTCAATTTAGTTAATTTCTTGGAGCGTAAGTAATATGCATTGTTTCAGTCCAAAGAAATAAAACCCATTGTTTCCACGTTAGAGTTCCCCCCTGAATAGAAACGAAAAATTCCGAGCATCATTATTACTAAGAAAAGTTTCTGTTTTCTTTGCTATTCATTTAAAAGAAATCGCTACTCTGTTTTTATCTGTGCGGTAAAGATACGATTGCTTAATTATATGTAAAAAAAGAAGAGTTAAATTTTTAATTTGCAATTCTTTAATTTCGTGGTTTTTATATATTTTTTAAATAGCTTACAAATTTCACGAAATCTTGATAATCACAGTATTCTATGAATTAATTATTTAAAAATATCAGAAATTAATAGATTTAATACTGAATTTATTTTCTTGTAAAATGAAATAAAAGGACAGATTTTGTGAGAAAATGCGACATTATAATTTTATTTTCAGTGATTAAATCCTATGCAGTATAAAAACATTAATCATCATCATCATTAGTAGTGCAACAGCCTCATGGCGGGTAAAGGCCGTCTCACTATTGGCAAATTTTGAGACAAGAGATGTTTTCTTTTTACGAGGTAGGTTCTCAGCCCAAGGTCCAACACTCTATAATCATATCAGACCGGGTCCTACGGTTTAAAGTGGGTTCTAAACCACTACAAACATCCATGGCTCTCCAGGCCTCCGAACCCGAAACCTGTGGCATTGAGCTCCAGAGCGCTAGTCACTCGGCCATCAGGCCCCTATAAAAACATTAAGTTAAGTGAAAATAAATGATCACATCGTAAATAATGTTTTGCAAGCATCATCTAGATTTCTCCTCATTTGAGGAATATAGACTCGTGTGAACAATTTGAATGAACGATTCAGAATATATGCTCAAACATAAAAAGGCAGTTATTGAACGTGTGATTCAAATAGACTATAGTGTTTTTAGAGCTTGAATAGTTCACTCTAATCGATTTCTCATTACAATGTAATTGTATCATTAGTATATTCTTTTACATGATGAAAACAGTAAAAAACAAGTCTACTGAAGTAAAAATTCAGGTGCATCATTACTAAGAAAAGTTTCTATTTTCTTTGCTATTCATTTAAAAAGAAATCGCTACTCTGTTTTTATCTGTGCGGTAAAGATACGATTGCTTAATTACATGTAAAAAAAGAAGAGTTAAATTTTTAATTTGCAATTCTTTAATTTCGTGGTTTTTATATATATTTGATATGGCTTTCAAATTTCATGAAATCTTGATAATCACAGCAGGTTATAAATTAATTATTTAAAAAAAATCAGAAAATATTTAGGTTTAATACTGAATTTATATTCTTGTGAACTGAAATAAAAGGATTGGTTTTGTGAGAAAACGCTACTTTATAATCTTATTTTTCAATGATTAAATCCAATATACAGCATAGAAATATTAAGTCTATTCAAGTCAAGTGGAAATAAATGCTCATATAATCAATAATATTTTGCAAATATCCTTTAGCTTTTTCATTATTTGAAGAATATAGACTGGAGTGAACCATTAGATTGAACGATTCAGAATATATGCTTAAACACAAAAAAATATTTTGGACGTGTGATTCAAATAGACTATAGTGAAATATAAGGATTGATTTTGTGAGTAAATGCTACATTAAAATTTTATTTTCAATGATTAAATCCAATATGCACCATAAACACATTTAAGTCCATTCAAATTAAGCAGAAATAAATGCTCACATAATCAATAATATGTTGCAAACATTATTTAGATATCTCATCATTTGTGGAATATAGATTAGAGTGAACGATTCAGAATATATGCTTGAACACAAAAAAAAAATGTAGTTCTCCGATGTGTGATTCAAATAGACTATAGTGAAATATAAGGATTGGTTTTGTAGGAAAATGCTACATTAAAATTTTATTTTCAATGATTAAATCCAATATGCACCATAAACACATTTAAGTCCATTCAAATTAAGCAGAAATAAATGCTCACATAATCAATAATATGTTGCAAACATTATTTAGATATCTCATCATTTGTGGAATATAGATTAGAGTGAACGATTCAGAATATATGCTTGAACACAAAAAAAATGTAGTTCTCCGATGTGTGATTCAAATAGACTATAGTAAAATATAAGGATTGGTTTTGTAGGAAAATGCTACATTAAAATTTTATTTTCAATGATTAAATCTAATATGTAGCATAAACACATTTAAGTCCTTTCAAATTAAGTGAAAATAAATGCTCACATAATTAATAATATGTTGCAAACATCATTTAGATATCTCATCATTTGAAGAATATAGACTCGAGTGAACGATTCAGAATATATGTTCAAACACAAAAAAATGCAGTTCTTGGACTTGTGATTCAAATACACTATGGTGTTTTTAGAACTTGAATAGTTCACTCTCATCATTCTTTCATTATTAATAAATTTTATTATTAGATCATACTTTCACATGGTGACTATTTACTACGATTTTTTGTTTCACTATTGAAGCAAAAATTCAGAAATACAAGAATTCAAGTACTTTGCGAATACTTAGTAGAAGTAACGCGTGAATAAATAATGCAACAATTGATAACTGCTTCATTTGTTCACATAGCAGAAGCTGAAAAGAAATATGAAGATGATTGGTCTTAACTTTTAAATTGCTTGGAGAAAGTGGTCAGTAGAGAAGGAAAAAAGTGAGATTGAAAACAGATATTGTGTTTTTATAAAAAAAAATTATATTTTTAATATGTACTGAAGATATATTTTTTGGACGGATACTTATTACTACAAACTTAATTCCAAATGGAAAAAAGACAATTTTTTTTTAAATATTTACTACAATTTTGAAAAGTCATCACATTTGAAAATTTTAATTCTTAATTTAAAATTAATAATCAGTAAGCCTGTTTATAAAAAAAAAAAAAAAAAAGTCTGTGTATCAACAGAGCACATTAAAATAATACACCTTTGTATTACAAACATATAACACACACAAAGCATACAAAGCACTAACTAGATAGATTTAGTTTGGTTTGTCGCTCTACGATCATTTTTTTGCACACTTTAGGCTAATACGACTGGGACCTACAGTTTACAGTGGATTCCGAACCACTCACAAACATCCATTCTACCGCCAGGATTCGAGCCTGAAGCCTATGGAACCAAGGCCAGAGCGCTAACCAATTGGCCATCAGGCCGCCTGACTAGATAGAAGTAAAATTCTGTGGAGGAAAAAAACTCATAAAAATAATTTATCCCTTAACAAAGTGGAAAATTCGCTACTTGAATATGTTAAAGATATATGGATTATAAATTAACTGATTACCAATAAAAAAAAACCACATCACAAATGACACCACATCACAACCACATAAAGATCATGATCATAATCAAAGAACATAATCAAAAATTTTGCATTAAGTCTGTGTATCGACAGAGCATATTAAAAGAATAGATCTTTGCATTACAAAAAGTTTTTATATCTATAAATATGACAATAATATTTTGACAAGAACATGAAAAGGAAAAGAATGGAATGCCTAAGCTCTAAATATGCATTATTTAAATGCCTTTAATATTTGCAGAAATTATCGTTATGGTTTATAGATTAATTAATATTCCCTTAATTATATGATCTCCTTGGTTGAACATAAATAAATAAATAAACAAAGAACATAATCATTCAAAGAATCATAAAGATCATAATCATAATCAAAGAACATATTCAAAAATTTTGAATTAAATCTGTGTATCGACAGAGCACATTAAAATAATATATCCTTGCATTACAAACGTATAACACACAAAACCATACAAACCACTGATTAGATAGAAGTAAAAATCTGACTGAAAAAATACCCAAAGGTAATAAATCCTTAAAAGAGTAGAAAATTCGCTTCTTCAATATATTAAAAATATAGGGATTATAAACCTGATTACCAATAAAAAAAAACCTATCCCAAATTAATGAAAAATTCACAAAATTTTCAAATATATAAATATTAATTGAATATTAAATGAAAGAACATGAAAAGGAAAAGAAAACTGAATGGTCCGAAAACCTTACAAAAATGCACTATTTAAAAGCCTTTAATATCTGCAGAAATTATCGTTATATATTACAAATATTTTATAGATTTATTCGTATTGCCTTAATTATATGATCATGGATGAACATAAATAAATAACTAAATAAAATAACAAAGAACGTAATCAATAGAATGGGGTTATAAACAACAATAAAGTTAATGCACAGCTTATAAATCATTTATCTTTTTTATTCTGATTCTTCTAATATCTTTATATTTCTCTAAAAGAAGAATAAAGATTAAATTGACCATCACGGTTTCCTTTATGCCACGGCTCACCTCCTACACGCCAGCTTCCCTGCCAAACCTCCACCTCCTCCTGTAGGGAGGGCTTTTCCGTCAGACACACACACACAGAGAAAACACACGAAAGATAAATTTACATTTTGCTCACTTTAATTACGAACGCATTTCAGACTCGCTTCTTTTCTCTGGGCAAAACTTCTTCACAAAGAAAAGATTAATGACAGACGACGCGTGTTTTTTTTTTTTTTTTTTTCTTTTTCTTTTTCTGCTAAGTAAAGATTTTCAACAACGAAAAGAAAAACCTATTATTACGCGATGATAGCACTTTATATATTTTTTTTTATTATCATATTTATTATTAATCTTTCGGAGAGGCCCCAACAAAAGTGGGTTTATTTCGGCTGATAATAGCACACGGCGCAAAATTCTCTCCCTTTCCCAGTATGTGTTAATTTCGCTAAAAGTATTCCACCACGGAAAGTAAATAACGTTTGTAAAAGGATGGTAGTAATTTTAGATATTACTGGTTTCGTTTTCTTTTTTTTTATTTTATTTTCCACGTGTACTTAACTTTTGTGCGTGCGTGTTCGGAAAGTAATATTTAGAGAAGAGTTTAATTTGGTCTTTCATTCGGGTTTTAGTAAATTACTTAACAGCTTCAATTAATTTCCCCTCTCTCTCTCTCTGCCTGGCTGGTAGAAAAGTTAATCATGGCCACCTTGCAGTTTAGTTAGAAGAGCAGCGCTTTTAGTGAAGACTTTGAAATCTTTCAAAGTAACTATAAAAGTCAACTTCAAGCCGTATTCAGAAGAATGAATGTATTAATTTAATGGCTTCCATAATAAATTTTTATACAAAAGTTGCTTTATTTTAATAATTTTTTATTTATAAATAAGTTAAAAGATTATGGAAAGCTACAATTTACTATTGCAAACACATTTCTATTCATTTTTAAAACTACAAGCACATTTTTATTCATATTGAAGCAAACATTTCTATTCATATTGAAACAAACGTTTCTATTCATATTGAAGCAAACATTTCTATTCATATTGAAACAAACGTTTCTATTCATATTGAAGCAAACATTTCTATTCATATTGAAACAAACGTTTCTATTCATATTATTGGAACAAACATTTCTATTCATATTATTGAAACAAATATTTCTATTCATTTTGAAACAAACATTTATATTCATATTATTGAAACAAACATTTCTATTCACACTACTATATTTTGTAACATTCTGTTCTTATTATATTATAAATATCCTTACCATATTTTGTAATATTTTTTTTTTATGTGTAGGAACCATAATTTTTTTTTAGTCAGAGGCATTATTTAATTTATGCTAAAAGGCCTAAGTACATTTTTTGGTCTATGATCACTTTACAGTGAGATTACCACTTCGTTGGTTGTTAGCATTGTTGGCTGGAAAGTCTGAATTATCCTCCTCAACCACAGCGGTTTGATGGCCAATTGGTTAGCGCTTTGCTCGTTGACACCATAGGCTTCAAGTTTAAATCCTGGCTGTGGTATGGAAGTTTGTTAATGGTTCGGAATCCACGTTAAACTGTAGGTCCCGGTCTAATGCGTCCAAAGTGGGCACAGAAGGATCGTATTGCGACAAACCAAACCAAATCCTCGACCATGATCGTATAGCGACAAACCAAACCAAATCCTCAACCATGATCTTATAGCTACAAACCAAACCAAATCCTCGACCATGATCGTATAGCGACAAACCAAACCAAATCCTCTACCATGATCTTATAGCGACAAACCAAACCAAATCCTCGACCATGATCGTATAGCGACAAACCAAACCAAGTCCTCAACCATAATGGAGAAACTTCCCTATCCTGTGAATGTTTCTTTTCCTGAGCTGCGTTTTAAATTTGAAAAGTTCATTGATGTTTTTTAAACTATTATAGCTAAAATTGGTGGTTTCAGACTGAGTAAATTCAGATGCTTTTGAATACCAACCTGATGAATTTTTGCCTTGGTTTTTTATCCCTTTCCTTCCTCTCTCCTTCTCTTATTTTTCTACTCTTTACTGAAAACAGAATTTTTAAATTTCACTTTATATACAGATTCAGAATTTTTTTAATTTCATTCATATTTACAGATATGATTAAATCCATGATTATTTGATATTGTTATGATATTTATGATATGCTACTATTAATTTGATCGCTTTAAGCATATATCTTGTTCATTAATTTTCATTCTTAGATTTAAAGAAATTCAATACAGCTTTATTTCAAAAATCGAATACTTTCTGTTGTGCAATTAGGTAATTTGTGACTACTTATCTTGCAGGTAATTGTTTTATAAGAAAACTACATAGAGTTAGCTATGTTATGTTATCTATGTGTTGTTTCCTGTACATGCGAGTTTTTTGCCATCTTCATATAAGAAGGCATCTTTAATTAGACAATATGAGGTACATACCTAAGTAATCATATTTAACAACTGAAAAAGTTCTTTTCAATTATAGCTAACTCTGTGTAGCTTTCTTATAAAACTATTACCCAAAAGATAAGTAGTCACAAATTACCAAATTATCTCCTGGAAATCTTTCACCCTCAGTCATCAGTGCCCCATTTTGTTCGCACAGGTGTGCAGATTAGGCAAATATTCGCCAATTCGAGTAACAGACAAACAATCGGAAGGGGCCGCGTGCGCACTGTTTGCTCTCGCACTCCCACCCTCCACCCCCGCCGGGATCCCTCTAAAACTGCCACTCTGTCCCCATTTTAATTATCTCCCCTTCGGTCAACATCGGGGGGTGGGGGGCAGGGTGGAATATGCGAAATTTGTGACACGTTGACGGCAATTATAAGTTGTATCGATTGGCCAGGGACAGGGTTACCGGAAATTAATTTGTTACGTCGCTTTGGCAGCAGCGCTGTGGATGAGTCGGCCAACAAGCATATTAAAAATTTGGAATTCGATGAAGTTTTAATTTTGATGAAGACTGGAACGATATTGTTCGATCATTGAATGATAATGAAGTTCGGATCCATTGAATTCGTTCTTTGGAACGATTAAATTTGCCAATAAATTTATTTATGAGGGAGCCGATTGTGGCAGTTTAGGTGCCTTATTTTTATTTAAATTATCCATTGTCAAATGATGACCGTGAAAAATATTTTAAAATTCATTAAGTTTATGAAATGATAATTTTTTTTAAAAGTTCAAGCTTATAAATTAAATATAATATTTTTATAAATTAATAATTCAGGTGCTGATTTAACTACGATTTCTAATAAAAATAATATAGGAAAGAATAAAAACAGTAACATATTACTGAAAATCGATTATTGAAATGATAATGAAGTTCGGATCCATTGAATTCGTTCTTTGAAATGATTAAATTTGCCAATAAATTCATTTATGAGGTGGAGATTGGGGCAGTTTAGGTGTCTTATTTTTATTTAAATTACCCGTTGTAAAATGATGACTGTGAAAAATATTTTTGAATTCATTCAAATCGTAATTTTTTTAAAAGTTCATGCTCATGAATTAAATAATAAATGATTATAAATTAATAATATAGCTATTGATTTAACTATGAACATGAAAAATATTTTTTAATTCATACAAAACTATTAAATGGTAATTTTTTAAAAAGCTTATAGTAATAAATTAAATAATATATGTTTATAAATTAATAATATAGACATTGATTTACCTATGATTTTCAATAAAAATAATTAAAGAAGGAATAAAAACAGAAACATATTATTTTTTAAAAAATAAATTATTATCTGCATTCTCAAATAAGCATAGAAAAGATGATGATGATCCTGAAAATATGCTTAAAAATATTTTAAGGAAATATATTACTGTGAAGATACCGACAACACTGTTTATATCTTCGGCTCCCGACTCGTGGCTCAGTGGCAACGAGTGCCATTGGTGTGCATTAGGACGGAGGTTGAATCCGTTGGCGGCATTATTGTAGACACTTTCAAAAACGAGGAGTCTCGATGGCGTTTGGGATGTTCAGCATCTTGCCCCGTTAGTTGGATTACCCGGTGGGGTTTACCGCCTATTCTCCCCTACGATACGATAATGGGGGTAGTTCCTCCTAAAAGTCCTCCCAGAAGCCACTGCACCTCTTTCTACACGGAGCCAAATCAGACTTCTACCTACGGGTGCTCCATCACAACAGTAGTTGCCCCCCCCCTTCCCACCTCCCTTTCTTCCATGAGACCATATTGGTACTTGAACTCGGTCTAGACATTGCTTTCTACCAAATGGGATAAGAAAAAAATGATACATATCTTCGACTTGTTTGAACTTCCCATATTTTATTTATAGAAACTGCAGCCAAAATGTACTTCCCAATTACAATATTTTTACAACAAGAAGATTCAAAATTTATCTAAAAATAATAATAATACAAGATTTTCCAGAATTTAAGTATGTTTCAAATAACGATTATTATTTTCATGTTAAAAACGTGTATTTGTTTAATGATTTATAAAAGATATTCCACTTTTTAAAAATATTGATTCATTTATTCGATTACAAAAAAAGAGCAATTTTAGTGATGTTTATAAAGTTTCACACTTACTAAAGAAGAAAATTAACGCCAAACAGACTTTCACTGATAGTTTCATGAGTTTTTTGACGGGGTGCTTTTTATTTTCGATTGCCAATATTTATTTTTGGGGGAGTGACTGAAAGGGGATGGTTTGTCTTCTATTGACCTCTAACACCGACAGTTGCATTCAGGTGATGAGGGGTCAATATTTGGGAGAAGGAGGGGGCAATCGTCTGTCTCAGTTTTGCTGTTGACACACGGAAGGGGAATGAGAGTAGAATGTAACGTCAATTATATACATATTACTCAACTTCACGTGGCCCACGCAATGTTTGTGTGCTGTAGTGGTGCTAATACTTTGGAAGAAAAAAATAACGCTTGTTATGTTATGACTAATACAGGAGTAAAATGAAAATTTGAAGTAGACGACATTTAAAAGAATATGCGACATTGGTAGGTTATGTTATTTAGTTGTAGCACAATTTACGTAACAAAAATCTATTAAGAATATTCAAATTTTTGAATTTTATGTACTAAATGGTCTAATCTAATTGAAATAAATGTAATTTCGTAATGAGTAGGAGTGTAATTAACAAAAGAACGATCGAAAAAAAATAAATTATTGTATAATATGAAAGGGTGTTCTATTTTGTATGTGCATGTGTGCCATGCCTTATAGAAAAGAAAAAAAGAGCCCATAGTGATTCACATTTTTTATTTGACACACAAATTTAAAAGTACGATGGATACAAAAGCCGGTTTTTGATTACATTTGATTTTGCTTGATTTTTTTATATATATAAATTTAATGGTTCTTGTCTATAGTCACACACTTGTGAAAACTATGTTTTTCCTTGTCTATAGTCACACAATTGTGAAAACTGGGTTTTTTTCTTGATTATAATCACACTATGACACAGTTGAAAACTGTGATGCCTTTTTCTTTACACGCTTTTTGTGAAAACTGTATTTTTTCTTGGACGCACACTTTTTGTGAAAGCTATGTTTTTTCTTAGTTATTGTCGAACAATTCTTGTGAAAATTCTTGCAAAAAATTTTGCACAGATGAAAAGTTTTTCAATTGTAACCAATACAATGCCGATGAAAAATATGCCCTTGTCTAAGCACCAGGAAGATAATAATAGCAATCGCACAGTCTTGGCGGGACAGATTACCTTGCCAAAATTGTGGCTATCCATGATATTGAATTCATGGGTCCTTTTAACCTTGTCCAGACGGACTCTGGCCCCATACCATAGAAATAGCTTTGGCTACTCTACGAGATTCATCTGCTGTCAATGTGACCGATCATACATATGATTGGGATAAGCAACGTACCAGCAGGTGGATGTGTAAGCGTGAGAAGATACATTTTCCCTTTCAAAGGAAATTTAAGTTGCAGGAGGTGAAGGCTGAGATCCGAAAGCAACATGTTTTCTAACATCAAGGTCACGGGATGTTGGTCGTCTTTTAAAGGCGATATCCACAAGACATTTTGAGTCTTGTGGATTACCAGCAATTAAAATCAAGACCAATGTGCTTCAGGAATGTCCCTTTAGATTGAATTACAACCAACTCCCTCTCAGCCACTCGTAAAATGCTGCACTATTACCTTCATGGTAATAGTGCAACAAGTAACTACGGTGATGATAGAGGCTTGTGTAGAAAGATGATGGCTTATACCTTCGAAAGTTTGTACTTAGGCTTTTGGAAAGGCTTATAACTGGAAAGCAGAGAAAAGGAGAAGTTGTCGATGCTATACGAAGAGCCACTGGACACGCACACCAATCAGTAGTCGTGGATTGAAGGCCCGCGGCGGAGGGTAACCTTTTAAAAAACAATGTCCATTTGAATCCATTGTCCATTTTAGTTAGTTTAGGCATGTTATAAAACACAAATAATTTTATAAAAAATTTTATTTTTCTAGAAATTTCTATTTTTACCAGGAAAATTATTAATTCATACAAAAAACTTCTCAATATATTTTTATGGGAAAGTGTAGAAATGTTCAATATAAACTGAGAACGTCTATAAAATAATAATGAAAAAGTAAGTAAATAAAACTAGAATGGTAAGTAAGGTTTTTAAATATCTCTAATTTAAGCTGATGCAAATAAATACGTTTATTGTATTTCCAGGACCATCTTCACGAGCTATCAGCTTGAGGAGCTGGAGAAAGCTTTTAAGGACGCACACTACCCCGACGTATACGCCAGAGAGATGCTATCGCTCAAGACAGACTTGCCCGAAGACAGAATACAGGTAACATTACCGATTATATTTAAAAAAAAAAAAAAAAACACGAGGAATGTTCAGTTAAAAATAATATTATTATAATACTCTTTTACACTAATAAGTATCGGAGAGAAACTAAAATTATTTTTATTTATACAAAGTTATTAGTCTTCTCAAATTTGTCGACCATGTTTTGTAAATGTATAACCTATAAATAACAATTTTATAAAATAAGACGTTTATATTTAAATTTTTTTCTGCACACACACACACACAAAACATACACTCAAGAGCCAAAACATTATGACCACCCCTACATTTTGCAATGAACTTACCTGGATGACGTGGAAGGCACGTGATCAGGTGGAAGTGGTATTTAACTGGTATTAAGTGGTGGTATTAATCCATGCCAAGGCGGGTTGAAGCTGTGTTGCTCGCCAAAGGTGGGCCAACTCGTTATTGACAGGTGGTCATAATGTTTTGGCTCTTGAGTGTATATATAATCATCTTTTTAGGAACTTCATTTTCGTTAAACAACGTATAAGAAACTAATTATCTTTTTTACATGTTTTTCATGTGTCACAATTTATTTTATTAAGCGATAGTTTATTAGATTTTATTTACATTTGTTATAAGATATCTTATAACATAAAAAGGCGTGTTCATTTTGATTCAATACACTATATATTCCCAAACCTTTGAGAAATCCAGTATTTGAAAAAAAATCTACACACTCCGTAAAAAAATAATTCATAATTTAAGAATAATTTGGTGGTGAAAATGCCTTGTAAATTGTATCACTGGATTTTATGTTTTATTTTCTTGCCTAAGATTGATAAGAAATTTTCGAAAATAACCGTTGGAAACATATCGCTGAGCATTTTCTGTTTAATGCGACAAAAAAGTTTTACTTAGTAAATAAATGATTTATAAAAGTATAATATATAAAAAATAAGACTATTTTACAAGGGGAAAAAAAGGTGTATTTTCTAAATAATATTTTTACAATTAGTTAAGTATGCGTGCTATAGCTGGATACGTACACGTACGCGTGCTAAGTATACTTGCTATAGCTGGATACAATAATAAATTAATCTGTTTTTAAGCAACTTTCATTTTTAATGTGTTGTACAGACATTTCTTTAGATATTTTTTATGATTTTTAAATAGTTTTTTTATTGGTTAGATTTGGAATAAACACAGAATTAATTAATCGTTAAAAATTTACAGGAATAAAAATTTTCATGCTAATATATATGTAAATAACAGTACTGTAAACTTGACCAAAAGGGAAAAATTATATAATTAATATCTCACAGAACTGCACTCGAATAGATTGGAACGGTATTTTACATTAGATGCATAAAAATTTTCATGCTAATATAAATGAAAAAATAACATTGTAAACTTAACCAAAATAGAAAATGATATCGTTAATATCTCACAGCGTTGCCCTAAAATAGATAGGAACGGTATTTTATAGTACATTAGACGTATAAAATTTTTCTTGCTAATACAAATGTAAAGAATAACACTGCAAACTTGATCAAAATGGAAAATGATATCTTTGATAACTCACAGTCTAAAGAAAAACGCTGTAAATTTGACCAAAATGTAAAACTACATCGGTGATAACACAGAGTTGCCCTCGAATTGATTAGAACAATATTTTACAATCAAGAAATTACTTCCACCCCATCTTGAAAAATAAAAAAATAAAAATAATAAAACCTACGCGGAACAAAACCGAATTGTTACTTAATCAGCATAATAGAGTACTGAAGTTATTATTGCCGACATTGTTTAGCCAGGGTCCCATAACAACAGATTAAAAACCCTAATGCTATTCTAACGACGTAATTACCTAAATTGCGTTCGCTCCAAAAAAAAAAAAAAAGCAAATTTCATCGCGACACTGCAGGTATATATATAAAAAAAAAAGAAATAAAAATAAAAAAAGGAATAAAAAAAAAGTCTAGAACAAGACAAAGAACAAGGGATGGGCGTTACCACTACAAGTTATACTTACCGAATCAAAGGATCGTATTTAATTAGGCTGCAGTATAGGTAGCCAATTACTTAATGGCTACTGTACACCGGAAAACACGCTATTCATCAAGCATCCCCACTATTCTCCAGGGTACGGTGGCAACGCACCCCGACCAGACAGGTACGAACAATAAAAAAAAATTACAGACGATAAATGAAAAAAAAAAAAAAATTAATAATAATAAAAGAAGGGGGATCGTTTTCTAGTTTAGTTCAGAAATGCTTTCTTGCCATGAATTGATTTTCATTTCCAGAAAGTTCGAAACTAAAACCATTGTTTTCAAAGGGTGTAGGAAAAAAAATAATATCGGTTGGCCAATTTGGTTTGATGTGAGAGCTAGTTATATTGCAAAACAATCGTGTGTTTCTCACATAACGTGACATCTCGGTTTCACGTTGCGAGATCTAGCAATGTGACCGGGGTTTGTGCAATAAACAATTCCACGTTTTCGATCGACGGTAGTGAAGAAGAGGATTGTAAAAAATCGTAGTTAGTTATCGTTACTAATAAGCAGATAGAATGCTAGCAAGTGTTTCAATTTTTTTTTTATTTTTATTTTTGCATAATGCTCTTATATTTTTTGAAATAATATTTTAATAATAATATTTTAAAGGTTTTAATAACGTTTTTTCCCTCTGTATTTTATACTTTCAATGGGTTTTATACTTTCAAAAAGCCTTGAACAAAGACATTGTTAAATTGCTAATAACACAGGCAATAATGACATTTAAAATAGTGTCTCTTATAAAAAGATACTATTTAAAAGTATCAACCTTGTCTTTCTTGGGGGAAAAAAAAAAAAAAAGCTCTTATTTAACATTTGTAACGAAACTGTCTTTATTTATGATTCTAGTCAAATTTCCTCACGAGTTGATGTTAGAAATTGCGTTGTTGTTTTTTATTCCACTTGGAAGGCAGCAACATCTAGACCAAGTCCAAGAGCCCGCGTGGTCTCATGGAAGGAAAGAAAGAGAGGGGCACCTTTTGTTGTGATGGAACACCCGTAGATAGAAGTCTGACTTGGCTCCTTATCACTAAAGAACAGTGTCCTCCGGGAGGAGTTTTAGGGGAACTACCCTCATGTTTGCGTATTGAATGGGAGAAAATCCGAAAAACTCCCAACAAGTAGTCCAATTAACGAGGCAAGATGTTGAACATCCCAAACGCCATCCATCGAGACTCCTCGTTTTTTGAAACAGTGTCTACAACAAAGCTGCCAGTGGATTGAACCTCAACCCTAATGCACACCAGCGGAACACGTTGTTCCTGAGCCAAGAGTCGGGCCAAAATCGAAATTGTAGTTTAAATAATAACATTGAAGTGGTCTCGAACCAATCTTCTAAAGTTAGGAAACCCAGCGCTTTTATCCACAAGACCACTTCTGCTCAGTTTATATAAAATGAATACATTGATTAAAATGAATAAGTTGATTATGGTCGTCGTTGTAGAGATTGTTCCTATAATTTAAAACTAATTTTAATATTTTAATAATAAAAATTGCTTCTCCAACACATTCTTTTATCACATTATTTTCTTTTCAGCAAAATTTTATCTAAAAATTCTTCATTTCAACACCCGTAATTTTTCTTTTTTATTTTCATTTTCTCCATGCATTGACAGAATTTTCTTTTATCTACCTATACAGCCTTCGGAAATGTAACAAACTTATTACTGATTTAATGAATATTTAATGAACAAATGAGCAAATATTTTCATTTGATGAATGAATGAATAACGAATGAATGAACTATTTCGAATGATGAAGGAACGAATATTCTAGAATGAATGAATATTTATTAACGAATGAACGAATATATTAGAATATTTTAGAATTTCTATAGAATTTTTTCTTTCTGTAGGATTAACAAATATTTTAAAATTTCTATTAATTTTTTAATCGAAACGACATGATATCTCAATCCCAAAATATAGAGATATGAACGATTGGATAGAATAATTTAGCTTCAACAATTAAAGGCATTTAGCATCATCTAAAAATGCTAAATATGCAATGAATATTCATGTCTTATTTTTAAATATATATATTTCTTTCAAATTATCTAAGATTGAAATTTTTTTATCATTAAACAGTTTTTTCCAAGTTCATTGATATATGAATACGTTAATTGAAATGAGCCATTAAATCATGTATATACGTGTAGTTGCAATTTGCTTATTGTTGTTGTAGCAAGTTTTTATTGCCAATGCAAAAGTTGGAAATTCTCAGAAATTCCCCAGAAAAATTTAGAAAAATCTTCAATTGCATACAACTGAAGTATAGAAGAATAAGTGAATTCCAAATAGAATTATTTCACTTTAATTTTGATTAAGATATTTGAAAATAAACAAACAATAAAGCGAAGCATAAAAATGTGCTGTATTTAGGAGATTCTGCTGTTTAATATTTAAAACATTATTCCTTCTCTATATAAACATCCTTAGCACACTTTTTTGTGCGAGTGAATAAATTTGCCAGGAAAGACATCTTTGCTGACATCATTTCAACTGTTACTTTTTTATTGGTCAAATAAGTGGGGGTTACTCAGTAATGATGTCTTTGACCGTATTGTCCTCATCATTATTCTATTTCTCATTATGATTACAATATAATATTTTTTTCTGGCACTTACACGATGAATTGCGCAATTAAATACCATCACGTGCATTCGTTGTTGACTAGTAGATTGATACATGTTCATTAGTTATTTATTGTTTTCTTTGTCAAACTTTTCCTGTTTGGGATTTAGAATTAATTAATTAATTTTTAATTAATGTTTGATTTTCATTTACTTAAATTTTTTTTTTTTACGAATATAAAATTGAATGTATTTTTTATTTATGGTATTACTATTAGTTTTGATAATATAGAGAGAAAAACTAAAGTATCAAAACTAAAAAAAAAAATAATAATAATTTAAGGTAATAACACTTTACCTTAATAGCTTATTAAATTTTACGTGAATACGACTTTTTCTTCGTAATAATATGATCAAATTGATTTCATTGAAATTATGTAATACAATGATCATTTTCTTTTTTTTTTTTTATTTTATTAATATTTTTTTTTTTTTTTCTGAATTTGAATTTGGAAATCTTATTCAGTGTCGGGTTGTATTTGTAGCAAATTAGAAAACATTGAATAAAATATTTTTTCCGATATTTGAATGCTGTCCGTTCTTTTTGGACAACAGTCGGAATACTCTCAAGTTCTACTTTTTCAATGAAATCTGAGCAGTCTGTTGGCGAATTGGCTAGCGCTCTGACCTTGGGTACCACGAGCTTTCAAAAATACATTTTATGTCTTCCTCAAAAATTATTTTCATGGCTAAGTAATAAGCAAATAAAATATCTAGCTATATATTAAAAATTTTCTGCCTCCCAAGCTAAATTATTTTCCTTTTCTATTTATCCTGATAAAAATAATAATAATAAACTTCGCTACTTCTTTTTAAACTTTTTTTCTGCAGTTTTTAGGTATTAAATCGCGTAGGAATTTTAATAATTAAAAGCACATAAAATGCCAGTTGTTGATTTCTGTTCTCGAATTGTCGTAGTATTTAAAATGTAAAACATGTAATTTTGGTCCAGGTTACAAACGAAATAAAGAAATTTATTTCGTATTTAAAAAAATAATGTTTGATTTATTTCACACATTTATTTTGGTATTGAAAGCAAATGGATATCATTTCTTTTTATAGCTACGTAAAGTGAGCCATAACTTTCAAAATGTAATTTTTATTTTCACATATATGATTGTGTTTTGCAATATATATTTGAAGTTTATACATTTTTATTTTCGACTACAAGCCTCATGTTATTTGCTTGTGTTGCACAGATAACTTAAAAGTTTTTCAAATTAAAAAATAGTGTATTTATGTATTTGACATATAAATATAAACAAACATAGAAAATGTTTTCAACTGATGTTTTTCACAAATTAATTATTAGCAGAAAATCAACAGTAGATAATGATAAATAAAGTACGTTATGCAATATTGACAATTTAGCTACTGAAGATGATCAAGGCATAAGTTTCCTTTAGTAATAATCAGAATATAACCAGATTTAAGCTATATCAAATATATCTTTCAAAAATATTGTAATGAATTCTTACAATAATAACAATAAAAGTATACAATATTCCATCAATAAATATACTCTAGCCAATATTGAAATGAGTTTATTTATATGCAATGGTGGCCTAATGGCCAATTGACTGGCGCTTTGGCCTTTGGTGCCACAAGTTTCATGTTCGAATCCTGGTGGTGGCATGGATGTTTGCTATTGGTTCAGAATCTACGTTAAACTGTAGGTCCTGTCCTAATTAGTCTTAAAGTGTGCGAAAATTACCGTAGAGCGAGAAGTCAAACCAAACCATATGCTATTAACGGAGAAAAAAATAAAACCAAATGACTTTCTATTGTACACTAAATGTGAATCCTTTGTAACCAGTTTAGGTTTATAAAAGTTAATATTAAATAAAAGTTATAATTCATAACACTGATCAGCATTAAAAACTTTTATTAATTTTTTAATGAAAATGTGTTTTCACCAACTCTGTTTTTTTTTAATTATTAAATATTATTTAAGAAAAAAAAATATCACAACCATCAATAATTATAATTTTTTGACTTAATTAATTTTATTAAAAAAATTAATTCATCCGTTAATTTTTAACATTCCAGATATTGCAGTAATTTTAATATGGCTAAAATATGAAAAGCGACCACGTGATTGATCTGTTGAAAACAGATTTTCACGTGACTTTTAATTTTCACGTTGACTTTTAACTGGCTGACCAATTACGAAACTCATTCCGCTTCAAATGCGTTCAACCGCATTGTAGGCATCGTCCCCCGCACGTAATGACAGGGAACATTACCTGCTACACGTGTTCGATCATGGCGGCAACTGCACATTATCTTCTCCCGTAACACGGCGAGACTTGCGGTGAAGATACACGGCCCAGATTATGGGGAGAAGCTCTAATGCAATTGCTCTTTCGCTCCCCTGGGACACGGGCACTCATTACTGCGGCTCCCATATGCTGCCTTCCTCCGAGTCGGCCGGCCGTGAAAAAAAGCGATTCCATCCCCAAGGTGGACTGTCCGAGGGGGACTTTAAAAAAAAAAGTACTCGTGGGCTGAATGGTGCATTTGTTTTATCGAACGGTTAATTGGTGCTCATATAAACATTTTATTTTTTTCTAAAATTCAATTTCTAGGTTGTTTTTTCCAACATCGGGTATTTTTGGCTTTCTTCATTTGTCAATGATATGGCTAAACTAAAACAAAATTTGTGTAACTGAGAAAAGTCTGTTTCATTAATCTCTCAGAGCCACATCTTCTTTAGATGTGTACTGGTATCACAATCCCAGGGTGACTTAGTGATTTTTGCCTTCTTTCTTGTTTCCCGCCGCCTTATGGGCAATTGGCTAGCGGTCTGGCCTTTGGTACTATAGGTTTCAGGTCCGTATCCTGGAGGTTGCATAGATGTTTGTTAGTAGTTCGGAATCCACGTTAAACTGTAGGTTCCGGTTTAATTAAGACTAAAGTATGCAAAACAAGTAATATAAAAAAAAAAAAATGTGAAGTGAATTCCTACTTTTTTTTCTCACTATATTGCGGAAAGTCCTTTATAAATAATTTTCATTCATTTTTTTAAGTTTATCTGGCGCCATCAGGTATATACAACTTAAATCGAAAAAAAACTAAAATTAATTAATTATATTTAATTACTGAATTAATATGTGAAAAAACTGCCACTCATCATCCACTACAAATTCAAAAAAATGTATTTGAACTTGAGTGGATGAATAAAAAGTATTTTATGAACGATTGAAAATTTGAACAAGATATATATAGGGAGAGTGTGAGCTAATAGAAGGAATTGAAAAATAACAGTAGAGGGACAAAATAAAACCAAATCTCTTGTTTCCTTTTCATAATCTAGACTACAAACCATCTTTTTCTGACCATGTTGAGGTGTTCACATTGCTTTCATATGTTTTACTTACTTGTTTCTGGATTTTTTTTAAAGAATTTTTTGCTATTTATTTATTGACACTTTGATCAAATTTGGATTATTTTGGTTGACTAACGTTGTCAGGATTGATGGCCGAGTGGCTAGCGCTATGGCGCTCGGTGTCACAGGGTTCCAGTTCGTTCCATCTGTGCCATGTATGTTTGTAGGGGTTTGGAATTCACTTTAAGCCGTAGGTGCCGGCCTCGTATGACTGTCTAGAGTTGGGCTTAGGATTGACAATCCTTCCTCGTAAAAAGAATACATCTCCTGTCTCGAAATCTACCAGTAGGCAGACGACCTTGGCCCACCAAGGGGTTGTTGCTCCAATAAAGAAGTAGAACAACATTGTCAGTTTTTTAACCGGCGTGTTTACAGTGTGTGACACGTAAGTACTTGCTATTAATTAATCCCTGTCGAACAATCTGATCGATGCAGCTTGGTTGAATCTACCTTTGTGCCGTTTAACAATACAAACCAACCAACCAACCAACCTATTGTATCAAACAATTGACTGTGGATGTCACTGGAATTTTTTGAATTGCATGCCATAATTTTTGAAAAATTTTCAATGGGTGCAAAACAAATTAGACCTCAACCGCAATTCCGTTCGGCGCAATTTCTAGCAAAATTGTTACATAACACTTGGAAGAAATTGGCATATGGACCACTTCATACTTTATAGTATTTTGCCATTGCTTACAGGAATCATTTAGAAATCTTAACTTATATTAACTGATGAAGAAGCAAATTTTTTGGAGAACGATAAACATATTATCAAAATATGAAATAAGAAATTTTTGGAATCTATTATGAAATTTTTGGAACTGGTAACATCCAATTTTCTGAAATTTTGAAACACAATCACACTTGGCATTATACGCATGCAAACAAAGAGGATTGGATTGGATTGGTTTGCCGCTCTACACTTATTTTGTGCACACTTTGGGCTAATTAGACCGGAATCTACAGTTTACTACTACACCACACTACATCACTGTGCCTAAAGCTGAGTTGCCCCTTTACAGTTCGGGAATGATATGGGGGAGAAGAAGTCTGATTGGGCTCTGTGACACTCTACGGTCATATGAGACCGGAACCTACGGCTTAAAGGGGATTCTGAACCACTAAAAACATCCATAGCACCACCGGATACGAACCTGAAGCCTGTGATACCAAATACCAGAGCGCTAACCAATTGGCCCTCAGGCTGCAAGAGAGGGAGAGGAGATGGGGTAATGCCCTCAGGGAAGATTTTCAAAAAATAATTATCCAGCAGTTGCCTGACAAATAATGGCAAAATCCAATGTGATAACCGGACTATAGGCAGTAAATATTGTCCGAGTCTCCACCGAATCTACTCGTGTTTCAAAACCGCTTGTGAACAGCTTTTTAACCCATGTAAGCAGCTATTATTGAGCAATAAACATTTAGATTAGCTGATATAATGATATCTTGATATAATATATCTATATAATATATCTTGATATAATATATCTGTAAACATGGTATTTAAACACCTGAAATGTTTAAAGTAACTCACGTCAATCGTATTTCAAAACAGTTCTATTGCATATTTTTAAAATAAGTAATGACAAATATGTTTCATACATGAACGTGAATCTTTTTTTCTTTCCATATAAAAAGAGTTATCGTCATTTGCAAATTGAATATTTATAAATTTCTTTTTTTTTTTTTTTTTTTTTTTTTTCACTTCCATAAAGTTTTATAAATTTTTGTTCATGATAAAATTTTCCATCGGATTTTAAGATGAACAAATTCCAAGCATAAAAAAATGTATTAAAGCTAGAAAAGAATATTTAAAGAGTTTCATTTTTTTATACTAGTATTCAATTCATGAGGGAAAAAAAAAAAAAAAACAATAAACAGTTAACAATTCAAATTATGGACATACTTGTGAAGCAAAACTTTGGTTCAATCTATTATTTACTGATAACATATTTTTTTTCCTATATTTCTTCAACTTGTAGAATCGTGTTCGTATATCGATAAAAAAAAATAATAGGGGGTTTTAAAAGGGGGGTAAAGAACAACTGGACAGTCTTTAAATAATGACCATCGTCACAAGAGGGAAAACTGCAAACTGTCACGAAAATTTCCGTTTGGTATGGAAACAGTTTTTTATCCTATTTTTTATTCTATCGAATTCCTTTATTTTGTTTTATTAAAAAATCTAAAGCTTCGACCAGTGGACGTTAAAATCGATGGACGAGAGTTAAAACTTAACTTTCCAGTTTTTTCTTAAATTGCTACAAAATCTTATATAAATATATATACCCTTATATATTTTATATCCTGTTGATCAGTGTATAAATAGAAACATATATCCTGATTTTTATTTGACTTCAGGAAGAGAAGCCGACTGAAAAGGCATTTAATGCATTCTAATTTTAAACATCATACTACAATTTATTTTTAGAAATTCAAGTATAATATAATCAAGTCATGTCTTTCCTTATATAATTTATATCGTTGATTAAAAAAATACTTTCTTTTAATATGTATTAAAAATATTAAAAATTTAATTTAATATTTTTTATATTATTAAATTATATTATACTATAAATATAAATACTCGTATATAAATATATACCACTATAAATATATATTTCGATAAACATGCTAAATGCCATCATACGAATACTAAATGCTTTAAATCGAATAATGCATAACACAATGCAGTTATAAGATAATTTCATGTTGAACAAAACATCTAAAAGAATAAGTTTTTACTAATTTAAAAATAATGTAGAATGATATGTTGACTAGTTTTTATCGTATATTAAAAACAACCGATCTAAGGTAACACAACATTTAAAAAAATCTTGCAAAAAAATGAAAATCGTTAAAAAGTTTCAGGACACTTCTATTCCATTCTAGTTTTATGTCTGGATGAATGTTTCCATGTCATTGGGTTATTGTATTGAAGAGTTTGATAAAGAGTTTAAACCACATGACGTCACTAAAAATGTTCTTGGGTAGATGGCACAAGGGACCAAAAAAAAAAAAAAAGATCAGTATTTATCTAAATTTCGAAAGTAGTTAACATTAAAAGTACATAGCTTTTTTTTTTATTTATCCGAAGAATGCTTAATTAGACAAAATATTTTTTTCTATTTTTGGGGCTGTCATTTAAATTTATAAAAACAGCACATTGTAACAACTTCTCTAAACTAAATAAATGGGTTTTTATATAATGTAGCATCTTGTAGTTAAAAAAAAAATGAAAAACTTTGAAAAGCAGTATTTTCAAATTTACTTATTTGCAATTTAGCATTTTTTTATTTGCAAGAATCTGAATCTAATCAAATTTTTTTTTACTCATCTAATAATATATTACAAATATAATTATTAAATAATACAAATTTAATATCTCGTGCGACTTAACATATTCTAGTTTTATTTAAAAAATATCAGCTGTCTTATCCGAAATGTATTATCTATTTATTATACTATTCTATTCCATTCAAACTATTCTATTTATATTATTCAATATCTATTTACACTCATGTCCATAAATTAAGGATAATTCAGAATCACACAGAAATTGAACTCTAAAATAAAAATTCCACCTGTAGAATTATCACACACATCTTGAAGAAGAATATGCAAATTACAGGAAACCACCAGATGGCGCGGATAGTACGTCACAATGACGAGAGTGTAAGAGAGGGGTATATAAGGAATGGTGGCAAAGAAGTAAAATTGTTCACAAGCGCTTTAAAAGCCTTTCAGTGCAATAACCGCATAGTTATGGCACAAAGGAAGCATTTGGATGATTTCTTACGTGGTAGAATGATCGGACGACTGGAATGTGGACGTACCCAGCTGGAAGTATCCGAGGAACTTGGAATCGCCCAGAGTGTCATCTCCAGGCTTTGGCAACGATTCCAAGATGATGGTAATGTGAGTAGATGTTACAGCACAGGTCGCCCCCGAGTTACAACGCCGAATGAGGACCGGTATTTAGCAGTTACTGCCAAAAGAAACAGACGGAGCACAGCATCAGACCTGTCTCGTCAGCTCTCTTCAGCTACCGGTACGACAGTTTCAAGGCAGACCGTGTACAGACGCTTAAGGCAGATTGGTCTATAAGCTCGTAGGCCTGTCAGATGTGTTCCATTTACCGCAACTCATTGTCGACCGCGATTAACATGGAGTAGAGAGCATGCATTGTGGACACCGCAACAGTGGTCTTGTGTGATGTTTTCCGACGAGTCCAGGTTTAGTTTGCAGTCTGATTCTCGCCGGACTGTCATATGGAGAGCGCCAGGTACCCGTTACCACCAAGAGAACACCATTGAACGACACCGTTACGGTGGTGCAGGATGGCTCGTTTGGGGAGGAATTATTCTTGGTTACAGAACTGACCTGCATGTTCAGAGTGTAACGATGACAGGCCACATCTATCGGAATGTCATTCTGGAACAACATGTACGTTTGTTTCGGGGCACCATGGGTGCTGAATTTCTGTTTATGGATGACAACGCCCGTCCTCACCGTACAAACATTGTAGACGAATGCCTTCAATTGGAGGATATCACCCGTATGGATTGGCCAGCATACTCACCGGGCTTGAATCCAATAGAGCATGTGTGGGATATGTTTGGCCGACGAATTGCAGCCCCTCAACCCCCTCCCACCTGTCAACCGGAACTTCGGAGGGCATTGCTTGATGAGTGGTGTAATATTCCCCAAGATCAGATTGACAATTTGATACTCAGCACGCCTAGGCGTTGTAAGGCCTGTATTACATCGTCCGGGAGACATACTCCATATTAACCATCATACTAACCATGTTATACTGTTTTTTGTAAATAGGTTCTTTTTTGAAATTTGCTCCACGGAGTAAAAATCGCAATTTTTATTAATTATGTCAAACATATAGCATCTTTTTTGCTCTTTACCTTTTGTTTAATAAATAGACTTTACAAATAAGTCAAATTTATTTTTCTTCTGTCTCTTTCTTTGCCTGAACTTCATTATCCTTAATTTATGGACATGAGTGTATTATGCTACATATTATACACTGAAGTGACAAAAGTCATGGGATACCTCTTAATATCATGTCCGCCCTCCTTTCGCCCGGCGAAGTGCAGCAACTCGACATGGCATGGACTCAACAAGTCGTTGGAAGTCTTCTGCAGGAATATTGAGCCATGCTGTCTCGATAGACGTCCATAATTGTGAAAGCGTTGATGGTGCAGGATTTTGGGCACGAACAGACCTCTCGATGATGTCCCATAAATGCTCGACGGGATTCATGTCGGGTGATCTAGGTGGCCAGATCATTCGTTGGAATTGTCCAGAATGTTCTTCAAACCAATCGCGAACAGTTGTGGCCCGGTGACATGGCGCATTGTCATCCATAAAAATCCCATCGTTGTTTGGATATATGAAGTCCATGAATGGCTGCAAGTGATCTCCAAGTAGCTGAACATAAGCATTTCCAGTCAATGTTCGGTCCAGTCGCACCAGAGGACCAAGTCCATGCCAGGAAAAAACAGCCCACACCATTACGGAGCCACCACCAGCTTGAACAGTGCCTTGCTGACAGTTTGGGTCCATGGCTTGGTGGGGTCTGCGTCACACTCGAACCCTACCATCAGCTTTTACCAACTGAAATCGTGACTCATCGGACCAGGCCACGGTTTTCCATTCATCTAGGGACCAACCGATATGCTCACGTGCCCACGAGAGTCGCTGCAAGCGATGTCGTTCTGTCAGTAAAGGCACTCGAGTCGGTCTTCTGCTGGAATAGCCCAAGAAAGCCAAATTTCTCCGCACAATTCTAACAGACAAGTGCCTTGCACGTCCCACATTGATTTCTGCGGTTATTTGACGCAGTGTTGCTTGTCTGTTAGAATTTACGACTCTTTGCAGACGTCGCCGGTCTCGGTCGTTAAGTGCAGGCGGTCGACCACTGCTCTGTCCATGGTGGGATGTTATGCCCGAAATTTCATACTTTCGGCACACTCTTGACACAGTGGATCTGGGAATGTTGAATTCCCTAACGATTTCCGAAATGGCATGACCCATGCGTCTAGCTCCAACTAACATTCCGCGTTCAAAGTCTGTTAATTCCCGTCGTGAGGTCATCATCACGTCAAAACCTCTTCACATGAATAACTTGAACAGAAATGAAAGCTCTGCGAAAGCACTGCGCATTTATACCTGTTCTGCGCGATGCTACTGCCATTTGAAAATTTGCATATTGCTATCCCATGACTTTTGTCACTTCAGTGTATTTATACTATACTATTTATATTAGTCTATATCTATTTATTATGCTATCTATTTCATTAAACTACCTATTTTCTATTTATACATTTTGAAACTTTTTAAGCTGATTCTATGAATTATAATAAACATTGTAAGTTATTACGACATTTATATATATAATAAATTTTTTTTTCGTTAAGATAGAACTGATTGTTCTTATTAACAAGGACATCTATTTAATAGAACATGAAATAAATTTGCAAATTCTATATATATATCAGATAATAAAATAAAATAATATATAAAAATCAGAATATATATATAAACAAAATTCATCTAAATTCTTCTTTCAACCGGAAAAAAAAAAAAAAAAAAAAAAACTTGATTCACCAATATTTTCTCTCGGCTTAGTGGAGCAAAATAAGAGAAAAAAAAATTAATCAGAAATTTCATGCGCCTCATCCTTTTTAAAGATACATCTTTTAATGAATTCCACCGGTATACTTAAAACAACCCTTTTTTTTATTTATTTATTTTAAATCCCGAACAATGCAACGATAAATGAAAGAAGACGAAGCAGAACTTGAAGCAAATGACTTCTCAAACACGCATTGACGTTTCTCGAATCACATAAACCGCAAACCACTCTCCACCTCCCTGCCCCCTATCCCCCCAACTGATGACAAAAACAAAATTCTCCTATCCCCCGATAAATGAAGAAAAACACTGATGACAGCCAACGAAATGTACGACTTAATCAATTGTTTCTATCAACGAAAACATACACCCCAGCGTTTTGTCTCCTACCCCCCTCCTTTAAGTAATAACATCCATCTATCCAATCGGAACCCAGCATTGCAGAAACTAAACAATTCACCTTTTTTTTCCGAATGACTCCATTTCCACTGAGCAATAAAAAAAGAAAAAAAAAGAAAGAAAGAAAAAATGCACGACAGCAGCAGAAGATATATCATTTTAAATCAAATTATTATAACCTTCTCATTCCCCCACCCCTATCCCTTTAGCAGTATCGTTTGCTGATCGATATATATAGGTTTGACAGACCACCCCCTGATGGGATGCGGATGCAAAATTCTGTGTATTGTACAAGGGAGCACATGTGATATAGGGAAAATAGAAATCAGAAAAAGAGTCCTTTATTTTGGGTGACATATACAAGTGAATTTTATCGAAGAGCTATTTTTGTATATATGTTTGTTTGTTACATGTTTGTATTCTTGTACGTATGTTTTATTTTGATATTTTTGTTATTATGGAAATACTGTAATTCCTGTTTGTAATCAACTGATGAGTTAAAAGAATTTCTTATAGATTATATAAGAGTTGATTGTTATTCCTCTCCGTAGATTATTATGTTTTTTACCGATATCGTTAAAAAAAATTTTGTTTTCCAAAAATAGCTACTAAACAAGTGTGTAGATGAACTTTATTGTAAGAAAGGAATAAGCAATTGATGTTAAGGGAAACAAAACCACATATATATTTATTTATTATATTTATATTACACTTATATATATATATATATATATATATATATATATATATCTTCTTCATTTGCGCAACATCCCCATGGCAAGTTAAGACCGTCTGCCTATTGGCGGATTTCGAGACAGAAGATGTTTTCTTTTTACAGGTATTGCCAGCCCTACATCCAACGCTCTGCAGTCTTATTAGACTGCTACCTATGGTTTAAAGTGAATTCCGAACCACTACAAACATCCATAGCATCGCCGGGACTCGAACCCAAAATCTGTGGCACCGAGCACTAGTCACTCGGCCATCAGGCCCCAAAGCAAGTTGGCTTGGTCTAGATGTTGCTGTCTAAAAAGTGGGATAAGAAACAACAATTTCCTCTCAAAATTTAACCATTAAATTTTACGTGTGAAAATTTTACCATATATTCCAACGTCTTGGACATATATTCAATTATTTTTTCAATAATTTGACATGATTAATACTTAATATTTTCTTAATATGTTTATAACACTTATTGTAAAATATAGCAAATACTTAAAAATATTGTAAAATGTAGCAAATATTTAAAAATATTGTAAAATATAGCAAATATAGCAACATGGCATACAAAATACTTTTGCTTTAGTATAGTTTCTAATAAATAGGAATGAATTTATAAGGTTTTGTTTTATTTTCATTTCATGTAACATCCAATACTGAAAAAATAATTGCGTATGTATTTGTAAGCATACCTGAAAAAGGTTGAAGAAAGATTACTAGTAATCCTTTGTTAAATAAAATCACTTTTAAACTTCACAAACGTGCACTCCAGTTTAGAAACAAAGTAATATTTCTTTTCCTTCACAACTAACAATAACAAAATCTGCATTAAAAGCAAATTTTCCCACCTAAAAATGATAAGCGCGTAAAGAAGAGATAAAAAGAACAGAAAAGAAAAGAAAAACTTGAACCGGCGTAAAATTAAGTTTAATAGGCAAAGTTGAAACAGGAAATGCATAGAAGAAAAGACCACACAAAAATAGGCAAACAAAGTTAACGTTCTTCGGACATTTTAACTTCGTTTCCGCTAAGACACGGGATTGGAAGGGGGAAAAAAAAATATTGTTAGATAGAGACGAAAGAGGGAAAAAAAATGATGGGAGGGAAAAAAAATCATTCTTCACACCCAAAAACAGAAATAAGATAGGAAAAAAAAAAAAAAAAAAAAAAAGTGTTTGCTAATGTAACTTTGTCACAATGTAGCAGCAGGGGAGGGGAGGTAACATCTAATTCCAATGTGTTTTGTGGGTTTTTCCTTAAGACAAAAACATTTAATCAGATTTTCTTGGAATACTTAAAACGACAGTAGAATTTTTTTTCTACCCCTTCCATCATCCCAATATTTTTTTTATCCCACCTGCTTCTTCATTTTTGTGCGTAAAAATAAAAATAAAAAATGGTAAAAAAAACGGAGTAAAAAAAGTAATATTTGATAATATGTTTAAAAAAAAAAGGAATGAAAAAAAAATGAAAGTACCCCATCGTCTGGCAATAACTTATCAATCCCTAAGTTTTTTTTTCCCTTTTTTTTTTTACTTTTTACCCTTTTTTTTTTTACTTTTTTCCCCAAAGCGGAAATAGCAAATTTGCATTATGGAAGTCTGTACTTTTGTTGACGAAATATGTGCAGAGATTTTCGATGGCAATTTTTTTAACGAAATTTATGTTTCATGACTTTTTCTTTTCCCTTCTTTTTTTATTATTTTTTCAATAATAACTCTTTTGTTTTTCATTTTTTATAGTAGTTTTAAATTTAACCCTTAGATGATTTTTGGAATTTACTCACTTTTTCTCCCCTCTCCCCATTCCAAAGTTTTCGTGTTAGGGAAATTTTCTTTAATCTCTGAACATTTTCTTATTTTTTTGGGGAAAAGATTTATTTATTTTCCTTTTTTTGCGAATAACTTAAATTTTGAATGGCTTAAATCTTTTTTTTATTATTTTTCTTTTTTTTATTATCTTTATAAAGGGCTTGACAAAAACAAAAATGGGTGAGTGTTTATTCTCTTAAAATTGTTTTTTCAAAAACAGCTAAAAATTCCGACTTGCCTCATAATCCGTTTTTATTTTATAACCAATTTTTAGAAATGTATTTTAGTAAACAAAGATTTAAATTTATTTAGTTAAACTTCATAAACAAGCATTAAAAAAGAAATTACAAAAACAGTTCCCTAGAAATTTTGTGAGAATATAACTATTAAAAAACATAACACAATAAAATCAAAAAATATTTTTTTTTTAAATAATAATAATTTTTTCAGGCTGTTAATTTTAAAAGCAAATATAATAGTTACATACATCGCATTTATTGCCTTAATAATATAAATACAGCATGCAAATTTATGAAATTTTGCAAAATTTTATTAGTTAATTCATAAGAAGCCTTTAAAGCACAAAAAATATAAATTACTACTACAATTACAATTCTTAAATTTAGATTACTTAAAAATATTATTACTACTATATCTAGATTACTACTACAATTAAAATATGATAGTAAATTAATTTAAAATTACTTTGAATTCTCAATTAAAGTTTGGTTTGCCGCTCGACGGTCATTTTTTGCACACTAAGGATAATTAGATGAGACCTACTGCTTAAAGTGGATTCATGCCAAGAACATTAAAACATTCCTGCTACCGCCAGGATTCGAACCTTAAGCCTTTGGTACCAAATGCCAGAACGTTAGCCAATTGGGCATTATGCCATTCTTAATTAGTGGACAACATAAATATTTGAATTATACATTTGCATGTGAATTTAAATAAAGTAACACACGTGTATATTATCACCTAATATACCAAATTGCATTTATTTTTAATTTAGGTATTTCATTTCTTTCCCATTATGAAATCCACATGTTCCAATTTTTTTACCATTTCACGTTATTCATTGAGCATTCAAAATCCCCATCACTTGGACAATGGAGGCCAGGATTTAATTGGCACCCGTTTTACCCTCTTTTTCCAATTAGTCACCGCCACGCGTGTAACGCGATATTGAAAGGTTGAAAGTTAATCGGAACTATCTGCTTCCCCAATTAAAAAAAAAATGGGGGAGGGGGAGTAAAAATTGACCTAACCCTCCCATACCCCCTCAGCGAAATTTCACTTTTCCCGTTCCCGAATTCGAAAGACCACTGGACTGGAATTGAGACTTGCGGTGAAAGCACGTGCCACGAACGGACTCGCTCACGGTTCGGCAACTGGATAATAAAAAAGCGAATCCTCACGTGAGGGTCACGAGGATCTCACATTGCGACTCGGTTCTTCTCTTACGATACGCGATTGTAATGAGGTAAGTATTGCGAGTGGTTATTAGAGTTGCTTAGGGATGGGAAGGGAGTACGAAAAAGGATACTTTCTCCCTTTTTATTCCTTTTATTTTCAATAATGATACTTCCAGATCTGGTTTCCAAAGCTTGTTAACAATGTCGATTCGTCATTTTTCTTTTCTTTTCATTTTTGTTTCCAAAACCGGGAAAGATGAAATATTTGTTTTCGAGGGGACTGCAGTTAAAGTGAGTCATAACATTGAAAACTGATGGGCTTTAGCGGATAAAAATTTTCAATTAATTCAATTTCTTTTATTGACTTCTCGGAATTAATTCAATGCATGAACTTTGAAATTTTTTTGGCCTGTAAAAAAAAACTAATTACATTTTTTGTAATTAATTTTAGTTTCTATCGTCGAATTCTCGGAATTAATTCAATGAATGAACTTTTAAATAGTTTGCCGGTATATTAGAAAAAACTAATTACCCTTTTAGTAATTAATTTCAATTTTTGTCGTCGGATTCTCGGAATTAATTCAGTGCATCAACTTTTAAATATTTTGTCTGTGTACTAGAAGAAAAAAAATAACTAATTACACTTTTAGTAATTAATTTCTATTTCTATCGTCGAATTCTCGGAATTAATTCAATGAATGAACTTTTAAATAGTTTGCCTGTATATTAGAAAAAACTAATTATCCTTTTAGTAATTAATTTCAATTTTTGTCGTCGGCATTCTCGGAATTAATTCAGTGCATCAACTTTTAAATATTTTGTCTGTGTCACTAGAAGAAAAAAATAACTAATTACACTTTTAATTCTTTTCTATTTCTATCGTCGATTCTCGGAATTAATTCAATGAATGAACTTTTAAATAGTTTGCCTGTATATTAGAAAAAACTAATTACCCTTTTAGTAATTAATTTCAATTTTTGTCGTCGGATTCTCGGAATTAATTCAGTGCATCAACTTTTAAATATTTTGTCTGTGTACTAAAAGAAAAAAAATAACTAATTACACTTTTAGTAATTAATTTCTATTTCTATCGTCGAATTCTCGGAATTAATTCAATGAATGAACTTTTAAATAGTTTGCCTGTATATTAGAAAAAACTAATTACCCTTTTAGTAATTAATTTCAATTTTTGTCGTCGGATTCTCGGAATTAATTCAGTGCATCAACTTTTAAATATTTTGTCTGTGTACTAAAAGAAAAAAATAACTAATTACACTTTTAGTAATTAATTTCTATTTCTATCGTCGAAGGAATTAATTCAATGAATGAACTTTTAAATAGTTTGCCTTATATTAGAAAAAAAATTACCCTTTTAAATTAATTTCAATTTATATCGTCGAATTCTCGGAATTAATTCAATGCATCAACTTTTAAATATTTTGTCTGTGTACTATTAAAAAAAATAACTAATTACACTTTTAGTAGTTAATTTCAATTTCTATCGTCGAATTCTCGGAATTAATTCAATGCATGAGCTTTAAATAGTTGATCTGTATACTGAAAAAAAAAACTAATTACACTTTAAATAATTAATTTCAATTTATATCGTCGAATTCTCGGAGTTAATTCAATGCATCAACCTTTAAATATTTTCCTGTATACAAAAAACTAATTACACTTTTAGTAATAAATTTCAGTTTCTATCGTCAAATTCTCGGAATTAATTCAACGCATGAGCTTTAAATATTTTGCCTATATACTGAAAAAAAAAATTATTACATTTTTAGTAATTAATAATGGTAAAATAGCTACAATAATAAAAAAAATTTCATTTCATACTAGTTGGCTATCTACTCAAAGAAATCCTGTTAATTTAATTTGCATAAAAAATTACAATAATATTTTTCAATACTGTAAAAATTTAATAGCAAAAAATTACAGTGTGAGAAAATAATCCTTAAAAAAGGCTTAATTAATTTACAAAAAATTTACATTAGCTCTCTGAAATTGTATTTTTATCATAAAATAAAGTCTTTTAGAACTTATTTTTTAATTAGTTTTAATTAATTAGTTCTATTTTTTATTTCTTAGTTTTAATTCTTACTAATTATTTAGTTTTAATTAATTATTTTTTAAATCTTTTTTTTTTAAGAGAACTTTTAAAAATTCGTATATTTATGAACTCATAATGATTTCAATATTCAAACAATATTTTTTTTTAACTATATATAGCTTTCTTTTTTTGTTTATTTAAAATAATATTTTTATTTCATATATTTTGGCTTATAAGAAATTATCGTTAATTGCTTAACAAAATACATGGTGATGACGTGTGTTTTAGTAATTGGTTATTGCTCTTTTAAAAATATTTAACATGGTGTCACTCATATTACAAACTCTCTGTATAACGCAAAATTTTTCCAGCTTCAAAACTTCGCGAATGAAAATTCGCCACTTGCAGCAAGACCTTTCTCATTACTCAACAAAACAACAACAACAGCAACAGCAACTGAAACGACAACAACCGAACAAAAAAAAGGCAACGACACCTCTTGCCCCTTTTAATCTCGTCCGATTTCGCCCACAATCCAATTCTCACTTACACCTCCATTACGGCTGCCTCCACCTGCGTTGCCCGGGTAACGGGGCACTCATTTGAGCGATGGGTCCCTCAGGGGGCCCCCGCACGGCCCCGCTTAATAAACCTAATGGCAGGGAGGGGGGTCCCGAGGGGGTGGCCCGCGCTTTCTCGCTAATGCCCCGCGCCGCTCTCAAATGTGTCGTCTGGTGTTTGTTGGCGTTTTATTTACTGGCTCGGTCACGGCACCGGGTGTCAAAAGGGCGAATTGAATTAAATAGGCTCTCTAACGCTTATTATGAAGTTTCTTTTGAGGCATCGAAATTAATATAGTAAGAGTTGGAATTGCTCGTCAGAACTATTTCAGGAAGAAAAAGAGTCAACCAATTAATTTGTCCTTTAAACTCTTAAATAGCTTGCATTTATCGAAAAATTAGTAGCGATATATCGATGACTGTGTGATGTTTTACAAATTTATGATGGAATTGATTGTAGACAAAGGAGAAGTACAGTTTTATTATAAAACGAAACTCTTAATAGTATTAAGTTAATGAAATATTTTTTTTTCAATGGCAAAAGAAATAGATATACTCTTACGACATCAAAACAGTGTAAAATACACACAAGAGAAAGAAAACAATAGGAGAAAAAAGTCAATGTCTCATCAGCAAAGTTTTAGAGTTCCAATATATTTTCACATCGCAAGTTCGGGCATTACACACACACACAAATATTAAAGGATATATTTCTCATAAATTTAACTGTGATAAAGTACTAGACTGAGTCCTGACACAGAATTCATATATCCAAATTTTTATTTTATTTCTGAATCATAAACTACATAGCATGCTTCTTCTTTAACGCAATAGCCCCATGGTGGGTCAAGGCTCAAGGATTTTGAGACACGAAATGTTTTTATTTATTTTAATTTTTTTACGGTGTAGGTTTGTCATCTCTACGCCCAACACTCTTTTTTTCCTAATGCAACTGGCAAACGCTTAGACAGTTGTCTTGTTGTTGTTGTTGTTTCTTATCCCACTTGGCTGGCCAAGCCCACGAGCCCATATGGACTCATGATTGAAGAGGAAGGAAGCAGCTTCTGTTGTGATGGAGCACCCGTAGGTAGAAGCCTGACTTTTGCTCCGTGACGCTCTTACAGTCATAGAAGACCGGGACCTACGGCTTAAAGTGGATTCCGAACCACTACAAACATCCATGGCACCGCCGGGATTCAAACCCGAAACCTGTGGCACCGAGCGCCAGAGCGCTAGACACTCGGCCATTCAGGTCCCATTAACAATGTAAATATAATTAATCAAATGCATTGCACCATAAGTTAGTTCCCTTCAAGCCATTTATAATGATAAGATATGTGAAGATCTAATGATAAACTACAAGTTATTAAAGGTGTCCTTTTCTTTCTTTTCGGTCAACTGTATAACCAAAAGGGTTCAGTAAAGTAAACAGTCTAATCAAAACAGTTGTCTTTGATGCCTTAAGGCAAGTTCTCCACCGACGTTTTCACTTAGCACTTCCCAGGAGGTGCGTGCAGCTTGAAGATAAGCTACGGATGCGGAGTAACAATATCCCCGTAATACTCTACAGTCATATAAGACCTGGACTTACTGTCTAAAGTGGATTCCGACTCACTACAAATACCCATGGCACCGCAGGGATTCGAACCAAAAACCTGGGGCACCGAAAGCCACATAGCGTACCCTCATATGAGAATATATACTTGAATGCAAGTAGTGAATATTTATTAGAGAGTTTTTGCATACCGTACGTTAGTTACCGTAGGACGTCCGTTAGCTTTTTCTCCCTACGCGCATGCTCATAGGAAACTGCGCATGCGCGCTAGGGAGAAAAAGCTAACGGACGTCCTACGGTAACTAACGTACGGTATGCAAAAACTCTCCATTATCAAAACTAAAATATTCAAATAGTAGCTCAATATATTTGTTTAAAGTCAAATAACTATTGTTAATTTATTTTTGATTATGTTAATGTCAACTCTTAACTCAAAATGAGAGGATCTCAATCTATTATCTTAACTGAATAATTTATGCCTTTTGGAAATGGAAAAGGCAAGATCTTTCAATCATATTCTTGAATATTGTAGTCTTAAAATTCACTATCATTGTTTTCGAGCAACTTAGGAACTTCCCGTTAATTCAAACGTTACAAGTTCTTTAAAACTTTGAAAAATGAATGATAATTTTGCATTTTTCTGCACAAAATTTCGTTTACCCACTTTATGAAATTTTAAAAGAAACTATGCTCTGAGAAATTAGCAATGCAACAAGGACAAAAGAAACTTTATATCCATAAAAGGAACGTTTAAGAAATTAGAATCATTGTCCTTAAAACATCCCTCTTAACCTTTTAAGAAAACACAAAGGCTCAGGCGCTTTATTTTATTTAAACACGAATTTCTGAATTAGTTTCAAAACGATGCATATTTTAAAAATTAAAATTTAACCTCTTAGCTTCTTAACGTCAGCTATCTTCTTACGTCGTCAAACAATCAAGTTTTAATTGCAACTAACTTTTTAAAAGAATTATTAAACTGGTTGTCAAACAACTGACTTTTAGCAAAAGTAATGAAAGCACATTCAAATCATCCAACGAAACTTTGTGAAAGCCAGCAATTGACATTTTGAGCAACTGTTATTTAAAAGGGGGTGGTATTTAATAAAAGACTTGCAAGTTTGCTGGGAGACTTGCTTTGTATGTTCTGAAGACAAATTGAAATTAAAGTTTTATTTGAATAGGATAGAATTATTTCTGTTTATGAAGCCTGTTCTGTTATATTATTTACATTACCTGCATTACTCAATTGTACACATTTCGTAAAAATTAATGTTTTAACAATGCTTTAAATCTCTTGTTTATTCAAAAGAAAATTTGAAATTTGTTTTAAATGGTTTATCTATTATGAATAATCAGTTTAACTTTATAATGTTACAAATGTTGACAATTACGAATCACAATAGGAAAGTTGAATTGTAAAGGAGTCGTACAGACATGCGTTCTTCACATAAATAATTATTTATTGTTAGATTGCAATCAGAGGTGGAACATAAGTCTTTCTGAATGAAAAGCAAAACAAAATGTTTTAAAGTCAAAAACAAGTTATCAACATTAAAAATGGTTGCTCAATTATTTTTTGAGTGGAACTATATAGAATTAAAGAATTTGAAATCAAAAGTAATACATTTCCACCGTTATTAAAATCAGTTTGATTTCTCTTCAGAAAAGTCCTATATGAATCGTATTCATTTGTCATGAATCTCCTAAATTTTTTTTTAGCATTGCAGCCTCTAAGCATTTTAACCAGTTCCTGGCCCAAGCTTCCACCAGCCAGGCACATCCTGACATAATATCAAAGATGAGATCTGTCCGGTTTTTTTCTGACTCAAATTTCTGAGTATGAAAATTTTCTTTTTACGGGGTAGGGTTATTTAACCGTATGCCCAACCCCCTGTCCATCGCTCTATGGTCATTTGTTGTTCACGGGTGCAAATTAGGCAGGCATCTACTGTGTAAAGTGGATTCCGAACCACTACAAACAAACATGACATCTCCGGTACTCGAGCCCGAAGCCTGTGCTACCGAGTACTAGAGTGCTAGCCACATAACTATCAGATCCCTTTGAATTTTATGTTAATTACTGCCTGATCTTAAATATCCTTTATTAGTGGAAAATTAAGACAAAAATCTAAATTGGACTATTATTGGGTTCATCTTAATGTACCTAATCACATAATTTGTTGACATATATAAATGCAAATATAGCTGCATATATGAATGCACTAGCAGCATGATGCCGCATCAAAAACGGATTCTTCTAACAGTAGAAACCAACAAAAAAATTTCAGAATCGTAATTTTTCCTTTCAGTACACGACCATATTCTTTTACATCGTCATCCGGTAATTAATTCTTAAAGCACAGAGAAAAAGGTATTACATAACGATTAGAAAAAATTGCAAACCAGAGATTCTTCAAATACTTAAGCCTATGTTTTAAATCTAGCATCCATTCTGTTGAAATATGGAAGAACTTTTGAAAGAATTGTATTGAATGATGGCTAAATACAACATTATTAGAATATATGTGTATATTATATATACATCTTCTTCATTGGTGCAACAGCCCCGTGGCGGGCGAAGGCCGTCTACCTACTGGCAGATTTCGAGACAGGAGACGTTTTTTTTTTACGGGCAGGGTTTTCAGACCTACGTACAATGTTCTACAGTGATATTAGACAGAGATCTATAATTTAAAGTGGAGTCCGAACCACTACAATCATCCATGGCAGTGCCGTGACTCGAACCCTATACTACCGAGCTCCAGAGCTCTAGTCACTCGGCCATTGGGCCCACATACATACATACATACACGCATACACACATACATATATATATACACACTTTCTCTTATGAATAAATGGACTTAATGGGACTTTCTCCTATGAATAAATTTTAAATTTTATTTTCAAGGGACAAACCATCTTCATTAATATCCTATATAGAATAATAATTAAGAAATTTACATTCTTTAGTTAATATTAATTAAATAAAGAAAGGCTGTTATTTCGGAGAAAAATATTAATATTTATCCCACTCCATAAATTAGACTTTAAGTTAATTAATAAGTAATAGATGTTTTTACACTAGTTCCACTATAACTCTTTTATGTCTGTCGTTTCATTTTTTTTTTTTTTTTTTTTTTTTTATAGTAAGTGGATTCTTTTTAACTAGCTACTTACCGAAAACAATTCTACTATATATTAGTCCTTATTAGTGTCTTTCGGTACCAATTAGAGGCCTTCACTCCCACAATCTACTATACATGATTCACTTTCCTTTCATAACTTTTCATTTTGAGCCTCGAGCACACACACACATTCCCATTTCGAACGTTTCGAAGTCACCAGAGCACGAGACACCCTCCCCTACCCCCTTCATAATCCGAAAACGAAACCCTCTAACAAATCCAAAACTCGGTATAAAATGTTTCCACTGAATAACCGTCACCAAGTCGACTTTCATAAAATTTGACACTACACCCCTTTCAAAGGCATAGAGAGAGAGACGTGCAACAAAACCCCGAGTCGGGTTATATCGCTGTTGATATATATATACGTGGAGTGAGTGAGTGGGGTTTTGAACTCGAAGAAGGAGGACTTTGAAAAGCTTACGGAATCTGCAGTGCGGAATGTTTTAATTTGCTTAGCCATTACGGATCCGAGGTGCATGGTTCGCTGCCCGCGCTAATTTGGTATGCACCGTAATTGCTTCTTTTGGGCCTATTTGCGCCACCACTTTTCTTCGATGGATCGTGCAAGTGGGGGATTTAGTCGGAAATGTAGTTTTTTTTCCCTTCAAGAACCTTCTTCTTGCTTATTTATTCAGGTTTGTAGGTTTTTCTAAAGAGAGGATATCTTTATATGTATGTTTCGTCTCGTTTATTTACCTGGAAGTGAGGACACGAGGAATTTTTGCCTGTCTAATTCAAACGAAAAATTTAAATTTGTCGTTCTTAAAAGGAAGATTGGCAATTAAGAGAAATAACTGGAAATTCTTCTTGCAAAAGTAGCCCTCAGTAATTGCTGTGAGTTTTTTTGCAGAAACGCATTAATAAATAAAACTTTATTAGTTTAAATGAGGTTTAAATATTCTAGTAATATAATTAGGCTGGATTGTTTTTTTTTAAGAGAGAAATAATTGACAATAATGATTTTGTTTTACTATGTTGTTGTATCGCTACCAACTGCTATGGGTTTTTTTTGACAAACGAAATTTTTCTGAATTAAATAAATCGTAACCTATTCTATGAAACGTAATTTAATTAACCCTTTTTTGAAATAAATATCTGCTAAAAACAATAAATAAATAGCATACTTAATACAAAAGAATTCCATTTTTTATTTATTTTTTGGTAAAGAAATTCATTTATTTTTTAATTTATTATTTTTTCCCAACATAATATTTTTTTTATTTTTGTTAAAAGAATTTATTTTGAATTTTTTCAATTTTTTTTACAAGTAATTATTTCAACAAATGGCTTCTTTACAAATTTTATTGTTAATATCATTTTATAAATCAATTAACATTTTTTTTTAAATTTCATTCTGTTTTAATTTTTAAAATCAATTTATAATTATTTTTCCTAATATAATAACTTACAGAAATTAATTTTGGCAAAAAAAACAAAAAAAAAAAATTTATTATTCTTTCTTCAATGTGTTACAAAATGTATTCATGTATTAGGAATTCATTTTCTATCATTCACTCTTATTTTCTGATGAAGGATATATATATTTTAATAAATTTATTTCCATATAATTATATATGTATATATATATATAGTATATTAGACACAATTAAGTGAAATGTTACGAATATTTTTTATATTACAGATTTAATGTATATTTAACCAATTAGTTACCTGCATTGAATGTTTGAATGCATTATGTTACAAAGAATTTTTAAAATAAATGAAATTTATTTCTATTAAGCGCAGAAAATAAAGAAACACAGATAGGAAATTTCTTTTAACTCACGTTCTGTTCATCTTGAATATTATGTTAAAAGAAAATATTTTTTTAAATCATTTTCATTAAAAAAAAATTGAAGGATTATTTCTTTCTCATTTATTCTTTCTCCTTTCATATTTGTTAAATTGATTTTAAAACCTATTGCTAACTCCTTATTGATATAAATCACGGTAAATTGGTGAATTCCTGAATAAATTTTGATCAATTTCCTACAAATATGTATTCAATAAATATCCAATATTAGTAAATATTATAACATTAAACTAAAAAAATTGTTTCACATGAAAACGGAAAATACACACAAATTTCAGCAACATAATATATATATCAATATTTAAAAGAATAACCATACTATAATTATGAATCTTTATAAAATTTTACATGATTTTTTTGCCTTTTTCTTACATGCAATTATTATTTTTTTCTACAAGCATTCTATTTTTAATATATGTACACACATCATTGAATTATATTTAAAAAATTACTCATGTATATATATTTTTAAGACAGTATTTCTAAAATGATAATTGATTTTTAATTTCTAAATTTAATCTTGTATTGACTATATTTCCCATTTTTTTTTTATTGCATTTGTATTTCTTTATAAACTGTAGTTTTTTTTAAAAGTAAAATGCTTTCTTTTAATATAAATTACTTATTTTGACCAATACTAGAAACATACACGAGACTAGAGAATATTGCACACTACACGAAAAAAATGTTATGATTCTTTTATATTAATCTGTTACATATTTAATATACTTAACTAATTAGTTTCCTACATTGAATGTTCAATTCATCGAACTCAACGTGAGATGAAAGAAATTACAATGGTACATTTTTATGCTTCTTTTTTTTTTTTTTTTTTTTTTTCGATTTCATATTACATTTTGCTTACTCGAACTAATGTAAATTTATGTTAAAAAAAACAAATTGACTCTGTAATATACTATAGGCATAGTATATATAAGTGTACTACACTATAATTGTCTCGGCGAACTCTCGCCGAGTTTTGATTGTGAATGAGAATTTGATTGTGAATATCAGTTGGTCGTAAATGGCGTCCGCGAGAATTACCTTTGATGTGCAGGAAAAACCGACTCTTGTCGGAGAAGGGGTTCTGACCACGCGGAGACAAATTGGATTATAACTGGTTCGCTAGACTGACCCGTTTGTTTTAGTACTCTCGTCTGGACTCCGCTTAGCAATGGCTACCCATGCAGCCATTGTTATACCAATGATGCTTGGGATGAGCCATGAATGCTTGGTTCGAACCTTGACAAACGATATCGAACCGAAAAATTACTTATCTATGCAAGAGATGGATGCAATAGATCTGAAAGATGAAATGTCATTCCGTTAGATTCAAAGAAGAAGGTACAAATTCTTTAAATGTTATTCTTAGGAATGTTTGTTTAAAACTGCAGTAACACATGAGACATACGTCTTTCTCAAAAACTGTGAAGGATATCTCAGCTGTAAGCGCTGTTTTTTTTTTTTCCGAGAAAAGATTTTCAAAAAAATTCATAAGATTTTTTTATATGTAAGAAATAATTATCTATAAGAACATAGGTTTTATTACACTTATTCCTACAGATATACCATACATATTACACTCTAAATGAATGTTATTACATAGAATTAAAATATGATCTTTTCTGACAAAGCGGAAAAAATTGTTGACTAATAAAATGCATTTTCCTGAATTTGTTTGGAAAAATAACAGCAAATTCAACTTTCTCCAGGTGTGGTTCCAGAACCGGCGCGCCAAGTGGCGCAAGACGGAGAAGTGCTGGGGCAAGAGCACCATCATGGCTGAGTACGGCCTGTATGGAGCCATGGTCAGGCACTCGCTGCCCCTGCCCGAGTCCATCCTCAAGAGCGCCAAGGAAGGGGACGTCTCCTCTTGCGCACCCTGGCTGCTGGGTAAGCATCTTTACCTTCTCATCATCCAACAAGAATACAAGATTATTTAACATCATTGTTAGTTCATTTCGCGTGCATGATTTTAAAAGGCATTGTATATTTTATATAGTCACAAATACAATAATGATGAAGGTATTTAAAAACTTTCATTTAATATACTTTTTTAATAAATGCTGGTGATGCGAAAATTTAGCAAACTAAAAAAATTCTTCATCAGAAAAGTAATTCAAAACCCGTTAAACAAGCTATACAAATTATTTTCAAATCTTAATTAATTTCGATAGTTCTTAATAAGTTGATCAATTGGGCCCGAAACTTTCCTCTTGGCTATTAAAATTGTGAAGAATTTGGTGAACCGAAAAAGACTTTTATTTGTTGGAAATCTTTAAATATCTTAAAAAGCACTGAACGTATTTTGTTCTGTAATTCTTGACCTTCTACTACTTTGTATTGTGTATTCATGCGAAGGACCTATAAAAAAAATAAAAAAGTGGCCTACTCTATAAAAGCTGTACGAAGTTTTACGATTTTCATTCAAGTCGACTTGGTTTTTGTTTTTTAAATTAAAAAACACATTCCACTTGCAAATTTGAATACTTGGCTTTGTTTCAATACATAGTGAAACTTTTTTCGTATGTATACTACAGAGCTGATTTCGAATAAAGGTTTTACGATGCATAATCAGCAAATATTTAAACTCCTATTTTTAGTTTATATTCTTTTATAAGTCTCGCTTTAAATAAAAAAAATAATAATAATAAATCAGTTAAAAAAATAATACTTAGAATAAAAAATTGAGCAATTGAAAATTGAAAGAATAGAAGTAGGAAGAAGTCAAGCCCTTTCAAAGAATCTTTTTTCAATAATGAACTTCTTGCATTATTTATTAATGTCCATGCGTGTCTTTCAAGTAGTTCTTAATGGTAAATGTAAAGTTTTTTTCTTTTAACTACGTATATCACCTTTAAATGAAATCATTTCATATATAAATCCTTTTCTACAGAAGTGCAAATACTTAAATATGGGCAGGTATTATTTTCTATTCAACAAAACTTAAAAGTATAATTTGATTTTTATTTATTTATTTATTGAAATATTTTAACATTCTTCGATTTCGCAAATGAGTTTCTACTCACTAAGCTATAAAACTAATGAAGTGAAATAAATGCAAATGCACTCAATTGTTTCGGAAATTTAGATTATTTTTAATTAGGGTATGAATTAGGTTGTTTTATTGAATTACACTTGGTAAACATGGGTTCTTAGCTTAAACTGTCATAACAATGATATTAAATAATCTTGTATGAAATAATAAAATTCGTTTAGTAACATAAGAAAATATTTATATTAGCTTTAATTTATTGAAAAGAAAAAATAATTGCTTTATAATAATATGTATGTATTACTACGAAATTTGTATTATTTTAGCATAATAACTATTTGGCATGATATTAGGCAAACATTTATTGAATCATAACAAATCAGGTGACATGTCTTAGTTCATTTTTTAAATTAACAAAAACCTGCCATTAATAAATTAGGTACTAAAAACCAAAAATATGGATTAACCTAAAAATCATAATATACGCCATATTTCAAAATTTGCATTACTTTTTATAATAACTATTTTACATGATATTAGGCAAACATTTATTGAATCATAGCAAATCAAGGTGACATTATATCTTAGCTCATTTTTTAAATTAACAAAAACCTGCCATTAATAAATCGGACTCAAAAACCATAATAAATGTATTATTACAACATATGCATTATTTATTTTATAATAACTATCAGACACGATATTAGACAAACATTTATCGTATCATAACATATCAAAGTGACATTATATTTTAATTAATTTTATTATATTAATAAAAATCTGATATTAATAAATCAGACACTAAAAACCAAAAAATATGGAATAACATAAAAACCATATATATATGTATTACTACAAAATTTTCATAACTTTTTTTTTTTATATCTATAGACATGATATTAGGCAAACATTTTTTGAATCATAACAAATTAAGGTAACATTACGTCTTAGTTCATTTTTTAAATTAATAAAAACTTGCTATTATAACTCAGGCACTAAAAACCATAAAATATGGAATAACCTAAAAACAGTAATATATGTATTAATACAAAATTTGCAAAATTTAGCAATTGAAAATTGAACGTTTAAAAGTAAAAGGAAATTAAGCTCCTCATGTTATTTTTTATAATAACTATTTGACATGATAATAGACGAACATTTATTGAATCATAACAAATCAAGGTGGCATTATGTCTTAGTTTATTATTGAAATTAACAAAAACCTACCATTAATAAATCTGGCCCTAAAAAAACCCATAAAAATCCACAGCCGACGCGAAATTTTTTTAACCACGTGACTGCCAATACATTTATTTAATTACCGATAAGAAAAGAAAAATAAATAAAAAATTTATAACCACATTTCAAAACTCTCAGAGTTTTATGCATTATTTTTTTACAATAACTATTTGGCACGATATTAGACATACATTTATTGAATCATAACAAATCAAGGTGACATTAAATCTTAGTTCATTATTTTGAAACTAACAAAAACCTGCCATTAATAAATTAGGCTCTTAAGAACATAATATATGTATTACTCTAAAATTTGCATTATTTTTTATAATCATTATTTAACATGATAAATTGGGAAACATTTATTGATTCATAACAAATCAAGGTGATATTATGTCTTAGTGCATTTTTTTAAAATGTACAAAAACCTGTAAAACTAACCTAAAAACTGATAATAATATTATATTATTGAATAATAATATTGAATTAACCTAAACCATTAAAAACCATAAAATATGGATTAACAAAAACGCCATAATATATTTATTAGTTCAAAATTTGCATTATATTTTTTTATAATAATTATTTGACATGATATTAGGCGAAAATTTACTGAACTATAACAAATCAAGGTGTCATTATGTCTTAGTTCATTTTTTTATATTAACAAAAACCTGCAATTAATAAATCAGACACTAAAACCCCACACCAGATGTGAAATTTTTTTTTAAATCACGTGACTTGCCAATACATTTATTTGATTACCGATGAGAAAAGAAAAAAATAAATAAAAATAAAAATTCACAACCGCATTTCAAAACTCTCGGAGAGCAGCAGGAGAAAGTTTCGGTCGTATATACCAAGGGAACCAGGGAAATGCTTTTCTTTTTTTTAGCATTATTCTGCTTATTTTGTTGAAAAGAATTCACTGCCTTCCACAATTTTTCTTTTTCTACTTCTTACTTCTCCAAGAAAAATTCCCGTGTGCAGTATCGGAATAAATATTGGCATTTCCTTCCAAAGTGCCTGTTTCCTTCCCCACAGGTAAACAAAACAGGACATAATGATGGGCAATCGGAACTGCGGAATATTCGAGGAATGTCTACGTAACAAACTGCGATGCATTGAGGTTTATTTATTCAAATTTTATTTCGTATAACCCTCTTTTGAGGAGGGATCTGGCAAAATATCTGCACAATAAACCGGGATTTATTATTTATTAGAATTTTTGTTTCTCGTATTGTTTTGCAAGATGAATCCAAAAGTTTCGATAATAATTCTTTTATTCAAGTTTAACTTTATATTTTGTTTTCTGAAGGAATATTGCTTTATAGGATTTAGTTCGTAAAAATAGAAAATTTCTAAGTTAATGATATGTTTTTCATATAAGTTCCTTGTTTGGATTATCTGTTTTGACCTTTTCTATTTATTCTCTTAAAATGTTAAGGAATTAGGTTTATTTCAATAATTATTTATATCATAATATTAATGGTTTAACAGTTTTGAGGCTATAAGGATTCACAAATCATGTTTTTGGATTATCTTTTTCGACCTTTTCTATTACTCTCCTAAAATGTTAATGTTAATGAATTTGATTTTTTAATGATTATTTATATCCTTATCTTAATGATTTGTAACAGTTTTGAAGCTATAAGGATTCACAAATCACGTTTTTCTATTAAAAAAAAACGAAAAACGTTTAGGTAATGGCAAATTTTTCTGCTATTAATTTTAATCAAATGGCAAGATTTTGTTTAGTTAATGATATGTTTTTCATATAAGTTCTTTAATTGGAATATCTTTTTCGAGCTTTTCTGCTATTCTCCTAAAATGTTAAGGAATGAGGCTTTTTTAAATAATTATTTATATCCTAATATCAATGATTTAACAGTTTTGAAGCTGTAAGGATTCCCAAATTATGTTTTCGTATTTAAAAAAAAAAAAAAAAAACCGTTTAGGTAATGCAAACTTTTCAGCTATTAATTTGAAACAAATGGCAAGATTTTGTTATGTTTAATTAATGACAGCTTTTCCATCTGTTTCACTAAATTTTCAAAAACATTGTAAATTTCTAGCAAACATACTAATTTTTTTTTATTTGTAAATTGTAATTTTGAATGCCTAACTATTTAACTATTCATATTTACGGTTTTCAATTTATATTTATCTAGTTTTATATATTTGATATTCATATATTTGTGACAATATTGTTAATATAATGTGAAAATATTTTGAGGAATTAGATGTGATTGCTTATTTAAGATGTGATCTATTCACATACAAAATTATTCATAAGAAATAGTCATGAAATCGTACTAAGAAAACTCTTCACTATACTCTTAAAAATAATCCTTAAATAATTTTTATAATTTCAATTTATGGATACAAATAAATATTGCATACTTAAGTAATTTAGAATGAAAAGTTTAGAATTTATTACAAGAGTGTTTTTATGTTACTTATCATCATATGATAAGTAACATAAAAATACTCTTGTAAAAATCTCCATGATGCCTTTCAAGAATTAAATTCAACAAATAATTTTTCTAGATCTAAATAATAATATCTTTGATCCAATTTTAACTGATAACATGAAGGTTTCTTAAAAATCACATAAAATAAATCGAAATCGTATAAATATAAGTGCAATAGTTAATAAAAGTGTAATAGTTAAAAATGAGAAACACAAATAAAATAAGATTGTCTAAAAAGGTACACAACATTAACAAAATTCAATAAGTCTTAAGGTTAAAATAAGGATAAAATTTCCAAAAATTAAATTTGGTAGTGTTAAAAATCTAATAATTTTTAAATCTAAATGTTAAATTAAAAAAATGTACGAAATTAATTATCAAAAACTATTCAAATAAAATTTTAGTTTTTCATAATGCTAAAATTTGAAGTAATCTATAAACACCCTATAAATTAATGAATGTAACCAAAAATAATAAAAAATAAAAATAAATGAACAGAAATTTTGCTTGTTGTATAACATAACAACAACAAAAAAAATTCTAAGAATAAAAGGGAAATTTAAAAACAATTCGCATTTTGTTTAGCCACAGTCGTATAAAGCAGCGATTTTTAAACGATGATTTTGAAGATTTTTTTTTTTTAAATTCCTAATCGTAAAGTATTTTTACAGTAAAAACATTTTTGCATATGCAGCTTTACTTGAAAAAGTTACTGGAAACGAATTTTTTTTAAATTTATTTTGGACAGCAATGACAACATTTAGGACGACACTACTCATGAAAGAAAAATTTTTTTTATATAGAAGTATATTCATTATTTATTCGGAAAGGATTGTACTAAGTTATCCTTTTTTTTATTTTATTTAACACAAATCCACATATGTGATTCAATATGCAGGCAGTTTTGAATTTTTTTTCAAAAGCATCAAAAAAATGAAAAATCTCTCTACTGAAACATACAGTTATTGATAAATGTTAGACAGCAAAATTTATATATTTATCTATTGCTTGTATAAGAAGGTTAGTGAAAACATTACTGAAACACTAGTGGAAAAGTTAGCGTTCTGGTATATGGCTTTTTATTACGTTTTTCATAATTAAACTGAATTAAAATTAATATTAAAAAAAAATTACTAGTAGTAGATTCCCGATTGTTTATTTTTAAGGGTCCAAGAAATCATAGTTTAAGAATCGCTGCCACAAAGTCCCCACTTAAAAAAACAAAATGTCGTAAATGAAAAAACAGAGTTTTACTGTGGGTGAAAGAGAGGCTTGTGTTCTAGACCATCAGCAACCTTGGAAGCTAACCTCGTGGTCCCCATGTGTCGTCTAAACAGGGATGCACCGGAAGTCCCAGGAGGCAGCGGAGAAGCTCAAGGACTCGGACCTCAGTTCGGAGGAGCCCCTCTCCCAGTCCAAGCTAGACCAGCAGTCGACCACCACGCCGGCCGCCCTCCAGCAGACATCGTTCCACCACCACCTCCACCTCGCGCAACAGCAGCAGCAGCCTCCACCACAGCACCAGCAGCAGCGCAACCATCACCACCAGGGTTCCTCTTCCTCCACCTCCTCGTCTTCGAGGGGCTCGAGCCCCATCATGGGGGGCCCCTCGACGCATCAGCATCCCAACAAGGAAGATCTGAGGTCTTCCAGCATAGCCTCCCTGAGAGCCAAGGCCATAGAGCACTCTGCAAAGGTGTTCGGCGAAAACCGAGGTGAGGGGCCCCCAGAGGGACCCCCGAGGCCCAAGGACAATGTCGTCATGATGGACAGGCCCTCCATACACTCCATCGGGTCGCTCTTCTGAAACTGCTCTGCAACAAAACACCCCCAGTGATCCATGTCCTGTGTTCTGTGACTTTTATCATTTAAAATAACTCAACTGTGAGCCTTGATGCATTGAAATTCTAGTCGCCAAGTTTCAGATCTCGTCACAATGAAAGTGATAGCATTTGGTGCAACATTCTTGGCGAGAACAGAACGATGTCATCGACTGTTACATTTTTACTCAACACTTTTTTCAGTTTGATGCTGGAGAAATCAGTGCAAATTCTTCTGCGAGAAATCAGTGGTGTTATTCGAAACATTTTAACCATGTCTCTAATTTAAAAGCATAAAGGAAAGATGTTAAGATGACCTTATTAATCTACTCTAATGAAACTTATAGAATAAAATTATAAAGCAGGTGTTTCTTTTTTTTGACATTTGGTAGAATTAAAAATTAAAAATTTATGTTCTAAACAAAAACTAAATAATTAATATTATATTTATACAACATATAGAAATTTCAAAAGCAGATCGATTTTTAGAAGATAAATTGCTTTAAATGTCTTTTTTAACATCAATAATACACTCGAAATTGTTTTAATACATTTGAAATGATTGCATATGAAAAATGCATAATACATTTGAAATTGTTTTTACCTTCTAATACTTGAGATTCACAAAGGATTTACGCTCTTAATAATTTTTTAAATAAAATAATATGAATTTATGACGATTTATTAAGTATTAAAATTCAAACAGAAATTTAATTTGTCCTAAAAATCTTATCGTTATTTAAATATAAATGTTTAAAATGAAAACATTAAATTTCTTCATTATTTTTTCAAATAATATTTAAATTAATTATGATAAGGTCTTAAAAAAGGACATATAAGAAAAAAGAAAATTACATTTATTTATATAATTTGTAAAAATGTTTTATTTTTCAAATTTTTTGAAGATTTTTTAATCAAAAAAATTTATAAATGGTGTAAAAAGAGAAAATTTATCGTATTTTATTTCACGATTTTAGGCAGAATTTTTTTTAAAAGCATTTATTTTCAATAACTTAATTTAAATCTTCTTTCGATACAATATTCAATTTTTAATTTATTATGCTTAGATTTTTCCTTGTATTAATTTTAATTTCAAAAACCTCTATATATCATTAAAAAAATTGTTTTTGTAATAACACTAAAACTAGAAATATATATCATTAATATTAAAAAATCACTAAAAAAATCTTAATATTGGCATATTTTAAAAAGTTAGTTATCTAAGCATTTCACGTAATAGTTTTTTTATTTTCCTTTACTGTATAAATTTTATCTCAAAAAATCTGCATATATAGATTTTTAAGTGAATTCTACTAAATTCAAAACGAAAGTAGCATTTTTATTAAAAGTGGAAATTTGATTAAATATGAAAAATAATCAAGCATAAATTATTTTACAGTTTTTAAATGACTGCCCACATTTTTAATTCGAATTCATTCACAAAACGGTAAAAGAAGTTGCGTATTAAATGTTAAATATTGCATCTTAGACGATCGAGTCAAAGTCCTTTTGGAAAATCTGTAAATTACTTTTTTTTAATGACACCTTGCTGAATCAACTTACAATGAAAATTTTCATGTACAAAAGAAACATATAAAAGGATGAGTGAAATAATCTTCAATGATTTGCTGTGAAACGATTGTCTATTAATGTTCAAAACTGCTGGACTCAACATACTGATCAACATTCAACGCAATGCCTCCTGTTCTAATGAAATGTGTACTATTCTACGAATTCCTCGTTCAGAGTTTTATGAACAAAGCAGTTTCCTAAAAGTGTTTTTCAGTGGTGAACTAATATCTGTGAATCACAGAATCAGTGGGGACTTCTTCTAAGAAACAATTCCATCAAATGCATTGTGGATAAAAGTGTAAACTTTTTTTTTCCTAAAAGACTTTCCGAGCACTCCTGATAAACTCTTACACTCAAAAGAGTATTCATAATCTTTCACCTGGTGACAAATAAAATTATATGTACATTTATCTAGTATTCATTTTTTGTGTTCATAATAAAGTTGTTTAAAAGACCAAAGACTTTGTTTAATTTAATTAATTTTTTAAGAAATGTTATGTATGTATGTTAAGTACGTTTATGTACGTTTAAAGTATTCTAAATATCATAATTTCTTTGTCAGTGGGCCCCAAACAGCCCACTGACGGCTGATGAAAGTTGGGCAATGCCTTCTGGAAAAACTTTTAAGGAAAAAATAGAAAACTCTCATAAAGGCAATATGATGTCGATACAATCCTCTTTATACACGTCATCACAATCGCCATCGAATCTCGTCGTTTCTGAAAGCAGTGATTACAACAATACCTCCAGCGAAATGCAACCTCAGTTCTCCTGCACGCCAGTTACGGACGTTGCTTCTGGGCCATCATAAATTGAAACTTTTTTAGTAAATAAGTAAAAGTAAAAGTAATAAAGTTGTCAGTAAAATTTCACTCATACAAACATGCTTCAATAGTATAGCATATTGTAGTTGCTAGTTTTAATCTTAATTTTATCAAATATTAAAATAAAAAAAAAAAGTTCAGTAAGAAGAAAAAAAATAAGCTCTTCTTATGTATTGGGGCGTACTAAGAAATTAAAAATGTTATATATATAAAAAAAATGTATTTTGCTTTTTGCAAATATTTATTACGATGTGTGTATAATTTGTTACTAAATTAAAGGAACTTTGTATCTTTTTTAAAAAATATTAATCTTTTTTTAACATATTGGTAAATCATGACGTTAAATATTTTAATCCAATGGACAAATAGATGCCTAACATAAACATTATAAGTCATAGATTGGCAGGAAAGTGTCATCTCTTGTGTGAAGTTTAAACTATATAGGATTGAAGAAACGGCTAAATTTAAAAGCGTCAAAAAAAAAACACAGCTATGTCAGTCAGGTAAGTATTGATGTAAATAAAATACCTTTTAAAAAATTGAGAAGGTCAATTTCGATAAATCACCATCCGACTTAATTATAAGCAAAAAAAATTCAAACTAGACAAAAACTACATTAGCCCGTTAATAACGAACCACATTCATCTGTTTTATTTATAGGAAACTGTGAAGAGTTTCAGAAATGAATATATATTCGATCGTTGAAGATTAGCAAACTGTGCTAACTCCCATACACAGATTTGGTACCAAGGCTTCAGATTCGAATCCTGCCCTTGACATGGATGTTTGTTAGGGGTTCGGAATCCACGTTAAACTATAGGCCCCGGTCTAATTAGCCTAAAGTGTACAAAAAAGGACTGTAGAGCGACAAATCAAACCAAACCCATACACAGTAGGAGTTGACAAAAATCGGCCTATCGATCTGTGGATGTCTGTGAAATGACCGAAAAAGTCAAAATTTTGTTTCTATTTTAATGATATAAGATGCAGAGTCAATAGTAGATTTATATTTCATTTTAAACATTGTATGTTCACAAAGAATCTTTCTGAAGAATGGATCCCTTAAGATCCTAGAATGTTTTCGATTTAAGTCCTCTAATTGGAATAGAAAAGCCAATGAATTAACGTGTTGTTATTTGAAAATAACAACACGTATTTTCATTGTAACAAATACAACACTATCCAGGATGAACCATTACTACCTTTGAAACCCAATCAACTTACCAATCTTCTCCTTTACTTTCATTACAGGCTTGAGCCTCCAACACAACACCTCTCCATCTGTCTCACTCCAACGCCAATCTCTTCCAATTGATAATTTTCAGTTGTTATAGATCCTCTTCGACACTAACAATCCACCTTTTCCCTATCCGTCCTTTCTTCCGAAGTGACAGATTTACTTCAGATTAATATCATAACTTAGGCTCTAACTCTTCACTTTTCCTCCGATAAACCATTAACGCATATCCTCCAATTCCTACTCACAAGACGCTATTCGAACAAGATAGCAAGCAGCAAGACGAAGATTCGATTCTCTTTGGAGTCATACATTATTTCTAGTACTTTCAAGAAACAACATTTTGTTTTGGGTCCTTCTTTCTAACGACATGTAAAATTTATCAATTATGTTGTTTCTTATCCACTAGTCGATAGCAACCTCTAGACCAAGTCCGTGAATACAGTACTGGTCATAATAAAGGGTCAAAATGCAGGATCTTTTTTTGTAAATGCAACACAAAGGCATGGGGCACCCAAAGGGAGAGGTCTAACTTTATCCCTCCCAATTATACCCTCGGGCAATGGGTACCCATTTTAGTCGTCTTTTGCGACGTGCATGGGCTACAGTGGGGCTATTCTAACGGTTATTCCACATGAGGTCGAATTACTTCTGAAACATCATTTAGGAAAGAACTCCTTCCCCCTTCCTTCATTCAATCCAAGATTGTTCGTAGCTTTCTGTACATATACTATAAACATTCCTATAGATGATGTAACTATGGTAGGATTTAGATCATGGTAAGATTTAGTAGGATTTATATCATGGTAAGATTTAGTAGGTTGGTAGATCATGATATGTCATGGTTTAGTAGGATGGTAGATCATGGTATATCACGGTTTAGTAGAATAGTAGATCATGCCATTATTTAGTAGGATGGCAGATAATGGCATATCATGGTTTAGTAAGATGGTAGATCATGGTATATCATGTTTTAGTAAGATGGTAGATCATGGTATATGATGGTTTAGTAGGATGGTAGATTATGGATCATGATGTAATCATGGTAGAAATTTTGTTACATTTATAAAAGCAATTTAATTACCTGAATTTAAATTATAATTCATTTAACAGCTTCTAGCTTTTAGATTAAATTGTTGGAAAAAAAACCATGCACGTAAAAGATGTAATATGATATTACAAAAACTTTAATGTTAAGGAATATTGTTTCTTTTATTCACAAAAAAACAAAAAAGTTTTCAAATGTATAGTACATAAATTCCTCTTAATCTTACGATGGATGGATTATTTCTTTAAGGTCAAATAATCATTCTCCGTATAAATCTGGTGTAGCGAAGCAAAAAGTAAGATGAACATAAACCCAAGAATAAAGAAGGAAATAAACATAAAAAAAGGAAAGGAAAGGAAAGAGTGAAAAGAAAGCCTAAATGCACTTATCGGGAAGAAACAACAACTCTTACGCATTGTGATTCTTTTTGTTCCCCGCCCCATTTCCGCGATAACCCAATCGAATTACTCGATGACGTGTCCAATGAAGTGTCCCCTTGCCTCCAACAGGATCATCACTCACATTCTATTGGACTCTGTGGTCTAGAAATGAAAAAACGACCCAACATAAACTCGTGACACTGCTACGATGACATCCCAAGAAGATGAAGAATGAGTCGGCGGATCGCGCCAACACACTCGCCAACAAGAATCGCCAAGATATTTTAAAAAAATAAAGTAATATTTCAACCGCGTGCATAACTATTTGCGACGTACCAATGTGGTTATAATGGATGACGAATTTTCTCAACAGGATTAAAATTATTATATATATATATTCTGAATTGGGATTATTGTATAATTACATGTCCATATTAAAAAAGGGAAAACTTAAGAGCTTTAGAATTAGTAAAAACATAAACTATGCACTTTCTTTTTTCCATTAATATAAATAGATTGTTTTGTTTTTGGTACTTGTAGTTTTAACAACTGATTTCCAATAAAATAGAAACGACAGGTTTTCAGTACATTATTTTTAAATGGATGGGAAAATTATTAAATTTATTAAAGGTGCTTATGTGTATACAGTCACCATATACCCGTAGTACATATACAGTCACCATATACCTGTGATGCGTATACAATCATCATGCACCCGAGGTGACTATATAGAAATCAGTGACTGTATAGAAATCAAAATCCATAACTTCATCACTTGGGGAATAAATGATTACTTACTTGGGTTACTAAATTAATTATCTAATTAGCGCACGCAGAATGACTAGTAGAATGTATACCGCACGACTAGTAAACTTGTGATAGTCTGTACCAGTCGCTAACCCAAGGTGTGGTTGGCGGGTTTGAGCCCCCCTCCCAAGCCTATAAGTGAAATGTGTTCACGGGTTCCTTTTTGTGGATGCCTGAATATCACGATGCGTGAATATCACGTTTCACTAATACGTATGATAAAAAAAATCCTTAGTAATCTTTGCAGTTGTATATTAATTACTTACTGTAAATGATTTAAATTGAAATATATTTCAACTGATTAATATAATTTTTTAACTTTATCATGGTTTATAATAACGTTTTCAATTGAGTATTTTTTTTCACCAATTTAACATACGCTAGAATTGTTACCATCGGATAGCATACTAAAATTCAAAAATACATTTTTAAAATCCCTGAGTGGTAGTATTTTGTTGTTTCCACGTATTAGTGGAAAGATAGTGTTAATTTTCTCTAACTAACAAACAATGAAAAGCGTGATAGAATCCACTGGTTGGTAACAATGACTACAGTGTTACAATTAGTAACAATGACAACAGTGCTACAGTTAGTAACAATGATTACAGTGCTACAATTAGTAACAATGACTGCAGTACTACAGTTAGTAACAATGCTCACAGTGCTACAGTTAGTAACAATGATTATAGTGTTACAATTCATAACAATGACTACAGTGTCACAATTAGTAACAATGTTCGCGGTGTTATAACTAGTAACAATGACTACATTGCTACAGACACTGCTTTGGAAAAAGTGGTAAACTCAGTTGCAACTACGACACAATTGAACTGTATATTAACTGATATATTTTCTCCTATGCAATAAACAAATACAGGGATTTTTTGCCTGCAATTTCTTCCGAAAGGGGTACATTATTTTTAACCGCTGGCAACTTTGCTGTTGACACTGTTTTAAAAAAACGAGGAGTCTCGATGGCGTTTGGGATTTTCAGCATCTGGCCTCGTTAGTAGGTGGAAGGATCTACCTGGTGGAAGTTTTCCGGGTTTTCTCCCGTACGATGGGAAAATATTGGGTAATTCCCTCTAAAAGTCTTCCCGGAAACACTGACTTTCTTCTTTAGTGACTCAGAGCCTAGTCTGACTTCTACCTACGGGTGCTCCATCACAACAGAAGCTGTACCTCCTCTCTTTTCTTTTCTTTTATGAGGAAACAAGGGTTCATGGACTTAAGTCTAGATGTTGCTCTCGACCAAATGAGATAAGAAACAACAACATTCTTTATAAATGAGCTCTAAACACTCATACATTAGTTATCACTACTATGTATTAAAAAAATTATTTGTTAATAAGGTTTTTTAACATTTTTTTTTTCTTTGCATTGTTCACGCTTCCAATACTTTGAAAGTTATAGTTATCTTAAAAAATAGGGTCAGATATTTGAATTTCTCTATAATAATAATAAAAAAAAATTTGCTGACGAGACATTAAACTATTCATAATATTGCCCTTAAATTGTCCGTACGTCAAAACATATTCTGAAATGCTGCACCATTCATCACTATCGTTCAAATGATTTTTAGTATTAGGTCATTCACTGAAGAAAACGTAAATTCACTGTAAACCGCAGGTTTGACGAGAATAGTGAAGGAAACAAAACACTTCTATTTTAAAAAAAAAATTTAATTTTAAGGTTTAAAAAGATTAAGATTTTAAAATTTTAATTTAAGTTTTGGAAATATGATTTAACTTAAAGAAGATTTGGGGTGCCACTATTAAAAACAAACTTTTTCTTCAAATTCAAGTTAAATTTCGAAAATGAAATTCAAATAGAATAAATACGAAATTATTTTAAGGAAAAAAAACCCAAAAAGTATACATAAACCAAGTGATAATTTGAAATATACTGCAGAAACTCATGGTTTTATTTACTTTTCCAAAAAATTGTGTTACATCAAATAGTTTTCTCGTTAAAATTCAGTATAGGTTTGGAAAAGTATTTTTTCTTTCTCTTTATTTATTTCCAAAATCATTCTGAAAATTGGACAAGATTTATGGTTGAATACGTACTTAAAATGGAAAATAATGCAAAAATAATTTAAAAATACCGATAGATCGGAAGGCGAAAATAAAAAATTTAATTAATTTAAATATTAAGAAACGCTTCTAGTTTTAAAATTGATACTTCTATAATGTAAGTAATTGATACTTCTATAATGTTAAAAGTTAAGTAAAAATTAAATCAGATAATCTAGTTACATAAAAATTAAATCAAAAATTATAAAAAGTGCAAAATCCACTTGAAAAGTAAAATATTTAGGCATGAATTCAATCACTCTAAATTGTGCAAAATATAAAGTGGAGTTTTAAAAATGTTTGGCAAAATCTAGAATTAATACAAAACAGTTTTTAGCATTTTTTTTTTTTTTCGTTTAAAATTTTAAGTTCAATTTTGTCCATAGTTTTTAAGCAAATTAAAGAAATTAACATTGCCATTTTTATATTCTTGTAGTGGTACATTTAGATATCTTTGGAATTTTTTTTAAATTTGTTTCATTAGAAATAAAGAAAGAAAGAATTGAGTTAAGTTGAAATCTAATCAAGGGTTTTTTTTATCATATTAACACACTTGCATACCTTTAAAAAAAGATATTAGTATAACATGTTATATTAACAATTCCAACTCTTTTTTTTTTCCTAAAAAAAATGGAGGGAACTATACCACCATAAATTTAAAAATAGCAGTTAAAAAAGAGAAAAAAGAGATAAAAAAGAGATAAAAAAAATACTATGCAAAAGAAAAGAAAAATGTCTTTTTTTCATTTTTGATATCCTAATTTTTTTCTCGCGACGTAAAAACTAATTCCTACTTTTTTTTAAATACCATTTAGTCAACTAGTGGAATGTATTTTTTTGAAATGTAAGAGATAAGACATTTAGTTTTGTGGAATGATTTGGTCTATGAAAAAAAAAAAAAACATTAATTATTCATTTACTTACATGAAAAAAAAAAAAAAAAATGCACACAGTGATAAATTTTTATTAAATACATAGAACCTAAAACCTAGACATAGATGTAGTGTGAAAAGTTGGAAAAAAATATCATGTAACGACTTGAACGTTATTTTTTTCTTACAACAGAATTGTCAAGTCACATTTAGAACAGGGGTCATCAAACTTTTTTGAAATCGATTCTTTCAAGAAATTTTTTGTGTATTACCGACCCCTTCTATTTTTTAGTACGTAATTATAAGTATATAAAATTATTAATAATGTAACTTCTAGGTCTTTACTAGTCTTATAACAGCTTCAAGAAAAGAGCCACTTTCAGGTTCCTGGAAACACTTTAATTTTTAATTACAAACATTATATATATATATATATATACAGAACACTATTTACAAAAAATAAGGATATAAATTAGATGTACAAGTGCAGTTCACTCCAAGTTCAAAGATTTAGTCTAGATATTTTCGGAGATTAGAGTCTACGACAAATCTATACACTTGGTCTGCAGCAGGTCCCTTCTCATTTGAGTAGACAGTTCTCAACTCGTGGTCTATCACCAATCACGATGGAACAACTCATAGTATATCATATTCAATCAGTAGTTGTTTCGGCCAGTAAAAATCGCACAGACATTCGCTAATTTCCTCATTATACATATGATACCGAATATCTTGAATCAGATTTTGAGTGGCAGGTTGTTCTCAATAGTACAAAACACTAATTGCATGTAATATAACTACCCACAATAAAGCTCGTCTGCTGTCAAATGTGAGTAATAGGTTTTTATTACATGCATTCCTCTCTCCTGGGAATGAAATACCAAAACTCTTCTCGTGAGAAAAAAATGCTACAATAACGTCAACATCAAAAGTATACACTTTTGCTTCTAACGGGGGTTTTAATATTACATATTCGGTAGCAAGGATAAATAATATATAAAATAAATAATTAATTTAGAATATGTATACATTATATTGTATATACATATTTATATTTTCTCCTTGTGTACATGAAAATAACTTTTTTAAATTTAATATGTAATTTACAAAAGTTCTTAATACATTCGTCCCTATATCGACTCCAATCAGTAATAATATCATATCGACCAATTTAGGGACCACTAGTCTAATATATTTATCAACTATCACCCTATCAATAAAAAAATTCAATTCATAGTCTTCATTGAAACGTCGAACATAGAAGATCTTTACATACTTTTAAGTATGCATTAACATAATGCTTTACATAATAATTAATAATAATAATTACATAATAATAGCTGTTGGAATTTTTATGCTTTTATTCGCGCCACGCAGCGTCACATGATAGTTTTATAGAAATCGTTTGGAACCGATTCAGAATTGCGCTGTTGCCGTGGAGATTGCCTGTTGGTTGCTGTGGAAACAGGCTGTTGCCGTGGAGACCAGCTGTTGCTGTGGAAACGAGTTGTTTTATTCAAAAAAGAACATTCTTCTTCCAGTTTAGCTTCCGCCTTTGAGACGTTACCATCAACCCTGTATATCTTTGTAAATATTTCTTGTAAATAAATGAAGATTCCATAAATGTTTGTATGAATTGATCAATACTTCTCGAACCATCAGGAAGCTGCGGCTAACCAGAAAAACTGAACCACCGATAGAAAGAAACACGATAGTCGTAGTGACGATAGCATAATTATAATAAGTTTATAAATTATTACATAACTATAAGTATATAAAATTATTAACAACGTCAAAAGTACACGTCTTTGTTTCTAACGATTGTCTTAAAATTGCATATTCGATAGCAAGGATAAATAATACAAAAAATAATAATTTATTTAGAATATATATTTATTATTGTATACATACATTTATATTTTCTCATTGGGAATATAAAAATAACTTTTGTATATTTAATATGCAATTTACAAAAGTTCCCAATACATTTGACACTATATCGACCCTAATCCCTAACAATATTATATCGAACAATTTAGTTTGATTTGTTACTCTACGATCATTTTCTGCACATTTTAGATTAATTAGACAGGGATCTACAGTTTAACGTGGATTCCGAACCAATAACAAAACATTCATACCACTGCCAGGATTCGAACTTGAAGCCTGTTGTATCAAATCACCAATTCAAGGACCATTAATCTAAAATAATTTCCATCCTATCAACAAAAAAAATTCCTTTGATAGCTTCCATTGAAACTTCGAACACAAAAGTATGCATTAATTGTTTATTTAAATCACTGAGAATTATTTCAAACAAATTTATATTCTTAGCAGGTAATATTTACATTCTGAATTGGGTATATTTGCATTCCAATTTATATTATTTACTGCTTATGTAAATTGGAATGCAAATATACGAATAGATGTACAATAAATGTTCATTTATGCAATACGAATAAATGTTCATACTAAACTTCTCAATAGTAAGTCTTCAAAGCAAGAGCAGGGAAATAAAAACGCAACCCCTGCGAAATTTTAGATTTCACTCCTATTTGTTTAAACAGCGCCAAATTGTAAAAGATACGTCGCCAATCATGGCAACCCAAAGAGCCGATCGGCTTGGGTTGCCGTCGCGAGGGGCGCCCAAGAGTTTACGCCCGATTAAAGCAGAGCGGAAGACTTTATCAAATTGGTGGCTTTTTCCCGGATAGTCCCGGACACCCCTTGACCCCCTAATGAAATGCGGACCGGACAAAATTAGATCCGGATTCTATTACTTTTAGTTATGAGAGGAGGGGTAATCGGATTACTACAGAGCAAAGGATGGTTTTTACGGCATCTTCCTTAGCAAAGGGGGATGGCCAATAAATCTGGCACGCGTCTCCATCCCCCTATCCCCCCATCCCTCTTTGCCTGCTCTAGCAGGATATTTTTGCCCCATCCTATCCTGTATCCTTTTACTTCAAAGTTTTCCTGTATTGTTTATATTTTATTAAAAGCTAGCATCAAAATTGATTTCGGCTGATTGATTTTAAAGTAGAATAAGTTTTTTGCGGAGAAAAAATGGCGGGAAATTTCTCATTCTAATAATCTGTTCACAATCTAAATTGTCCTTCTAATTTCAGCGAAGTTTAGTTGTAAATTATATAATTTTTTTTTTTTAATTTTATGATATAAAAATCAACAATTGCTAGTTGCCTTCAATTAACATCAAAATACACTTTTGTTGTGATAAAATATCAGTAAAGTGTGAAAGAGAAAAAGTTCAATCCATTATACAATATCAATTTTCTTATGTATTCAATTTAATATTTGCACTGTTTTAAAGTAAAGGCTATAAAGTATTGATTTTATTGTAAAAACTGTAATCTTTATTTAATTGAAAGAAAAAAATTCAAGTTCTGGTTAAGCACCTGTAAAAAATATTATAGAATTAGCAACAAAAAAAAAAAAAAAAAAAAAAAAAAAAAAAAAAATTAAGCTTTCAATTTTACGAGTCAAAAACATTTATAGTCATTATTATCTGTTGTGTTGTTTAGAGACTAATCCTTCAAGCCCTTCTACAATAGTTCATATTTAGAAAGAATACAATTTCAAACAATTTTACCCTCATGCAAAAAATATTTATAAATACATATTGGCACCCATATCGACACGCCAACACTTTACCATTACATTAGAACAATTATTTATTTATTTTCATTTGTTAATTGTTATTGATTTTCAGTAAAAGAAAAAAAACCTAATTACTCAATCCAAGTTTAATCAACGGCTAAATGATATTGGTGTTGAAAAGAAGGATGTAATCTTAACAAGCATTATTAAAAATAATAATTACGTAAGTTACTTAAATCCAAAGCAGAAAGAAAAGCAATTATTTAAAACTGAAAACCAAAAAATGAGAGAAAGTGACATAACGTAAAGTAACGGTAGGTGTTTAGTTGGAGTACCAGGGAATTTCCCGTACTTCCATATCAATAATTATTATTAAAACATAATTTTAAATCCAAAAGATGAGCTAAGGAAAGAATATTAAACGAGCCCATGCTCGGAAAGAATTTACAGGAGTAAAAAGGTTAGTAAATACAAAATTTAAAATAATAGCTCACAAAAGTATTTAAAAATAAAAACTGTGGCAATTAAAAGGAGTTAAAAAATAACCGTTACGAAACCACGAAAACTTCTGGCTGACTGAAGAGAAAGAGAAAAGGAAAGGGGAGGGCAGAGTTATAAACAAACCAAAACTATATCGTTTCGAAGTTCTGCGTTGGAGCGACCTTGAAAGAAAAGAGCGATTCCGAAGCTATTAAAATAAACTACAGTGGTGGGAAAATGGAAAAATGGTAATAAATTTGAAAGAAAGTGACATTTTGTTGAAAAATTAAATTGTAAAACGTATTAATTGTAATAGTTAGCTTTCCTGCACGAAGCTTTATTTCACAGTGAAAATACTTTTAAAGATACATCTACAGACTGTTTTCAAATATAATCATAAAAAAAATCAGAAATCTGTTATTTAAATTATCCCTTTTAAATGAATAATCCCTTCAATAATAATGTTAAATGAATCATCCCTTCCTTGAGTTTTTAAAAATTGAATTATCTTCGTATGTTAAAAGTCAAATATTACATGAATAATGAATGAAAGGCATTTTCATAAGCACAAGTTAGGGCCGGATATGCGTGTGGTCTTGATTCAGTACTGTTTCATGGTAGAAACAATTGTTTCTTTAAATAATAATTCGAAGCTGTCATATTTATTAAAGCTTTTAGCTGTCATATTTATTAAAATTTGCAAAAACAGCACTGCCTAACTGCAATACATAACACACAAAATAGCAAATATATCTCAGTCAGTTCGTTTAAAGGTCTTTACCTTATGCTTGTAACTCTTCACTCGACTGTTCACTCCCTTTTCTCCTCATTCCAAGGTCGAACGGGAATGGAAACAAGAAAAACGTGCAAAACTAATGTCTAATGTAAGGGACAACTAGAAAGAAAGATCTATTAACCTTAAATTCTTCCCCTTTGACTATGTAGTTTGTTTCGGGAAGACATGAGAAAGACATGATGAATCATACAGTAAAATACATTTGTGAAAACATTATGAAACGATTATTGAGATCTTTCAAAAAGCTTCTATAAATAAAACAAAAAATGACCATTGAACACAGTAATAAGGCATCGCAATTTAATTAATTAAAATGGCGCCATCTTTTTATAATTTTTCTAATTTTACTGGAAAAGATTTTTTTTTAATTTACCGGAAAAATAATGAGAATCGAAATTCATTCCTGGATTTAATAAGTTCAATAAATAAAAGTATTTAAGGAAATATAAATTATTAATATTTTTAAATTTTCTTAAAATATTTTTATTTATTTAACTTATTAAATCCAGGAATGTATTTTAATTCTCATTTTATTTTTCCAACTAATTTTATTCAAAATAAACATTTTTTTAATAAACATTATTAATAATATTAATATTTTAATAATAATATAATAATATTATAAATATTAATATATTATTTTAATAATATTAATATATTAAATAATATTAATAGTTTATATTAATAAAATTTTATTCAAACTAAACATATTTTTCATACTTTTATTAATATAACCTAAATTACAGTAAGTTATAGTTTAAAAATTACTTCTAAATCAATTAAAAATTATTTATAATGTAATCATAAATGTATTGCATATATTTCATCTGAGCAATAAAATATAACAATAAAATATTCTATAAATAACTGTTTTTATATTTATTTTTATGTATATTTTAACTCAGATGATCACTACACACTCTGATTTTTCTCATATAGAAGAAACGAATTAGCGGCAGTAGCTTTTAGCTCTTTCTCTAAATAAGTCAAGAGCTCTCTTCTTCTGATGCAATTGACAGACCGCAATGGAGAGCGGAGCTGTCTCCTCCCTTTCTTCTCACTTGGCGCAATTTATCTCTGGTTACCCAATCCCAATGTTCTTATTGCTCCACCCCACTCCATCCCCACCCCCACCCCCTAGATATGGGAAAACGCGGGATCAAGGGTCAAACGGCTACCGCTCCGGTTTGCAACTCTTACGCTCCCCGTAATTTTAGCACAGCAGAAAGTAGGGTTACTGGAGGATCAAAACTATGCCAAGTCTTGTCGCCAAATATAGATTATTTTACAGAAAATTACACACAAATTGTATTTTAAAAAATGTGGTAGAGAAGGATTATCATCCGTAATATTATTATTAAATATTAGGATTGTCATAAATCCGTTTTGGAACATTAAAAAAAAATTTTTTTTTAATAAATCTTTTTATGTGTATTTCTTTAAAAATAATAATAAATAAATAAAAATTCTAGAAAAAATTAAAGATGAAAAATTAAAGGTTAAAAAAATTTAAAGATGATTTCATTTTTAATTTATGTTTGTAAAAAGATATCAACTTTTATATACTTAGTCCAAAAATTGTAGCAGATTCAGCATAAACTAAGATGCACTATGGAAAGGTTTCTTACATAAGCTTGTTTTTTATCAGTTGCACTATATTTAATTAACAAACAGCAAACTATTATTTAAATTAACATCTCATTCAAATTATTTGTATTTCTTTTTTTTTTTTTCCTGATACAGCTGGTAAACACTTAGATAGATTGTCTTTGATGCCTTAAGGCAAGCACTGCACCTGCACTTAGCACTACCCAGGAGGTGCGTGTAGTTTGAAGATAAGCTACGGACGCGGAGTAACACTACTCCTGCAACACTCTACGATCACGTTAGACCAGGACCTACTGTTTAAAGTGGATTCCGAACCACTACAAACATCCATAGAACCACCGGGACTCGAACACGAAACCTGTGGTGCCAAGCTCCAGAGCGCTAGCCACTCGGCCATCAGGCCCTCTTTTTCAAATTATACAATGGGTTATTGATAAAATGCTTATTTGATCTGTATGTATAATAATAATGTATATCTTACATAATTTGTTTAGAAATATTTTATGTATATATAAATAAATTTAATCTGTTAAAATTATAAAATTATGTTACTATATATATTTACTATAATATCATAATATATGAATTTCAAATGAGGTATGAATTTTTTTTTCTTCTCGCCAATAACGACGATAAATGAAATAGCTTGGAAATCCATCCTTTTTCATTTTAACTGATTGGATTTTTAGTAGTAACCATAATGCAGCTTTATTTTTTTGTGGGACAGTAAATTTTATGATTTGGTGCAATAGATAAAATTTTACACGTCCTCTTCAAACACTAAAATGAGATATATTTGCATAATACATACGAACCAAAAAAAAAGAAGTAATCATAGAACTTGCATCGTAGAATTCATTCTTTTTATTTATTTATTTATTTATTTTTTTTGTTTTAGAAAACTGTCTTTTTTATGAAAAATTTAAGCAAAGTGATGTCAAATTTTTTATATATTTTCAAAATAAAATTTATTGAATCTAGAAAATTCAGATAATATTCTTGCAATTTTTGTCTTTTTCTCGAATTCTGATGCTATAGCAATTTTCAGTCTATGTTATCCATATACTAACCAATGAAATAAAATGAAAATCATTATTTTAATATAATTTAATCCATAATTCTGTATTTAGTTATAAAATTAGTTAAAAAATTGATTGAAAAATTTATTTCATTTCTTCATTTATCTAGTTTAATCAATTCTTAATTTAATTTAATTTAATTAACATTAGTTGAAAAAATTTTCAAGTGGTACTGCATTCAACTTTTTAAAGCCGAATCATTTAGTTATATATTTTTTTTCCCTGAAGAAATAAAAAGCATTTTTTATAATCAGGGTAATAATTCTACGTAACTTTTAATTCGTCCTACAAACTTCTAAAACAATCAAACATGCCGAAAATATACTGTGTTATTATGGTTATTATGCATTTTGACTTTGAGGTAGCAAACAGTGTTAAAAATCCCTTAGTCTTAACTGATCTTTTATACCTTCTATACGAATTTAACGTTCTAAATAAAAAATAAAAATATGCGCTAGCTTTACTCCCAAAAAATTCGGTATTTTTTGGTAAATTTTCGGTTTCGGTATTTTTTAGTAAACTACGTTGAAAAAATTTTTCATCTCAACAATACATCACATTTACTAATTTTTTAATCATTTGCATGCGATAACATTTCTGATATAATCCCCCAACTCCCTTCTTTTTTCAATTCCTTCTATATGCTCACACTCTCCCTATATATATCTTGTTCAAATTTTCAATCGTTCATAAAATACTTTTTATTCATCCACTCACCTTCAAATACATTTTTTTCAGCTTGTAGTGGATGACACTTAATACAGTTTTTTCAAATTTTAATTCATTAATTAAATTTAATTAATTAATTTTAGGGGTTTTTTTTAGATTTAAGTTGCATATATCTTTCAATAGATGGCGCCAGATAAACTTCAAAAAATGAATGAAAGTTATTTATAATGGACTTTCTGCAATATAGTGAAAAAAAAGTAGGAATTGACGTTAATTTTTTTTTTTTTTTATATTACTTGTTCTTCTTCATTGGCTCAACAGCCCCATGGTAGGTCAAGGCCATCCACCTATTGGCAGATTTCGATATCTATAGATTTCCAGAACTTTCCAGATTTCCTTAGGTCTGACGGCTTTGGCCCTAATCTATGAATCCCTAGTAATCCCTGACTGCTTCAGCTCTAGGTCTGAATCCCTAATAATCCCTAACTGATTCGGTGAATCCTTAGCAGAACATTATGGTGTTTTAATGACTGATCCAAATATCTTTTTATTATTAAAAAAAAAAAAATTATCTAAATTATAAAATTTTCTTTTTAAAAGACGATTTAATTTTATTAAATCTGATTAATTTAATTACGTTTTAATTTTATTTTATTAAATTCATTTGACGATTTAATAACCAGCCCTAGGTCTGAATTCCTAATAATCCCTGACGGCTCCGGTGAACCATTAGCAGAACACTAGAATGCTTTAATGACTGATCCAAATAAATATTTTTAATTTTTTTTTATAAATTATAAATTTAAAAAAAAATATTTAATTTTATTAAATCTGATTAATTTATTTTTATTAATTTAATTTTATGAAATTTATTTCACGATTAAAAGACGATTTAATAATCAGCCCTAGGTCTGAATCCCCAATAATACCTGACGGCTTCGATGAATCTCCAGTAGAATATTATGGTGCTTTAATGACTGATCCTAACAGTCACAATAACAGTGATCCTAACATAACACTTTAATGACTGATCACAGTTTAAAAATTTTTTTTTTTATCTATTATATATAATTCCCGTGTCACGATGTTTGTTCGCGATGAACTCCGAAACTAACCATCCGATTTTAACTTTTTTTAAAAAAAAATGTGTGTTTTGTTCCAACTTGAGAAATAGGATAGTTTTTATGCAGATTTTTTTTGTATTTAAATGCAAAATCGGTTAAAATCTAGCATTGAGGAAGGCGCCAATCTTGCAACCCTGAATTTTCGCCAATTTTCCGCCAATTTCTTTAGGGTTGCAATACCGCAATTAGAGGAATTCGTAGCTTCATTTTTCGAACAATATAATGACTATTTTTAAATGGCGCCGTGTCTCGATGCCTGTACTACATAACCGTAAAATTCTCATGTTCTGAATATTATTGTTTTATGTACTACTTTAAATTTTGTGAAAATTATATTGTATGAAATTTATATTATTTCTATGCGAAATAAATCAAATGTATGAAGTATTACCAGATTTGATTATCAATATTTTTTTTATTTTCTAAGTTTGAATTTGAATTGGAATAAAATATATGGAATGAAAAGTTGTGAATCAAAACATTGAACTTTTCTATGCTTAAAGTTTGTCAACATGTGTTTTATTTGATTAAAAATTCTAAAATGAAATGTGATCTGCAAGATAATATAATATAGACAATATAATTTTAAAGAAATATGATGAATTTTAAGGATTTTTTGAAAAGTGTGAAAATGAAGTAAACTCTGCAATTATTTGATATAATGATAATAATTAAATTTTATAAAAGGTATTATAATAGTTGCAAGTTGAAAATCAAGGACATTTTTTTTTTTAAAAAAACTTTTGATATTTGAAAAACAAAGAATTAGAGCTATAAATTTGAGTGATTTGAATATTGTCGAAGAAAAATTGATAAATGGTACTTTTAAATTGGAAGTTATTTAAAGAAAACAAAACAAATAAATAAGTGTTTATATTAATAAAGGAGAATTTAAAGCTCAATAACATTTTTATGTATGTACATTTGCTTTTATTTACATTTAAAATTTTTTTTTAATTATTTCTTATTTGAATTTTTATGCATTTTGTATTCATTCAAAACACCATAATACTAATATTTCTGTTCTAAATGCTTTGAAACTTAATGTAAAAGTTTTCTTTAAATGTATGAAAGGAATAGCACATGGAAATTAACCTAAATTCATAAATTATTTTTATTTCACTTTTTAAACTAAGAATTTTTGTAAATTTGTAAAAAAAAGTTTGTGTCGACAAACTTTAAGCATACAAAAATATATAAATAATTAAGATATAAATTTGAAAACAGATATTACCTACATAAGGATATTACCAGCATAAAAATACTTGCAAAGGAAAAAACTATTCATGTTTTATTTATTTTTGAATTATCAAGTTTTGCAACAATATCACATTTTTGCAATGTTTATCCATATTTTAAAGAATAAATTGTATAAAAAATAGTTAAAGCTGATATTTTTATGTGAAATTCAAAGGTTTTGAATATATTTAATCAAAACACTTGCAAAAAGGCTAAATATTTTAAATCCAGGTCATTTCATATTAAAAAGCCTTTGCAAATAGGAGGAAGTTGTAAAAAAAAATTTTGTCGAGCAAATTTTAACTTTTTCAAAACAAAGCTCAGAAAATATTTAGAGCTTTAAGGAAAAATAAAACTATATTTTTTAATAAATAAGACTATGAACTTGATAATTCAATGGCATTTTAATATATTTACAGCATTTTTAAAAGTAATATCTCTAATTAAAAGTTGTTTTTAGCTTTTTCTCAAAATGAATTTTTATGCTTTTTGTTTTCATGTGAAACACCGTAACACAAGTAATTTTGATCCAAATGTTACAAAACTTTGCATATATGTTTTTCATAAATGTTTACAGGGAATAACCCTTGAAAATGATTATAGCTACATAAATATTTTTTATTTTAATTCTTAAGCTTGGAATTACATGCAAATTTTGAAAGAATTTTATGTCGACAGCATTTAAACTAGCACAAAATAATAAATAATAAAGATATAAATTTACCAGAGGTCCATTCCCTGTAATATGTAAGTACAAACAAATACAAACTTAGAAATTTAAAAAATATTGATTTGATTTTGAGTTATCATGTTTTGTAACAGTATCAATTTTTGGCCATTTTTACCCTTATTTTAGCTTATAAAAATTTAAAAAAAAAAAAATAATAATAATAATAATGAAATTTTTTTATGTGAAATCATTAGTTTTTAGATACATTCAATCCAAAAATGTGTACAAAGATAAAAAATTTCAAAAAAATTCATTCGAAGGTGTTCGTGTACCTTAAACAATCGTTTACATTTTATTGTGAATTTTTTTTTAAGTCATTTATTATTATATCCCGATTTTATTTTAATTGTATTGTATTTTTTTCAATTATCATTTTCAGTAAAATGCCACCAAAAAAATCTAACCTCAACAATGCCCGTAGGCGTGAGGCACGACGTAGACGTGCTGAGAGGGCCCTCATGTCAACAAATCAAACCACGACAGCAAACGATAGCAATACCAATTATAGTATCTAATAATTGAACGAAATACAAGAAAGCCACAGCAACGCGTGGCCGGGTCTGCTAGTAAATTATAATTTTTTAAAAGACTATTTAATTTTATTAAATCTCATTTCATTACGATTTAATTTCATTTTATAAAATTTGACGATTAAAAGACGATTTAATAATCAGCCCTAGATCTGAATCCCTAATAATCCCTGACGGTTTCGGTGAATCCCTAGCAGAACATTATGGTGCTCTAATAACTGATCCAAATACCTTTTTTTTTTTTTTTAAATTATTTTCCTAAATTATAAAAAAAAAATTTTTTGAGACGAAAATGATTTTTATTTATTAATCTAAAAGTTTTTTTCTAAAATAATAACTAGTTTAGGACAATATTGAATTTTCCGTGTAATGTTAAAACTAAAAAGTTATAACATATCCCATCACACTGAATTGAGTTTATAAACTCAGTTACTGAACAAAAAACCACCTGCATCATCAAAATGGGAAAAGATGCTTTCTCAGAAAGGGTTGCCCCATTCATTCCGGGGGCCAGAACATTCGAACACCACATTCGCCTCCCCGCCCCATCAGGCCTTTCTTTAATTCAAGCACACAGTCTAACGCTTCATCATAAAGCACGCATTATCAACCATTTTTCCATGGAAAGAAGAAAAAAATTACCAACAATAGAAGATATAATCGAGTGTGGTGAATGCACGGAAAAAAAAAAACGAACCACCTCCCCCACTTTCTGTAGAGGGAGTTTTGTAAAGTCCCACAGGGGGGGTGATTGAGGCAGACGATCGGAGATGGTATGCGGGTGGTCTGCTGCGACGTGTGTGGCGCGTTTATCAGTTTAAAAAATCTGTCCACCAAACGATTTTGGAACACCCCCTGCCACCGTTAAACAAGGCAACGGAGAACTGCATCCCATGAAGGGTTTTGCTACTTCATTATGATGAAGCCCATCAAATTCAGGATCGAAATTGACACAAATTGAAGACACTCCAAGTTAACAAGGCTTTTAGAACGAAAGGGGGAGACACGATGAGTGATGTGTTTTTCGTCACATCAACCTTTCCTACGATATGTGCTGATGATCAACAATGCATTTTAAGTAAACAATTAATTTTCATTTTGTTCTTTATTCATAATGTCTGTGAAAAAATTACAAATGTTTCATAGTTTCCTATACAATTTTTTCTGGAATGTTTCGGACTATTACATAGTCCAAAATACTGCTGGAAATTTAATTTTTCTGACTATTTCCCCTTAATTACTGTTGTTATCTAATCGTATTTGATATAATATTATGTATATACCCATATGAGTCCATGAATCATTAAAAGTACTGAAAAGGCCTGTCTAACATAGTTCAAAACAATTTAGAAAAATTTTAGAGGAAGCTTTTTTTCCCTAAACAAAATAGAGAAAACTGATATTTTTGCTCATTGAGACAATATAAATATTTAACATTCAATTTTGCTACTTCATTATGATAAAAGTCCATTAAATTCAGCATCGAAATTGACACATGAAACATTGAAAACATGATCGATCGAAATTGAACATCAGTAAAAATTTAACTTTCAGTTTTGCTACTTCATTATGATGAAGCCCATCAAATTCCGCATCGAAATTGACGCATGAAACATCGAAAACACGATGGATCGAAATTGAACAATCAGTAATAATTTAACATTCCGTTTTGCTACTTCATTATGATGAAGCAGTCAAATTCAGGATCTAAATTGATACATATCGAAAAACACAGTGTTTTTCCGTCACATCAACCTTTTCTACGATATATGCAGATGATCAACAAGGCATTTTAAATAAATAATTAATTTTCATTTTGCTATTAATTAAAAATCTCTGTAAACATTCATAAATGTTTCATAGCTTCCTATATTTTTTTCTAGAATGTTCCGAACTATGCAATAACTGCAAATTTAATTTTTCTCTGACTATTTCTCTTTAATTACTGTTGATGGTTTGGTTTGTTGCTTTACGGTCATTTTGTGCCCACTTTAGGTTAATTAGACCGGGACCTGCAGTTTAACTTGGAACCACTAACAAATAACCCTGCCATCACCAGGATTCGAATCTGACACCTGTGGTACCAAAGGCTAGAGCGCTAGCCAATTGGCCATCAGGCCGCTACTGTTGTTATCTAATCGTATTTGATATACTTTTATAACTAGAGCTACTCTGTGTTTTTAGGAATCATTAAAAGTCCTGGAAAAGTCTGTCTAACATAGTTCAAAATAATCTAGAAAAATATTAGAAGAAGTTTTTTTTTCCCCCAAAAAAATAGAGAAAACATTGCAATTTTGCTATGGTTGAGATAGTATAAATACTTAACATAAGACTAAAGACAACAACAATATATATTGTATATAATACAATATTGTTCTTATATCCAACAATAGATGCAACAACAATATTTCAACTTTTTCGAAACAGTCTGTTGATTTCTGCTTCAGTGCAGTCCTGTGCTAATTGCGGTGTAAATCTTCGATAATATTAATGAATAAGCAAAAATAAAGAAGCAATTATATTTAAATAACAAATTAGCTGCTCTTTTTCGAGTAAACAGCATATAAATAATTTTTTATTCAGCTACTGGAACTTGTTTGTAATCATCACCATTCAATTTTATCTTTTATTTAGATCCACGGAAACAAACAAATCCAACTCAATTTTTCTGCGGTCTGTTGGCCAATTGACCAGGGCTCTGGCCATTGGAACCACAGGCTTCAGTTTCGAATCTAGAGGTGGCATGGATGCTTGTTACTGGTTCGGAATCCACGTTAAACTGTATGTGCCGATCTGATTAGCCTAACATGTGCAAAAAAAAAAAAAAATTTCCGTAGAGCGGCAAACCAAACCGAGATCATTATTCACTCCTTCTGTCGAAGAGTTATTTAAAGGAAACAAATGTTTTTCATTTCTGAAAAAGTGATAAAGCAATAAACATTATTTGGTTAAAATCTAGAATAATTTACCCCTGAAGAAGTCGCTAATTTTTAGCCAATTTCTTTAGGGTTGCAATACTGTAATTAGAGGAATTCGTAGCTTCATTTTCCGAACAATACAATAACTATTTATTGTTATTATGATTATTATTTGGGTTAACATCTAGAATCCTGTACCCTTTGTGCCAAACACATCGCCAAGTCGGTAGGTAAGCATAGAAATCAATGGGCCAGTTAGTTTGCGCGGTAAAATGATATTACGCCAAAATCCTTCACTGGATTGCCAAGTCGCCAAGTAAACAAGCAAAATGGCTGCCAAAGTTCGGTATCATTGTAAAATACTATTTCGCCAAAATTTATGGCCAAACAGCGCTATTACGGCAACATTAGTAGCTAAATAGCTATTACGTCTGAGTTTATACCTGAAAAGGCTTTGAAGTCAAGGTTTATCGCTTTAACGCCAAATATTATCACTATCCTGCCAAACTTTTTCGTTAAGCTAATTTTGTTATATGTGCTTTTAAGCCAAAAGTTAATGCTTTATCGCCAACATTTATCACTAAATTTTTGCATTAAGCGAATTGCTTTTTGCTTTTACTCCGAAAGTTAATGCTTTATCGCCAAATTTTTATCTCTTAAAAAATTTTATCTCTGGAAACTTTTGCGCCAATGTTATCGCTTTTATACCGAAATTTAGCATTATTATTACAAAAAAAGGTACTTACGTATTAACGCCACCTTAGCTACAGTTGCGCCAATAAAGAGCAATCTTGTTGTTCGCACGCGCATGCAGTTATCTTTTGAACGCCAACCGCAGGTACAGATTTGGCGGTTTTTAAGTGGCGCTAATCTACACTTTATTGTAGCTGTTAGATTTGGCGGTTTTTAAGTGGCGCCAATCTAACAGCTACAATAAAGTGTAGATTAGCGCCACTTAAAAACCGCCAAATCTGTAGCTGTTTGATTGGTGCAACTTAAAAACCGCCAAATCTGTAGCTGTTAGATTGGCGCCACTTAAAAACCGCCAAATCTGCAGCTAAGGTGGCGTTAATACGTAAGTACCCCAAAAAATTATGTCTAAATTGCCTTTTGCCAATTTATATCGTTGGTACTTACGTATTAACGCCACCGCAGCAGAAGTTCCGCTAATGCGCCAATAATGAGCTGCCAATACGCCAAAATAGAGACTTTTTTGAATCTATGTTAAACTCTATATCGGCCCATTTTCCACCGAAATCCGATTGGCTACTTTGTTTTTAAATAAAGTGTTTTGAATTTTGAAAGTGTGATTTTAAATGAAGTGTTTTATATATTTTATGATTTGTCACAAAAATTATAAGTGTAGATTGGCGTCACTTAAAAACCGCCATATCTGTAGCTGCGGTGGCGTTAATACGTAAGTACCTATATCGCTGTATCGCCAAATGTTTTCCACTAGTATGGCAAAATCTTAATGTTTTCTTTTTACGCTACTTATTGCCACTTTGACGCCAAAATATATCATTATTTTGCCAACATTTTATTCCTAAATTGCTTTTACACCAAATTAAATTACTTTTTTGCCAAATTATTATGTGGAATTTTATTTTGCTAACTAACAAAAATGCATCGTTTAGACAAAAATAATAATCGCTGTTACGATAAAATTTCGCCAAAATTATTTGCTATTTCACCATTTTTTTTTTTTTTTTTTTTTTTTTAATGTCAAAAAATAAATCATGTTCTTTATGAATCTGAATTCGAATAATACATTAATATTAATAAAAGAGAAAAAAAAAAAAAAAAGAGAATAACTTACCTTTTATTGTGGTACGTCGTTCGTCTGTGTTGGAAACGAAAGTTTTATTCCAACGATGAAATCATAAAAAAAATTTTGCGGATGTCAAATTTGTGCTGTCGCGTTAATAACGCTTTTAAATTGTAATGTTAACTAACATTCTAAAAAGCTAAAGCTTCAAATATTCCGTGCGAATTCTAATTACGGTTGCCACAAAATCCTAACTAAAAGAACATCGTTAAAAAGGAAATCAGTTATTTAAGAATAAATATAAGTTATTAATAAAACTTGTTATACAAGTTATATATAATAATATAAAAATCTTTAACTATATATCTATAAAAGCTTTATTATATATAATAATATATAATAAAATTAATATTAATTAAACTAAAAGATCGTTTTTCTTGTTTGTTTCTTATTTTCATGAGTGGCATTATCATAAAAATTGTTTTGTTCTGTATCAGCGACAGACGTGTGTTATAAGAATATGCTCAGAATAATCAATAATTTATCGGAAAACTTATTTAAAAGAATATATATTTCTGTTCTTAATTAGTGCAAATAAGAATTCTGCAACTAATTATCGAAATAGCAATAAAATAGTCATTATATTGTTCGGAAAATGAAGCTACGAATTCCTCTAATTTCAGTATTGAACCCTAAAGAAATTGGCGAAATATTCAGAGTTGTAAGATTGGCGACTTCCTCAGGGGTATAATATCCTAGATTTTAACCATTATTTGCAGTAAATAAAAACAAAAAATATATATTCTTTTAAATAAGTATTCAGATAAATTATTGATTATTCCGAGCTTATTCTTATAACGTAAGTCAGCCGCTGATACAGAACATAAACAATTTTTAGGATGTTGCCACTCATGAAAATAAGAAACAAACAAGAAAAACGATTTTTTAATTTATTAATAACTTGTATTTTATTCTTAAATAATTAATTTCCTTTTTAAAAATGTTCGTTTAGTTAGGATTTTGTGGCAACCGTAATTAGAATTTGCACGGAATATTTGAAGCTTTAGCTTTTTTTTAGAACGTTAGTTAAAGTACTAAAAATGGCGTTACAACTTACGTTTTTCTGTGGATTTGTGCTGTTGGTCAAATATGGAATGCTGTGAAACGTTCGCTTCATAGCATCTGCAATATTTCCCCAAAATTTTTATGATTTCACCGATGGAATAAAACGTTCGTTTCACTAAAGACGAAGGACATACCACAATAAAAGGTAAGTTATTCTCTGGTTTTTCCTTCTTTTTTCTCTTTTGTTAATATTAATTTGTCATTCGATTTCGGCTTCGTAAAGAACATGACTTATTTTTTGACATTTAAAAAAAATGACGAATTAGCGAATAATTTTTGTGAAATTTTATCGTAACAGCGATTATTATCTTTGTCTAAACGATACATTTTTGTGACTCAGCAAAATAAAATTCCACATAATAGTTTGACAATAAAACGATTTAATTTGGTGTAAAATCAATTTAGGAATAAAATGTTGGCAAAATAATTATATATTTTGGCATTAAAACGGCAATAAAACATTAAGATTTTGCCATAATAATGGTAAACTTTTGGCGATAAAGCGATATAAATTGGCGTAAAGGTAATTTAGACATAACTTTTTGTCGTAATAATGCTAAATTTTGGCGTAAAAGCGATAACTTTTGCCTCAAAAGTATTCCAGAGATAAAATTTTTTAGTGATAAAAATTTGGCGATAAAGCATTAACTTTTGCCGTAAAAGCACTTCAAATAACAAAATTTGCTTATTGAAAATGTTTGGCGATAAAGCATTTCAAGGATTAAAATTTTGGCAGGACAGTGATAATATTTGGCGTTAAAGCGATAAACTTTGGCTTCAAAGCCTTTTCAAGAATAAATTTTGCCGTAATGACTATCTGGCTACTAATGTTGGCGTAATAGCACTATTTGGCTACTAATGTTGGCGTAATAGTACTATTTGGCTATAAATTTCGGTGAAATAGCATTTTACAATGACTCCAAACTTTGGCAGCCATTTTGTTTGTTTACTTGGCGATTTGACAACCCAGTGAAGGATTTTAGGGCGTGAAAACTATCTGGTGCATTCATTACTATGCTTCCTTAGCGATTTGGCATCCTGCAATGCATTTGGCACAAAGGGTACGGGATTCTAGATTTTTACCGAAATAGTTCCTATATGGTTAAAATTGTATATCTCCAACTCTTATTTAATTCTGCAAATGTTGAACTCCTTAACGATCCATTAGAATCAAAATATTATTAAAAAGTTTAGAAGAGAACATTGTTTATGCATTTTATATTCATATGTAGGCTTTTTTTTTTTTTTTTTTTTTTTTTATGCATTTTATTAGTATTATCCATGAAATCTTGTTGAAAATTTTAAAATTTGATTTTGCTCTGGTACTGTACTTGTAATTATTATTAACACAATATAATATATACCAAATCAGTAATGATATATTTTCTGCTAATCGGAGCCACAGGTTTCAGGTTCGAGTACCGGCGGTCATGGATGTTTGTAGTGGTTCGGAATGCACTTTAAACCGTCGCTTCCTATCTAATATGACTACTATTACACCACATCACTGTTCCTAAAGCTGAGTTGCCTCTATACAATTTGGGAATCATGTGGGTGAGAAGTCTGACTGTGCTCTGAACAACGCTCTATGATCATATTAGACTGGGCCCTGCTATTTAAAGTGGATTCCGAACCACTACAAACATCCATTGTTCAGCCGGGACTCGAACCCGAAACCTATGAAACCGAACTCCAAAGCGTTAACCACTTGGCCATCATCGTCACAGTCATATTCTCGGAATCTATCGTTATATTCTATCTAATATGACTGTAGATTGTTGGGCGTAGGGTTGACAACCCCGTAAAAAGAAAACATCTCCTGTTTCGGAATCCGGCAATAGGCAGACAACCTTGGCCTACAATGGAGATGTTGTGCCAATGAAAAAGAAAAAGCATGATATATTTCGGTTTGGTTTGTCGCTCTACGGTCATCTTGTGCACACGTTAGGCTAAACAGACCGAGACCTACGGTTTAAAGTGGATTCCGAACCACTACAAACATCCATGGCACCGCCGGGATTCGAACCCGAAACCTGGGGTACCGATCGCCAGAGTGCTAGTTACTCAGTCACCAGGCCCCTTATTTGAGGATATGAAAACTACATTAGGACTACATAGGAAACATAATGTGTACGGTGAGACCTGTGACAAAAAAAAAAAAAAAAAAAGTTCAGCATATACAAAATCATAATTATATTTTTTCTAATGTAAAAGGCATAATGTGAACTTTTTTTTTAGATATTGTATTCTAACTGACGTCAGTTGTGAGATCTTTTTAATCAAATTTATTAGACTTGACAGTTGTCAAGATATTATGATATTTGTAACGGAATCGTTACTCATATATAAAGCCTTTATCCCTTAAGTTCTTCACTTTCAAAAGTACATGCTACTTGCAATAGATATTGTGAAACCCTGCAGCATCTGAGAATGAATAGCTGTCGTTATTTCTTCATCTTTGATTTTTATCAGTTTTGCCTTTTGTCCAGAATTTTTATGCCTGGTTTATTTAATGTGTCTTTAAGATATTAAAGGATGCTTAACAATTTTTAAGGACAAATTCATGCTTAGAGCTAAAGACTAAAGACTGTCAGAAATAACTTTTTTTCCCACTAGCGCGACTTACAACATAGACTAGAAAGTAGCAAAATAAATCCAGCTAAATGAATGTGAATATTCCAAATTCCAGAAATGTCTTGAATGCAAAATTGAAATATTAAATATAGGGGCCTGAATGGCCGAGTGGCTAGCGCTCTGTCGCTAGGTACCACAGGTTTCGGGTTCGAGTCCCGGCGGTGCCATGGATGTTTGTAGTGGTTCGGAATCCACTTTAAACCATAGGTCCCGGTCTAACATGATCATAGAGCGTTGTGGGGGTATCGTTACTCCGCGTCCGTAGCTTATCTTCAAACTACACGCTAAGTGAATAACATCGGTGCAGCGCTTGCCTTAAGACATCAAAGACAATTGTCTAAGTGTTTGACAGCTGAATTAGAACAAAAAAAAAATATTTAGAATGAAACATCTGGGTCTAAATAGGAAGTGGCCATAAGTTTGAACATGTGCTCACATTTCTGTTATGAGCTTGGAGGTTTCTGAAGTCCGCCATCAACCCTCCATGTGAGCTGCTATGTGCCGTGACATCATATTTGATTGTTGTTGAATTAATAATTAAGTTATTGTACTCGTGTCTCTTACGTTCAATCTAATAGATGTTCAGTAAAAGGAGCAGAATTAAAAATCTTCAGCTTCATCCCTTCTCTTCCTTTTCACCCCGTAAGTATGGTATAGCAAGTCGCATGTGGAGCCCCTTGATAATTCACTACTTATTTGTTGTATCAGGCATGTATCGAATGACTCAGGCCAAGTATCTGGCATTAAAAAAAAATGATAAAGCAGATACTTTTTTTGTGTGTGATAGTCCATTTGATATAACGATTTAAATACTTTGATTGTATTATGTTGTTTCTCTCTGGAGTGCAACGTAGATCTACCTCCTCGTGGTGCACTCAGGGCAACATCTGATACGGCAAAAGGATCTACAAACACGACCTTCAGTCTGGCTCTCTGTGTGAGTTTCTTAGAGATCTGCAGAGGAACGCAGGTGGATTGTCCCAAAACAAGAGAGAGGATAATTTAAAAAAAACCCCTTAGGTGCTCCTTTTTTGAAGATGTTGCCGCTGGAAACAGTCGCAAACCCTGGTCCGATCATTTTCATGATATCCCTAAATGGCCCAGAGAAAAATCGGTGGCATTGCTACGGATTTTCTGCGGTATCCGCAAGCACCTTAACAGAATTAAACTGGCTCCTGACCTTCTCTGTCTCCTGCGGGATAACTAGGAAGAAATGGACATGTCTCACCTTGCTTTGTTCTGCACTGCTTCCTGTTTCTTTATGGAAGCGCTATTGCATTGCCAGACTTAAGTGGATGGATTAACTGATGCCATTTGTTTCTATCTTGTTCTTTGCATTTATTTTTGTATAATATATGTTGTCCTGTAAACTTGCCATTGGAAATAAAAAAAATATTATTATGTTGTTTCTAATGTTTTCTCTAAATCTCTGAACAGATGAACAGTGTGCATTACAAGTTTGACTTTTTCGATTACAGCCGTCGATTGAGTCGATGGGAACACAGAGTACCGATGAGTCCCCTACCACGCAAACGCTCTCCCTCCGTCTCACTTGGCCGACGAAGCGCGAAAAAGCGTCGTCACCGCGTCGAGGGGTCTTCCGAGGCAAAAGGGGGTCGGAAGGGATTAAGACCCCCAGGGATTAGAAGATGACCGTATTCGACGAGATTCGATACGCTCTTTTGGACACCCCCTGCTCTGCCCGGGCCACTTACACTAATCTCCGGAGTATCGCATTCGGAGGGTGTACGATTGCACCAGGATGTTTATTAAATTAAGAAAATGAATTAGCATCAGCATTTGTGGTGGGAAAAAAGGGTGTCATTCCTGGCACGAGCCACTTCTTTTTGAGCGTGGGTGGTGTCTGGTGACAAACGCTCGTGATAAGCTTGATTAGCTTTTTGTCCTCTGGTAACTGGAGTGCCGCTAACAAGTGTTTTCGACTGAGGAATAAATGGTGCCCATAAATAAAATTGGTTATCTGAAATTTTGGAAATAACTCTAGTGATTTGGTAGTAATGTTGTCATTTGGTTCAACTAGAGGATAAGTTAATTCGGAAAAACATCAACAGCAAAGAATCTAACCCACTGAAGGACATGAACAAATGCTTCTGGAAAACCAACCGAATTGGACTCATTTTGATTGGAAGTGTCCAGTTTTGTTTATGAGAGCTTAGTTTATCTGTGAGATTACAGTAAAGAACTGAGTTTACAGCTTGAGGAATGGACACATTTTCGAGTTAAGAACATTTGTGATTTGGAATAAAAATGGCTGCCTGATTTTTGTCAACTTATTTAGTGAGTTGATTTGTCTCTCTATGGTCAGTTTGTGCACACATTGGACTAATTAGACCGGGACCTACAGTTTCACGTAGATTCCGAACCACTCACAAACATCCATGCCACCATAAGGATTCGAACCTTAACAGTATCCTTTAAAAAAAAACATCTCTTGTCTCGAAATTGGCCAGTAGGCAAACGGCCTTTGCCCACTATGGAATTGTTGCGCCAATGAAGAAGAAGAAGAAGAAGAAGAATACTTACATTACACATAAATAAAGTTGTTTGAGAAAAAAAAAACGACTTTTTTTTCTTATTAATCTCATAAATTATATTTGTCGGGTTTAAAAAATGATTGCATTTTAATGCAAACTTTTTTGTAGCAATTATTATCCATTTTATAAATTTTATTGTATTTCTTTACCTTTATCTGTTTTCGTCATTATATAACTCTTCAAATCAATGCCCATTTTGATAAATTATTTGATTATTATTGATTTGATTTGATAAATAATTAATATTATTATCTACTCGAGTTACTATTTTAGTTCATTATTAAAACAAGAAGACATAAAAAGGCCACAAGAAAAAAAGAAAGTAATCATTTAAGTTTCTTATTAATTAACAACAAATTATAATCATTTTAATAATAATTTAATGACTCCTTAGACATTGATAATGTAATATCTCGGCCTATACTAGACCTATAATGGCTTTAAGAAGAGGACCACTTTCAGGTTCATGGGAACACTTTAAATTTTATTTACAAGCATTATTATACATACAGAACTCTGGGTTATTACAATTTATTATTTAAAATAAATGAAAATTAAAGATTTAAATTTCATTCACAAATACAGTTTACTCCAAGGACGGAGATCATCAGAGTTCTTGAGTCTACGACGAATTTTAAACACGTGTTCTGTGCAGACCTTAATTATCACACGGCGTGATACACGAAACCACAAGGGTTTCGGAACGGGCGGAAATTACAACCTGTTCAGTCACTTCAGGGAAAAAGACAACACGTCTTGTCGATCCTTCGCCTCACTCACCTTTCTTCTCCAAAAACCTTTAAGAAAATCCGTCTAGAGGGGAGGGGTCAGCTTCCCTCACTTCTCATTAAAGTAGACATTTTCTCAGCCCATTGTCTATCCCCAATCACAATGCAACAATTCATAGTGTAGTCCACATTCCATCAAACAGACCATCGCTACCTTCATGAAGTCTCATTATCCATGACACTGAATATCTGTTATCACATTTGGGTGGCGGGTTGTTCTCATTAGTACAAAACTCTAATTGCATGTAATATAAATATCCACAACACTGCTTATCTGCTTTCAGATTTGGATGATAGGTTGTTATTATGTACTTGTCAAAGAATATACATTCCTCTCTCCTGGGAACAAAATGCCACAACTCTTCCCGTGCGAAAAATGCTACAATATATTAGAAAAAGAAATATATATATATATATAATTAATTTATAATTTTTATAAATTCGTTTATCAGCAAAATTGATCAAATTTTATTATTTTTTAAAATAAAATGTTAATGTAAAACAGTACTTATTTAGTTGTTCGAATTCATATTTTTGAAGTAAGAATCAAAAAAAGGAAATGAATTATATGCTAAAAATAATAATATAAATGTTTGAAATTTTTATACAAACTAGTTTGGTATATAGAACAATTAATTCGAATTTCAAAAGTTATCAATGAAATATTTTCTTCGCGTCGACACAGAATGCGAAGTAAAGCACTTTTTTTTTTTTAAAATGTGTGTAATTTAATGTGGGGAAGGGATATACAAACGCATATTTTACTGTAGGGGGAAAAAAAAAAAGAAAATTTTTGATAATGTAGGCGAGGTATGCGAATTTATAAAGACCTTAACCGTTCTTTTTTTCAAAAGGGGGTAAAAAAAAGAAAAAGAAAAAAGAAAGAAAGAAAAAGGCAAAAGAAAATGTCTTCTTAAGTCGCCTTCTAAATGCCATTTTATTTTTCCTATCCCCCCTCGAGTAACTCGAGTTCACGCATGCGCAAAGGTCAAGCTCCTGTCACTCAAAACGCAGGGTCCAAGTCTTTAAAAAAATAATAAGATCGTTTAGCGTTGAAATCTTTGTAAACGCTGGACAACAGTTCACTCTTTTTATCTGTCTTCTTTTTTCTATTTTCTTTTCCTTTTTTTCTTTTACATTCCTTTTATTCAGCTACCTCGGTACTTTTCTATTTCCTGTTGTAGAAATTGGTGTTAGCTAAATAAAATGGTTCATCGCTTCGACTATTTTGCTGTAATTCACGATTACATCTTATTACGTTCAGCTTTTTTTTTTTTTTTTTTTTTTTTTTTTTTTTTTTTTTTTAATTCTTATTTATTATTATTTTGTCTTCTTTAAGAATGTAAGAAGATTAAATCGAGTTAATTCTTAGGCAAATAATCATTTTATTCTTGAAACAAAATAAAAAAATAAATCAACTCTTATATAAAAAAAAATATATATATCGGATCATTTTCGAAGCCATTATTCATTAAATAATGGCTTCGAAATGGCTTGTACCTAATAAATATAGTTTACTATTTTTTTTAATAATTACCTCTTCTTTTATAGGCAAAAACAAACAAATGAACAATCAATCATTTGAAAGTTAACAAAAAATTTTTAAGGACAAATTTATGTTTATATCAAATAACTATGGACGATGGCCGAGTGACTAGCGCTTGGTGCTGGAGGTTTCGGGTTTGAGTCCAGACCATGCACGGATGTTTGTAGTGGTTCGGAATCCACTTTAAACCGTAGGTCCTGATCTAATAGGACTGTAGAGCACTGGTCGTACGGCTGGCAACCCTACCTTGTAAAAAATAAACATCGAATGTTTCAGAATCTGCCAGTTGACAGACGGCCTTGGCCCACTATGGGGCTGTTGCACCACTGATGATGTTGATGAATTAATTATGTTGTGCTGCGAATATTAATAATTTGATGCACGTGATTAAATCTTTTAAAATTTTATTTATGTTATTGTTAATGTTTTTATATCAAAACATAGGCTTGATTCAATTTTTTAATGGCATTGCCCTTTATTTAACTTTGATGCATTATATATATATATATATATATATATATATTTATCATAGTGCGAAGGAATCTCTCTATTTTCACGTTAATATCTAATTTTCGCGTTAATATATAAGTGTTAGTAACTTTTGAGAAAAACATTCCTGAAAAATTCTCTTATGCAAAAAATGCACGCGGTTAAGTTATTTAAAGTATTAGTCAAATATAACAATTTATAACGATGGAAGTTTTATGTTGACTATTGCTGTTGTTGTCTTATCTCCTGAAGAGTACAAGGGAATCAAATATCGTGATGCTCCCCAATAATATTGGCTAGGTTGATGGCCAGTTCGAAGTATAAATCCTCTTCGGAGGGATGGTCCAGGCAATGCATGGCGGCTACAACATCTGGGCAATCAAGGACAGTATGAGGAGTAAGCTCGACGTCAGGACAGTTGCCCCATTTTTAGTATTGTTTAACGCCATCAGCAGAAATTTTCATATTTTTGTGGTGCTTCATCCTTAATATTGTGACAGTAGTAGCTGTCAACATTTAATTCTGTAATTTGGTATTTCGTTTTTGATCTTAGAAGGAATTATAAGTTTAGATTTTGCTTGAAGAACCTGAAGCCTATTGAGTCAACTGGAGTTTCGTAAACGAAAGCAGTCGCAAACACAGAGCAAGAATAAAATAGAGTTTGCGCATTGCCCCTAGCTGTTCTTTCTTTCATATTTCTTTCAGATGTGCAAAGCATCCTTAAGACCATACATTCCTAAACAAAAAATGTGTGTTTTAGTAAGTTTCACAAAATTTGTGCTGTGTCTGTTGAATCACCCTATATATTCTAGTGTATTACCACTGTGTCACCCTTTATATTCTAGTGTAATTTTATGTGTATTATCATTTAGCTTTTGATTATCATTCTAAACAGGTAAAATCGTCAAGCTTACATAAAAGATATGATTCTAGCAAGTTTTGAATATTACATATTTCTCCCATGGAAAAGGACGAATTAATCTTTCTTCCGCCCCCCTCCTTTTTTATCAAATTTTTTCTTTCCTCGCCATTAGGTTATAAATCTGAAAAATGCAAGTTGCCTCTATTTTTTCTATTTATTTACTGATTTATTTATTTTTGTCCCGCGACCATTTCTATAAGCAATACGAACCCCTACTAGATACCTTTGTATTATCAAAGGATAACAAGTCGATTTCAATATAAAATACATTTTACAGCCTTTTCATTAAAAAATTTGTACTCTTGTCATGTAATAGAAATTTACTGTAAACAGTAACAGAGAAAAACTATAACGCATTGTCTGCTAGTTCATCCATCTTTCTAATGCTCCCAAAAAACAACTAGCAGACTCAATTAAGGTGATACCGACATGGATCATCCAAAAAACATGGCAAAAGCACCCCCGTCTCGACCATCCCCCATGGGTTTACCAACATGAAAACAGAACACTGCCATTTCATTTCATTGAGTAACGACTAGCCCCCCCTTTCCCCGTACACACCAAATGATTTATGTGACTGACGACCTACGATTCTCCCCCCTCCCCCCTCCCTAGAATGGAAGGGGGGGGGGAGGCGAAAGAGATTAAGAGAATCCTCGGCGTCCTTGAGGGAAAAAATGGGAAAATAATATGGTAATGGAGAAGAAATCTGCATCCCACATACCTCCCACCCCTAAAAGTCAATTGATTAAGGAGGATTGTGTTCATCTCCAAGCCGATGATATTGCATTACAGGGGGTGGAAGGATGGGATGGGATGGGGATTTCTTTTTCTTTTTTATTGTTATTATTTACGTGAGGATCATTTAGTGTTTGTTGTACGGTTGGATTGGTAGCAAGTTGTGATCTATTAGCTTTTAACGTAATGCCGCGTCGACTTAAGCGACCGCAGCTTAAGTGCCCCTGATTAGATGAGTGTAATGTATAGCGGGTTGCTGTTGTTTTTTTCCACGTTCGATTCCCTCCCTCCTTTTTTATTTACTTATTTTTCTGAAGGTTTTCCGGGCGTAAGTAATATATCGAATTTAATTTAATTGATTTGAATTAAATTATTTGAATGGAAGTTTTGTTTGTTTATTTATACCAAAAATGGTTTAGTAGCAATTTTTTTGTTTTATTTTGTTTTGCTGTTGTTGTTTTGTTTTGTTTATTTGCTTTCATGGAAAATTTTCTGTAAACTAATTAGCAATAAAAAAATCTATAGGGAGAATGCAACTTACTTTATCTGAAAGAAAGAAAAGATGCATAGATCAAATAAACTTTAGAAGAAGTTTGTTTAATTTTAATTTTGTAATTTGCTCTCGAAATTACCATTTATTTGATGTCGATTTTTTTTTCTCTATCCCACTTGGTCGACAGCAATATCTAGAGCAGGGGTGGCCAATCCAAATGATCTTGCGGGTCACTTTGGAAATGCATCCTAACTCAGCGGGCCGCATATAAAGTTATATGTCTCCATATTAGATTCAGACCCCCTATAGACATTTTTTTGAAGGGAAAAATTGAAACACAATGAGTTATTATTGTTGTGTTTACTATTATTATTACATGTAAGCATAGATAATATAATAATAATGATACTAAACGCACATTGTAAAGAAATGTATAACACTAAAAATGAAATATAAAAAACATACAAACGAAATAAAAAAAATTAAATCATTAAACAATATTTATTTTACTAGTGTGATATTTGTTTCTCCACTCGTCCACTTAGCTTTTGCAAATCGATCTCTATTTGGATATTTGAACATCGTAATGGATGTTGCAGGTTAGCATCCGTTATGTTTGAAAGTGTTTTGTGTTTGTTCAATTTCACTAAAAAAAAAAAAAAAAAAAAAAACGATTCGCAGATGTAAGTGGGACCAAAAGACTTCACAAAAGACCAACAACTTCAACTAAGAGTCTGGTTTGCTCTGCTATCAATAATCAAATGTGAGTATCTAGGGATGATCAGTTCGTCGTCGTTTTATGTCACTTAAAGTGAAACATAGAACCTGTTATTTTAGATGTTCCAAGATGCGAGCACCTCATGAGTTCGCCGAATATAATTTAATTATTCTGCGAATTCATAACTGCAAACTCATAAATAAACAGGCAATATTTGTCATATATTTGCAAGAATATTATTTTAAAATCAAAGTTAATTTTTTCCCCATAATTTCGACAGTTAATTTTTGAATATATGGATGCTCACATAATGCATTTTTTAATACATTTGTTATCACTACTTTGGCCATTATAAAATAAATATATTTTGTAAAAGTGTGATAAATCTCATAGGCCGAAAAAATATTCAAGGCTGGCTACATGCGACCACTCCTGATCTAAACCAAGTCCATGAATTCGTGCACTCATAGAAGAAGGGAAAGGGGGGCAGCTTTTGTTGTGATGGAGCATCCGTAGGTAAAAGTCTGACTCGGCTCTGAGTCGCTGAAGAAAGAGGGCAATGCCTTCCGGGTGGACTTTTAGGGTTAAACTACTCGGCATTTGCGTATCGTATGGGATAAAACCCAGAAAAAGAAGCCCATCATCACACGAGGTAAGATGCTGAATATCATAAATGCCATCGAGTCTCATTGTTTTGAAACAATATTTGTAATTCTCCTTTTGGTCTCCTTTGAATACCTATAGCATCTAATGGTTAAACAACACTGATTATAAGCAATATAAAGGATCTACTATTACAGATGATTTACATTTCAAGCCTAAAAAGTCTATTTTTAAGCTTGAACAGAAATTGAAAAATATTAGGTTGTAACGGAAGTTCTGTCCCTATTTCCAATTGAAATAAAACTGAAAGCTAAAAACATATTTATTTAATCTTCAACATAACCATTATCTTCACATCAGCTTTCAGATGCCTTATTTAATTCATACTGCAGGATGATTTCTTATGAGTTCATTAACAAATTCCATTTTTCCTGCAAAATTGCTTCTTCGGGTGCAGACAACATCGAGGCAGTTGGATATACCATGAATATAGACTAAGACTATTTTTTCGTTTTACATTATTATAGAAGATCCATTGATTTATCATAGATAATTAGAAGTTTAACTAGTGCTGTCATATCATATTTATTCTTAAAAGAAAAAAAAAATGGACAGAATTTTCAATATAATCTGAAAAATGCAGATTTTTTTTTTTAATTTATTTTTTGCTTCTTTAAAAAAAAAACAATTGGTAAAAAATTTGTATGTCTAATACAAATCTTGTCTTGCTAATTGTCTGTCTTGCGAAATTTGCATATCTTGTCTTATTTTTACGTATATTATTAAGATTTTATGTATATTATGTTTATTATGAAAAATTGACTTAAAAAATCGATGTTTTAGAAAATAAAAAGACAAATAACATCCAACAATGCGTGTGGGCTTTAAGGTCTCTAAAGAAATTTTTGCACACCCTGTATTTTTCCCTCTTTCTTTTAGTGCAGAATTCACTTCCAAAAGACAAATTTCTGTGAGGCTGTCGTTTCAGATAAGATTGTTGTTGCCTGACCTCTGAGTGTTCCACCCCCATGTGGGTAGGGAGAAAAAAATTGTTTAATTCATCCCAATTTTGACAGTCCTCTTTCACGAGCGTGTCTGTGGAGGAGGGAGAAATCTCAATAGTGAAAGGGGCCCAAGACGAGAAAAGGTGTGAGGTCGAGATGACTATCGCCCGCCTCGACACTCCTGTTATCAAGACTTCCAGTTAACCTCCCACGCCCCCGTGGACGACCCTCGTCAGAGAGGTGGAATGGTTGGTGGAAAGGAGCTTTCAGAATTCTCGCCGATAGAGAATGCAGTAACCCTTTGGTTATCATATGGAAGACAAAAAGAAAAGGCAGAGAGATAATTTGCAATTTTATCTGCGTTCAAATATTAGTTAACATTGAACAATAGAGTGGTAACGTGGTATGAGTCATTAATCTGTTTCAGATTCTTGGATTTATAATGTGGTAACTCCGCATAAGTCCTTAATCTGTTTCAGATTCACGTATTTATAATCTACAACATGCATCTCAAACGAATTTATACCATAAGAACAGAAAGGTTTGGTTTGTCGCTCTACGGTCAATTTTTTTGCATACTTTGGGTTAATTGGACCGGGACCTACAGTTTAACGTGAATTCTATGGACATATCCATGCCACTGCCAGAATTCGAATCTGAAGCCTGTGATAAAAAAGGCCAGAGCGCTAGCCAATTGGCCATCAGGCCACTAAGAATTGAAAGGAAAATAATTAATCAGTTTCCAAGGGGGAAAAAAATATGCAATACACAATTGTTATTGGTGTATTATACGATATGTTGATGTTATTGTATAAAATAATTTAAACACTTTTTAATATTAAAATACATAAATACAAAAGTGGTTACATTCAGTTAGCTTATATGCAAGTTACTTAAAAAAATGATTTATTCTGAAAATAATATGAATATTACAATACAATTGTCCGTTGTCCTCTGTACATCAGATTTTCTTCCTAACCACTTTTAATCCTTTTATGAACATGGGACATAAATGTCCATGTCGTAAATAATGTAAATGCAGTAATCTTACACATGTAGGTAAGCCAAACTCCATTATTATTCTTACTGTGCAACAAATACATAATCTGGAAGATCTTGATATTTTTATCGCTGATAAATGTTACTTGTTTAAAAAAAAAGAAATAACAAATCTTAAGTTCCGAACATAGACTATTCAGAATTTTTATGAGAATTTTTGCATAGAATATGTATATATATATATATATATATGGTACAATATGTCATTGTATAGTATATAAATTATAGTATAATTTTCGTTTTCAGTAGGTTTCGGGTTTGAATCCCTGACTGTGCTATGGATGTTTATAATGGTCCGGAATCCCCTTCAAACCGTAGGTCCTGGTCTAATATGATTTTACCCAGTAAAAAGAAACCACCTCATGTCTTTGAATCTGATTGATGATCTTGAGATGGCCATAGCCCACCATGGGCTGTAATGTCGGGTAGTTAGTGTTGTTTTTCGGTAGGATTTTGAAATAATATTTCATAAAAACTAGTAATAAATATGGACATACGTATCATTTGAATTTCCGTAAAACCTATGCTGTTGACGATGTTTTATGTTAAGTATTTACTTAATCTTGTTTCTTTTTAATGTATGTTTTATTTGATAATTTATTTTGTGCCTTGAAAGTGTTAAAAAAAAAACAGTTTTTGGTTTGAAAAGGTAATAAAAGCATTCAGCCGCTTCCTCACTATACAACGCATAAAATAACCAACTTTTTTCAGCTATTTTGTATTACTTATAACTAGGGTATCATCTTCTGTCTGCTTTTATATCACTTCTTCTAAGGGTAGGTATACTGTTAGGATGGTGTTTTATATTAAATATGTACTTAATAATATTTTTGTTAATATATGTTTTATTTGATAATGTACTTTGTGCCTTGAAAGTGTTAAAAAAACAGTTTTTGGTTTAAAAAGGTAATAAAAGCATTCAACCGTTACCTCACTATACAAAGCATGAAATAATCAACCTTTTCAGGTATCAGTGGCATCACTTCTGACCATGGGTATCATCTTCTATCTATTCTTGTATCACTACATCTATGGGTAGGTATGCTTGTTAGGATGGGTTTTTTTTTTATTAAATATGTATTTAATAATGTTTTTTTTTTTTCAATATATGTATTATTTGATAATTTATTCTAGCCTTGAAAGTGTTAAAAGCAGTTTTTTTTTAACAAAATGGTTTTTTTTCGTAAAGGTAACAAAAGCAATCAACCGTTTCCCCACTATACAATACGTGAAATAACCAATCTTTTTCATCTATTTTGTATCACTTTTAAGCTTTTTTAGCTCTTAACTTTCTTGAGGTCAGCATATCCTATTTGAACTACAATGAAATTGCAAATGTGGAGTCCTAAAACGCCCTAGGCTTACAGAAATTGAAATTCGATCCCTACTAGTGGGGAAGTTAAGTGGGTATGCTTGATTTGGAAAAGTATACAGTATCTTTTTTTCGTCGTCTCGGTAATAGATGGACTTTCCTCAGGCATGAAAATAAATTCGAGTCGCAAAAGAAATTGAAACCTTTGCATATTCGGAGAAAACTCCACCCCATTCGAATACCCAAGAATAAAATTGGAATGTTGCAACCTTCCTCCGAACAGGGTGGTGGTTCTTGTTGACAACTCCCTCAGGGCACAAGAAATGACCAGTAGATGCGACTGAATTGGATACCAGACGAAATTTCGTTAGCGAATTTAAATGAGTAATTCCTGAAACGAAGTTTAGAAGGGCCGGGCAGTTTTCAATTGGATATTTCTTAAAATACCAACTGCAGATTTATGGGTCAAACATGAGTGGAATCTATAAACGTCGCATCAAGAAGGAAGGTAAAGAAGGAGAAGGTAAAGTAGTGATTCCCAAACTTGAAATATGAGATTTTGTTACCTAACGAATAAAAATGAGATACGAAGTTTTCTAGTAAGTCTCTAAATGGTGTAGTTTTGGTCTTGAGATATGAGTCGATCAGCCAGTAACACGATTGGTAACGATGTCTTCAAGGAATGTGGATTTCATCAAAAAGAGTCATAAACGAGAATTTATTTATTTATTTTTTTTAGGTTAAGCCCTACTACTACTACTACTACTACTACACCACACCACACCACATCACTGTGCCTAGAGCTGAGTTGCCCCTTTACAGTTTGGGAATGATGTAGGTGAAATGAATGGACGCACGATGGAGGTGGAAAAGTTTTGCATAATTCACTTTTGGAGGTACAGAAGCTGAACAATGGGGAAAATTCATACAAGAACAGAACTAAATATCAAAAATTTAAAAAAATTGAAGAAGGAGGAATATGAAATGGGAAAAACATAAAAAACGTTAGGTAAGAGATTTTAGAGAAAAAAAAAATTAAAAGCAATATAACACAATAAACACTACATAGTAGATCATGCAAATCAGAGAGCTGAAGGAATATTCATCAAATCAATTATTATAGAATTTAGAAAATCTTAATAGCTAATAAATAAATAGACGGTAGGAGCAGTTGCTGCAAAATTATGGACAAAGGTAATAATAATAATAATAATAATAATAATAATAATAATAATAAATAAAAAAATAAAGGCAGGAGATATTACATAAGAGATAAATATGCTAGGTATATAACTAGAAAAATGATATGCACATAAAAAAATTTTTGATTTTGCAATTTGGAGTCTAATGAAAAAGAAAACGAATTGTTTCAAATAGAGCCTTAGAAATATGCTGACGCACCTGCTTAAATTATATACATTATAATACAAAATTTCCTTTGATACATACACAAGCATAAATTATTTTGCAAAATAAATTACTTAAATATGCAAACATAATACGGTTATGTTACCTTAAATATATACACAAGCAAAGATTATTTTATAAAGCTAGTTACTTTACATGATACACAATAATAAATTATTTTAACAGCGAATTACCTTAATATTCTAACACAGTATATGCAAACACTTCGATTTTTAAAAAAGTAAAATTTCTTAAAATATACACGCAAAAAAAAATATATACACACACTTAAATCTTTGTGATAAAACTGTTACTTGTAAAATCTGATCTGGGAAAAATCGCAGAATAAGGGCCGCTGGGATTTGGCATCAAAATTTCATTTCGCCAAAGTGCGCCAAGAAAACGGTTGCGATTGTAAGCGAAGTGAATTGCAAACAATACAAGAAATCCGGGGGTTACTATATTTGGCGACTTATCGCTCGGTCGCTAAAAAAAAAAAGTTTTCCTCACAAAAAAACGCCAAATACTCAAATCAATCCAAAATCTCATAAAAAGTCGCCAGATCCCAACGGCCCCTATTTTGCAATTTGGTCCTGATCTGTGTTCACATTTGTTTTTAAATTTATAGCCATATACGGATCACCTAATGTTTATAGCTCAAAACAAATGGTACTTATGCATATTTATCTATTGAGAAAACAAGATTTTGGTATAAATTATATTATTAATTGAACTTATCAAATTTGTGCACTATTTTACTTGATTTTGTATAAAATTAGCCCAGCAGATGTCGACGAACTGATGAGGTTGGACATTAGAGCATCTGTAGCAGTGCTCCAACAGTGCATCAGATGTCGAGTTAAAGCTATTCTGTCCATTACTGCCATGCATATGAGGTGTCTGTCTTCACGTGTTGATGTCGCATTATCTACTCCATTGTCGAGCGTGTAACTTACTCAATTCTCTTAACTCTACTAATTTCCCACTCAGATCGTTGTCATGGTAATATGATGCGTGTTGTAATTTCACGATAAAAGGTTGGAGGTTTTGTCATTATTCTAACTCCTTAAACTTGCTTATATGCCACCCTTTGCTATTTATCGCTGTTAGACAACGACAACGTCAACGATCTTTCTTTATTTATACAGCTAGCAATGTCCTTTAAAGGGCGATGATGAACCTATGTAATCACCATTCTGAAATTATAATCAATTGCATGCTGTCCTTATTTTCATTTCTTTTAGTTTTATTTTAATTTGAAGATTCACCGCAAACATAAGGGTATTAAATATATACTATTAAAAAAACTGTTATATTCATATTAGTCTCATTTTGTTATTTTTTAATTTTATAATTTTTTCTTTACATAAAATTCAGTCTTTCATCCCAGTACTGTTTTTCAAACACAATTGGCCCAAACAGAAAACATTTTTCTAAAATAAAATACAATTAAATTATTTTCAATCACCTTAAAAGACGATTGAAAAAAAATTGTTAGCTAGAATTTTAACACACATTAATTTAACACATATAAGAAAAATACAAATATGCAAAGATATATAAAAGAAATTTGTATTTCAAAGCAGAATAGGAACTACAGAAAATTCATCATCAATTCTTTGTAAACATCAAACGCCTGTTTTCATCACACTTTCCATTAAAATACTTCCATTTCATAAATTATTTGATTTTAAACGAGAATTTCTTAGTAGAGAATGACAATCGAAAACAATTCACCGAATAAGTAAATAGTAATAATAATTATAATTATAATAATAAAGGATAAATAAATAAATAAAAACCAATGCAAATGCACAGATATAACTATAAAAGTTCAGGAGGGAAAAAACCTGTAAGGAAGATCAGCGAAAACGTGTATATGAATACTCAAATTTCCATTATGAATTTTTGAAAAATATATTTGGCATTAGATGTGTAAGCATGGCGTTTCGCCCTCATTAATGGTGTAATGATAACATGTTTAAGAAAATGTAATTTGAAGACGGTTTCAATTCCTGCTGGTAACGTGCACTGTAGCCACTGTTTAAACTCGTTGGATATTGTGACATACGGTCGCACATGGATAGCTGGAGTTCTTAATCGAATTTTTTCAAATTATCTTTAACATGGCAAACAAATACGGGAAAGTTACTCTCGAAAGTTTTCCAATTCTAATGTTTCTTATCTAATCATTATTATCTAAAGAACAATGTTGACGCTAGGAAGTGGTTTGGTTTGTCGCTCTACTGTCATCTTTTGCACATGTTAGGCTAAACAGACCGGAACCTACAGTTTAAAGTGGATTCCGAACCACTACAAACTTACATGGCATCGCCGGGACTCGAACCCAAAATTTGTGGTCCCGTGCGACAGACAGCTAGCCACTCGGCCATCAAGCTCCTGCTAGGAAGTGATGGATCTAAAAGTACATGTAAAGAACAAGTGGGTAATATTATGTAAAATATGATGACGTAAGTACATGAACTTATGTACAGTACATGTATTACATGTAAAGAAGCCAATTAATTAGCGGATACATGTCCACATTCGCAAAACTAAAATTAAATCCTTTCTGCCAAACATAATAGAAACATAAATATTAACTTATATATTAACAAACAACAGACAGAAAAAAAGATGAAGACCAAACGATTTTTAATCAGAACGAAAGATAAATAAATTTCCTAGGAGTAGACCATTTTTATTTCGATGATAGAACAAGTTTGGGGGACCTCTTTGCAACGGGATGACAGGCAGGAGCGCCCCCTGGTGACGACCAGTGTAGTGTCTTCTTCCTGCTGTGGTTGAAATGTTAACGACGGGGGGCAATTGTGCCCAGATTAACTGGTGGTCAGAAGATGAAGATTTCTCTGTCGATAGCAGGGGTTCTCCCTCTCTCTCTCAGAATGGCTCGGTGGGAGGGGGGTCCTTCCACCCCCACCAAGCGATTTCACGCCTCCTTTCAAAAGATTTGCTTCTTTTCTGCTGAGTATTATTTCCGTCCGCGTTGGCATTGGAAAGGGATGGAAGAAAGGGGGACCGAGGGGATTTTCTGGTCGCGAGACGATTTTTTTTCTCGATTATGCCTGTTTGCGAAGTTATGGAAGATTGTTTTGAAAGGCGGAGTAAAAGATTTGTGACGAATTAAATGTCTGATTGAAAATTCACAATATCGAGTTTTGAAATTCTGGAAAAAAACATTTTTCAGTACTTTACACACATGTGCAATTTAGGTATTCCAAAAAAAAAAAAAAAAACGAACTGCCTTTATATCAAAGTATGTATATATATATATGTGTGTGTGTGTGTGTGTTGAATTTTTCCAAAAAGCAATCCTGTTTAAATGACATATTAATTGATTCAAAGACCTCAAAGTCATTGTTTTAGATTTAAAGACCCCAAGCAAATTGTTTATGAATATTGAATTCCAATAATGTAAACTTTATAATTACGAAGTTTATCATTATGTTCACCCTATAGATACAGTTGTTATCATTATATAACTCCTCTTTTTATAAAGAGTATATATATATATATATATATATATATATTCTGCTTTTTACACATATTTTATATATATTTGTTGAATTTCTCAAAAAAGCACGATCCTCTTTAAATAAATAGATTCAAAGACCTCAAAGTCATTGCTTTAGATTCAAAGACTCCAAACAAGTTATATTTAAATATTGAGTTCTAAGAATGTAAATTTTATAATCAAGTTTATCATTATGTTTATAATCATATAGATAGCGACGTTATCATTATGTAACTCCTCTTTTCTACACCATCATCTTTTCAAGATCAGTTTTAACATAGAATACGTTATTTGAAGCAATCGGAAGGCAAAAAAGTCATTATTTATTTTAATATCTAGCACTTATTTTACCACATTCAATATAAGTTAAATACTGAGAGATATTTAAGCAATAAATTAGTTTCATAAGAGTATTAAACTTAAATAAACTATGGATTAAAGTCAGAAAAATGAGGAATTCAACAGGAAAGAAGAAAGCCGAGAAGTAGGATGATCATTAGTTGAATAGGATGTACGAATATTATTGTAATGGATACCCTAGTTAGAACCGCAGTCACATGTTCTCCAACAGAAATGAGGGCATAATAATGGCAATTATGATAAATGTTAAAGGAGTATCACATTTCAAATATCTGGGAACTATCTTAAGTAACGATAATAGTATCCATAGAGAAGTATGAGAAAGAGTACAAGTCGGTAATCGAGTATTTTACTCAAATAAAAAGTTGTATAACAGATTTATTTCGCGAAAAATATAACCTTTGATTTATAAGATTCTAATAAGGCCGATTGTCACGTATACTGGAGAAACGTGGACATTAAATGCTAAAAACTTGGATTACATCAGGGCCTTTGAGCGGCCAATTTTGAGAAAAATTTTTGGACAAAGAGCTGACAATAATACATGGATTAGAAAACAAAGAAATTGAACTCCTAATTAAAAATAAAAACATTGTGAGATACATCAAATCACAAGGAATCAACTGGCTCGGGCATGCGCATTGCAGAGATAAGGGAAACATCATTAAAAGTATTATGTTACGTAAATTGTTCAACAATAGAAAAGGTCGAAGGTTCAAATCTAAACCCAACTCATTTCGCTATTCAGCTACGAGGTGCACCTTAGTCCTTTTTGCCGACTAGTGACAGTTAAATTTTATTTCCCCCCTTTCGAGTAAAATAAAAAGATAGAGAAAAATTATCAAAAAATGAAGGGAAAAAAAAAAAAAAATAAAATACCAGGACGTTCTAAAATCGACATTTTTTTTTTTTGGGGGGAGGCTATTAATGTTTTTTATTTTTAGATTCATCGTTACGGCCCACATGTTAACAGCAATCTCAAATTTTAAGTTATATTCAAAAGTTTTATGGCATCGACATTTACAAGGCTGTAAAGTAAAATGGATGGAATCATGACCTCATGTCTCCCTAATTTCTTCTATTATCCATCTGCATTATTACTCTCCAGTTCTAGGAAATGTCTCATCATCCTCTCCTCTGCCTTTTCAATGAGTACTGTGGAACTCTGTTAAAAAAAAAATTAAATTTTTGAAAACAACAAATTTTACTTCCGATCTTCAGTTTCAAGTGTTGCTCGTATGTTTTCTGTTTCCTTAAAGCTTTTTATTTTTGTGTTTATGTATCTTTAATTTATATTTATTTCCACTATATCTGTGTTTATATATGTCTGCTATGTATTTAATTTATATGCTTTTATTTGTCGCCTCCTAGTTAGTTCCCCTCCCTTTAACTTTATTATTTTTAAACTACTTTTCCTCCTATTAACTGTTTGCTTTAATTTTTTTTTAATTCCTGCTAATTGTGCGATACTTTGTTTTATTATATTTGAATTCTGAGCAGATGTGCAATACGTGCACAGGTAGTCGACTCTCTTATCCATTCTAGCAGTTAAGGAAAGACGTTAATATCGTAATGGAGATTTTACGTATTTCAGTTGGTGATTTTGCAAATTTTTTTATAAAATTAAATGGTAATTTAACGATGTCTGAAATGAGATATTTCTAGAACTAAATCAATTGGCGTCGATGATTAAGAGCTCGTTATTACAAGCATTCTTCTCTCGTTAAGGCCACATTTCCACAAACCGCAGACTCGCATGCGAGACATGCAATCATCGGCGATTCCAACTCGCGCCTCCAGAAGAGACATGTGTACTTGAAGTGCGGCCGCACGCTTCGCCTCAAGTCAGAGCTCAAACCAGTCCCGAAGCAGCACAGAGTTGTAAAAACTGTTGACAGGCCTTCAAGAACGAAACGGAAGGGGGGTGCAGGGAGGGAGGGGAGTTCCTTTTCAATTGTCCCTGGATTCCGGGTAGTTTTAAAAAGCAGTTGTGTATACTCGTGGCATTTATTTACCTAAGGTGGCGTTTGAGTAGAAAATTGCCCCGTGGAGAGGCGTGGCCCCTTGTCAAAACATCACCTCTCGACACCGCAGGTACAAAACCCTGCGCGCTGCTATTCACGGGACAGGGCTGCAACAGTTGGCTGCACATCCGCTGGAAAGATGCACCAAGAAAATTAATATCATCCTGTTGAACGCCGTGTACATGAATTTTCAACACATTTTACAAAATCTGAAATCAAATTTCTTTGCTAGCATCTTATTTGTCAAGTAAGTAACTATATATCCTTATATGTCCAATGAGGGGCCTGATGGCCGAATGGCTAGCTCTCTGGCGTTCGGTACCACAGGTATCGGGTTCAAATCCCGGCTTTGCCCACGGGTGTTGTAGTGGTTCGGAATCCACTTTAAACCGTAGGTCCCGGTCCTAATAGGATCGTTGAGCGTTGCGGGGGCATTGTTACTCCGCGTCCGTGGCTTATCTTCAAGTTACACGCGCCCCCTGGGTAATGCAAAGTGAGTACGTCTGTACAGAGCTTGCCTTAAGGCATCCAAGACCAAGCCGTCTAAGTGTTTGCCAGCTGCATTAGAACAAAAAAAAAAATATGTCTAATGAACTTTGAGTCTCTGTTAAAGTCTAATAAACAAGAACATATTCAGATTATTATATTATTATATATTTAAATCTTAGTTTTATTAAAGTTTCTATCTCTTCTGCTTCTTCATTGCGGTCTGATGGCCCATAGACTTCAGGTTCCTGGGGGGTGGCATGGATGTTTGTGATTGGTCAGGAATCCACGTTAAACTGTAAGTCCCGGTCTAATTAGTCCAAAGTGTGCATAAAATGACCGTAGAGCGACAAACCAAATCAAATCTGTTTCCTCATCACCGGAATCAAATTCTCTTCAAAATGAATCTGCCTTTATAAATGCATGCTGCCTTCTGAATAAGTCACGAAAAGTGTCTGTGAATAAAGTATCTTAAACAATTTTATGATCCTATTATTTAACTATTAAAAATAGGGACACTGAAATATAAACCAGTCTTTTCATATTAATATGTCCCACCCACATAAAATAAAAGAAAGGACAACAAGTTCAAGTTAAACAAAAAAAATTAGGAAAATGTTTTATTGAACATTTTAAAATTACTTAAAATTGAATTAAATAAAACAGACTGGTAACCTAAATTGGACAAGAAAATTTATATAAATAATAATAATAATAATAATGTAAAATTTATTTTAAGAGGCTACATTTCTTTAATTATATCTAAACATTTTTATTTACAGTAGAATTTAATTGGCATTACTCATAAAAGAGGTGAAAAAATAGTTATTAACAATATGAAAGCTATTTTGATTATTTTATAATTACTCTTATTTACAAAATTTAATTATTCATCATTCATTATTTCACAAAATCAATTTTAAAAATTCGTGATCTTTACCAAAATTAAATAATTTATGTGAAATATATATATATTATTATTATAATAATTAATTTTTTTATATTAAGATGAGAAGTGAAAATAATCAATAATTATTCATTTCCCAATGAAGAACTTCCCTTTATTTTATTTTATTCAAGAATGATAAGTGTTACAGAAAATTTTTTTTACTGAATTAAAAATATAAATAATTCTAGTATAATTAAAAGTCTACAATGCTCGTATTTAATCTAAAATAATTTATTCTTTATTATCAAGATTCACTCAGCTTCACTGGCAATGCTAAGAAAATATATATTCGACTTCTTAACTCTTTTCTTGTAAATAAAAATAATAAATGCTATTTAAGCAGCAATTTAACACTTTTGAATTAAGGACATGCGAATTTCTATCGCCAATAAAATAAAGAAAACATTGCCTTGGCGATAATCCTTGGCGAGAAAACCTTCTAAAGCTATCTAACACCATCAGAAGCGTTTAAACCTAATAGACGGACAGCTTTAAAACCCTTAAAGAAGTGTTGAGGACTCCCCTCGTGCATTTCTCCCCCTCCCCCTACCTTCTTCGGACCCTCCCTCCCCTTCGCGAACCTCTCAATCAATTGTAGTTTTCAGGTGGCTGTAGAACTTTTTTTTGTATTGTTATTTTTATGCTTTCCATTCTTACCTTTCCTCTCAGCCACGGTGGTCGAACATGATTTCAGAACGAAAAAGCTCTATTAACAGAACGACGGGGGAGCCTTGCAGAATTTTTGCTGCACAGAGAAGTGGTTTAAAATAAATAACCACAGTATAAAAAAAAAGAAACCCAAATCCCCATCAATTACCAACAGGAGAGAAAATTACTCTGTGGGATTTGATTTTAATTCGTTTATTTACACACCAAATTACGAGCTTGAGCAATTGACTGTTGCACTGACTGTCAGTCGAAAGAGCGATAAGAAAGCATTGTATAAATTCCATGATTAGGCAAAAGGCTCAATCAATTTACACGCTTGGCGACGTTCAGGGAATTTAAATTGTTATTTACCACCCATTTATACTTGCAGAATGTTTAATCAAAACGTGGTCATTACTGCGCAGGCTCAGAACATTAATTACTTCGAAGGCAATGATGGAATGAGCATTTTTAGTTGGAGAATGCTGTTTGTTATTTTGGAACGCAAACGCTAATCAACTGGTGCAACGAATGGAATCAAATTAACCAATACGAAAAACTTGCTTTATGTTAAAGCTGGGCATTAAGGGTATCAAACTTCCGTGAGAACAGGAAGTTTGTTCTCGTCTCACAGAATTTGCTCTAATAAAAGAACTAGGCTTAACAGATCATTGGTGCTATTAAAGCAGTGAAATTGAATTTATATTTAAAGAACGTTCTAAATGCCTTGTTAGGTTAATATTTTAACTAGCAAATAATTAAATATCTATAACTTTATTTAGAACCTAAAAATTCGTCTTAGAGGTGCCAAATTCTCTACTTACGAAACTATATAATCTAAAAATAATTAAGAAATTTATTCAATGATTAAAATAATCCAAAATGCCACTGTTTTAAATGAACAGGTCGTAATGTTGATAGCAATGGTAACATGCATTTGTAATTATGAATTTCAGAATTTATTGCACATTAGCTCTGCATTTTCTAGTTATCTTTACATATATAATTCTTCTGTACGTGTGTTTGCGTGGTTCCCTGGAGGGTTTAGATTCACAATTGGACCCTTTAAGTGGCGCTGTAATCGGTATAATTCTTATGTACGTGTGTTTGTCACTGAACTCTTCCTAAACGGCTGGGGCGATTTTGATGAGATTTTTTGCTTGTGTTTTAATAGTTCCCTGGATGGTTTAGATTCACAATTGGACCCTGTAGGCGGCTCTGCAATAAGATTCCAGGAATTTTTTTTTATTTTCAGGGCAGGACAACGTCTGCCGCGCTCTCTAGTATATAGTATATATATATATATATATATATATATATGCATTTTTAATTATTACATCTACAATAAGGAGAACCTTTACATTCAAACTCAAGGTATTTCAGAAGGAACAGAATATTCGACATTACAGGTTAATCTTTACTTACACTACTACTAAACAAGTTATTGTCTAACTCCCAAACAGGCTTTTAGATATGTGGGCGACCTAATTGTTTTCAATCATCCAAATTTTCAAAAAATCTGTCAGGGCATTTATCCGATAGAGCTTAAGACTAATATAAATGACCTCCAAGGGGATTTTCTTGATATCTACATTAGGATTCAAAACTCAACACAAATTAATATATTTTACAAAAGAAAAGAATACCACTTCACTATCAATAGACTCACAACCTTGAACTCAAATATAAGTATTAAAATACTTCACAATATCATGATTAATCATTTGCCCTTTTTTAATTCCATCTGTAACAGTGAGCAAATGGACAACGGGCGTACCGGTTACGGAGTTCCAATGTGGTTTTAAGAACCCCAAACCTCCACATCTTAAATTAGTTAAAAAAATATGCATTAAATGAAGTTGCTTAAATTAATGAAACAGTAATACTTTTAAACAGCAACAAAGAAAAAAACTTAAGAGTGTTCTATTTAAAAATTTTGTCCCAGAAACATTCGTCCGCATGCACTTTTTTTATTGTAATCGCCAAATTCACTATTAAAATTAAAAGTAACCCATAATTAAAAATTAACACATTTCCGTACATTCTCCACACTGTGAGAGTTTTCTCTCGCATTTCTTAAAATAAAGAGTAAATCACTCCACCAATATCTACAACACCATTTCACTTTTCCACTCTGCTCATTAACGAAAAACCCGCAGTTGTCAATGAATTATTTATTCCAGGAAGGTATTACAGAGATAGTTTTATAAAGAGCAATAAATCTATCTATATTTTTGATCGTAGTCGGTCAACCGCTATTTGCTTAATGACCATATTATTACACAATCACGAGGTAATCGAGTATATTATTCATATGACTCGATTTTTGCCTTATAAAACAAGCGGCACTGCCAATTCTTTTTTCTTTAATTGGAAGATTAATATATCTACTCCATGTTATTGGAATACGTCGCTAGATGTATATTTGACTTGGATCTAGTCTTCCAGTGAGCAGATATATCATGGTCTTGAGGATACATATTCATTGATAAAACTATCCTTTGGATGATATAATTAACTTCCTTTGGGTTTACAAACTTCTTACGGTTTTAAAAATTTCTTGGACAACATTTCTTCACACGTTCTCATTGTATACTTTATGCAAATTTGTGCCTTTTTTCAATTCCTTCTATTAGCTCATACTCTCCCTATATATATCTTGCTCAAATTTCCAACGTTAATAAAATACTTTTTATTCATCCACTCAAGTTCAAATACATTTTTTTTTTGAACTTGTAGTGGATGACACTGGATGTTAACAGAGTTTTTTCAAATTTTAATTCAATAATTAAATTAAATTAATTAATTTTATTTTTTTTTAAATTTAAGTTGCATATATCTACCAATAGATGGCGAAAGACAAACTTAAAAAAATGAATGAAAATTATTTATAAAGGACTTTCTGCAATAAAATGAAAAAAAATAGGAATTTTTATAATACTTGTTTTATCTTAAAGCAGTGTTTGTCGTTCAACCTTTTCAATTTTTATATATATATATATATATATATATATATATATATGTATATATATATATATACAGTGAGAGAGAGAGAGAGAGAAAGCAAAAGCTATGCATGGTACGCAATTTTATTTAATTTTTGTTTGTCAAAAAAAATAAATAAATAATAATAATAATAATAATAAACACAAATTTACAAAGCATTACAAAAATTGACAAATTTTGAATACTTTAGACAGGAAATATGAAAACAATATAATAAATAAGCATGTACTAATATGTATGTTTTAAAATTATGCTTTTAAAAAAGTTTAGTGTCAAAACTTTTATTATTTTCTGTTTTAACAAAAATAAAATGGTGTAATCTCAAATTTGTGGCTGGCAGGTTTCAGCTCCCCCCCCTCCCCCTCCCCCTTTAAGCTCATAAATGAAATATGTGAGAACATGTTTAAAATTATAGATATGAACATGTTTAAAGTTATAGACACTTCCACTTAGGCACAGTTGTTTTTATAAAATACTTAGTATTTCAATAAATTAGTGGGGTTTTTTAATTTCAATTTAACTAACGCATTCACCACTATTTGTTGAATGAGCCGCTATTTTCCTGGTTTAATATTCATAGAATACAAATATTAATCAAATCTGGTTTAAATAATCATAGAAATAATGAAGTTGACATAAACCATGTACTCGATAAACTGGAAAAACGGAAAATAAATTTATAATTTATTCATATATTTTTTTTAAATTTAATTTTTATTTTTTGTGCAATGCTTCTTCTTTTAATGTTCGCTTTTTTATGCATATGAATCAAATGAGAGCATTGTAAGAATTATTGGTATAATAATTAATCTATAGAATTTCGAGTTATAGTTTAATTCGACCTATTGAAATTTCATCAAAAATTTGCAGTAGCACCCAAAAAGTCTTCTTGTTCAAGAATTACCGTCAGACAATGGCACAACAACTCATTGATCCAATGTTTATGTTAATTAACCAAATTTAAAAATCATTTATAATATAATCAATTAAAAAAAAATTTACATAGTTTTAATATTTTATATGCTGGAGAAATATTATTCTAATTTTTAAAAAATTGTGCCTTGTTTAAAATGTGTCAATAAATTTTTATGTGAAGTATCGAGTATAAACTTAGGAATAGTGTGCTGCCATCTATGGGAAAGAAAATAAATTTCATGTTTAAAATACAAATTAATTCTATAATCCTGAATGCACAAAGATCCATCATAAAATTTAATATTGAGGATATTAAATTCACTGTCACTGTTTATTTCTTAATAAAAAATTCATGCATTACTAACTTAGAATGAATTTTTAATCTTCAATTAAATTAAAGTAATTGTTTGGTAGGTCAGGAATCAGATTGGACCGTGCATATAATGTTACAAAATAGAACACGATATTAAACATATTTTTTTAAATTCTGTAACTTTATTTTATGTATTTATGAATGATTTCAGCCTAAAACGAATAAATTAATTACATAATAACGTGAAAGACAGCTCTATAGAAATGAAGATAATTACGTAGACTTTATATCCCATAAAAGAACTCTTGCTTCAGGTTGTAGAGAAATGTAGAGTCATTTTGAAATTCATTAAATGCATTATTGAGCATTTATAAGAACAAAATTTATTACTGTCACTGTTCATTAGATTCATTGATACATTGGAACTGATATATTGATTGAATGTTGTTCTGAATATCTGTATTTCAGAAATTATTCAGACAAAACTGTGATTTTTATTATGTGTTGTTATTATTGTGGCTGTTTTTATTATGTGCTGTGTTGTCATTATTCAAAACAAAAATTGGCTTTTGTTTCAATAAATTTTAAAAATGAATTAAATATTATATATTTTATTGTTTTGAAGTCAATAAATGTTTAAAAAGAATTAAATATTATAATGATGGATTCTTTATCAGAAAAATAATTGAACTAATTGACCGATCCTTCATGTTGAAATATATACGTAACTCACTACCTTAACAAACAAATATTCAGAGCCTAAATATTATTATTTTGTTTTCAGGACAAATTTTAAAAGAAAACGTAGTTATTATTTATAAAACCTCAAATAATAAATTTTTATAAATCTGTATTTATAAAATCCCAGCATCATGATTTAATATCTTTTTTCTTTCATTTATTCGTATCCCACTTGGTAGACAGCAACAACTAAACCAGGGGTCTCCAAGCTTGCCAGCCTTCGGGCCATACTGTTTACTCCAGTAAGTACCAAGGGCCAAAACCGTTTTAATTTTTCTGCCGTTATCTATAATTTCTAGACTAATCGCCGAGTACGCTCTCTGAGCGAACATACGCTTGCTAAATTCGTTGATCAATTACTACAATTACTATTGTGTGTAACGATACGACCGTGACACTTAACGACATCTAGTGGTTAAAAGCGGAAATAGGTAGGTATAACTACCGAGAGTAACCGCGGGATGCTCACTAATTTATAATGTTAGTGGGATTCATTTCAATTATTTGTTAGTTCTTATGCTTAAGTTAGATCTTCTGCGTATTATGCCTACCATTAAGCTTTACCTAGCAAGTAAATAAAACCGAGTTATTATCATTTTGTGTTTTTATATCCAACTTATTATAGCAACAATAAGCTATTCGATGTCGCGGGCCGGATTGATGACACTGGCGGGCCGTAGTTTGGAGACCCCTGATCTAGACCAAGTCCAAGAGCCCGTGTGGAAGGAGGGAAAGGGGGGAGGCAGCTTCTGTTGTGACGGAGCACCCGTAGGTAGAAGTCTGACTTGGCTCCATGAAGCTGAAGAAGGAGGGAAATACCTTCTGGGAGGACTTCAAGGGGGAATTACCCATGCATTTGAGTATCGCATGGGAGAAAACCCGTAAAATTCCCACCAGGTTATCCGACTAACGATTCAAGATGCTGAACATCCCAAACGCCATCGAACCTCCCCTTTCGTTGAAACAGTGTCCACAACAAAGCCTCCAGCGGATAGAAACTCTTCCCTAAAGGCTCGTGCTCACCAAGGCGACAAGATGCAAGCGACCAAAATTTGACCTCACCGCGGTCGCCTGAAACCGGTTTGCAGTTCGCCGCGTGGAGTAGCCCAACTTTCAACTCCAAGCGGTTTTTCACTATGCGTAATGCTATTTCTGACGTTTCGCTGTGAAGGAGTCGACAAAATTTGGTCGCTTGCCTCTTGCATCTTCACGTCTCTCTCCTCGGTGGGAACGAGCCTTAAGGCTCACCAACGGCGCGAGTTGCCACTAAGCCACGAGTTGGGCATGATTTAATATTTTAAAACTGCATTCACACCACGGCAACGGCGAGACGTAAAGCGTCGCCAAATCACAGACCTCAGGCGTCGAGCAATGAGGCTAGTGATTGGTCTGTACTTCATGTTTTAAATTCTTATTGTATATCAAACCCAGAAGATTATTGTGGAGAAGCAAAAATATGATAATATTGATTAAGCATGATAAACAGTATGAGTTCTTAGTTGCTGTCGTGCTTTATAATCACTGCTTTCAAAAACAAATAGATGTACCAGAGCGTTTCTCAGAATTTTCTAGAATTTCTCACTTATGATAGGTAGATAAAAATTAAACTGAAATGGAATGAAGATATTACCGTCTATCTATAACTACGCTAAAAGAAAATAAATTAGAATAAACAGAAACTGCGTATATGCTTTATTTTTTAATTAATAGAAATTCAATTGCAGTGAAACATTTTACTTTTTATCATAAATTAATTAAAATAGTATTCAATTTTAAAAGAATGTCATATTACGATTGTTGTTTTGTAAAACTATAAAGTATTTGAAATAACTTTCTTTAAGCGTAATTAAATATTTAAATAAGTTTTTGTTGCAAACTTAAATAATTATCAAGTTATAAGTAATAAGTTTCTTTATGCTTTTATAAATATGTGAATAAATTGTAAATTATTAAAATGAGTTTCATCATTACTTTTTCACCATAAATGGAACGTAAATAATAACTCTAATAATAATCATCGTTACCAATAAAAAAAAAAAAGGAAATTCTTAAATATTATTTGACTATACCAAATAAAAGAAAACATTTTTTTTTTTTTTTTTTTTTTGTTCTAATGCAGCTGGCAAACATAAGAGAAAACATTAAATTAAAGAATTATGAAACAGCTTGCAACTTCAAAACCGTAGAAGAATATATACGCTTGCGCCATCTATTGCCCGATTTTGGACTTAGTTTCAAGTATATACTTAGCTTTTTTGAGTGCTAATTTTTGTTAAATTAGTTGATAGATCTTATATTGCTGATTTATATTATATTAGTTTAACATTCAAATTCTTCACTTTAAATAAGGCAACCAGATATTTTTAAGTAAGAATTTAAAAAACTGAATAGGAAATTTTTTTTTTTTTTTTTTTTTTTTTGATAAATAATAGATAGATTATAATGTTTTTATTCAAATATTTTGATAATTTAGAATATTTAACCAAAGATGAAAGGGCCTGTATGACCCAGTGGCTAGCGCTCTGGTGCTTGGTACCACAGGTTTCGAGTCCCGGCGGTGCCATGGATATTTGTAGTGTTCAGAATCTACTTTAAACTGTAGGCCCCAGTCCGTTTAGCCTAAATTGTGCTCAAAATGACCGTAGAGCGACAAACCAAAGATGAACTAGATTGCAGATTATAAAAAAAATAAGATTAATTGCAGATTAATAAGAAGTAAATATATAATTTATTATTAAGCGTAATCATTTTGCTGATTCGTGAAAATGTCCGCAACTATAGTGTAGGATGATTCATTTTCGAAATCGTTGATGGAGAAAGAAAAGAGAGTTTTGAAGGTTTTTCTCCAAATGACCTGCAAATACCCCTAAATCTCGAATAAAAAACAATGTGCCCCTTTCATCAACCGCTGGGAACATACATAAGGACCACGTAAGTGTCACACGAGGTCCGCCGCCAACGTATATACACTCAAGAGCCAAAACATTATGACCACCCCTACATTTTGCAATGAACTCGCCTGGATGACATGGAAGGCGCATGATCAGGTGGAAGTGGTATTTAACTGGTATTAAGTGGTGGTATTAATCCATGCCAAGGCGGGTTGAAGCTGTGTTGCGCGCCAAAGGTGGGTCAACTCGTTATTGACAGGTGGTCATAATGTTTTGGCTCTTTAGTGTATATATATATATACAGATTGAACATCTGTGGTCCGGTCCATATAAATTCAAAAGAAAAATATGCATCACATTTGAACTTTAATGAAAATTAAAGAAAAAATACAATATATATACACTGAAGAGACAAAAGTCATGGGATAGCAATATGCAAGTTTTCAAATGGCAGTAGCATCGCGTAGAACAGGTATAAATGCGCAGTGCTTTCGCAGAGCTTTCATTTCTGTTCAAGTTATTCATGTGAAGAGGTTTTGACGTGATGATGACCACACGACGGGAATTAACAGACTTTGAACGCGGAATGTCAGTTGGAGCTAGACGCATGGGTCATGCCATTTCGGAAATCATTAGGGAATTCAACATTCCCAGATCCACTGTGTCAAGAGTGTGCCGAGAGTATGAAATTTCAGGCATAACATCCCACCATGGACAGCGCAGTGGTCGACCGCCTGCACTTAATGACCGTGACCGGCGACGTCTGCAAAGAATCGTAAATTCTAACAGACAAGCAACACTGCGTCAAATAACCGCAGAAATCAATGTGGGACGTACAAGGGACTTGTCTGTTAGAACTGTGCGGAGAAATTTGGCTTTCTTGGGCTATTCCAGCAGAAGACCGACTCGAGTGCCTTTACTGACAGAACGACATCGCTTGCAGCGACTCTCGTGGGCACGTGAGCATATCGGTTGGTCCCTAGATGAATGGAAAACCGTGGCCTTGTCCGATGAGTCACGATTTCAGTTGGTAAGAGCTGATGGTAGGGTTCGAGTGTGGCGCAGACCCCACGAAGCCATGGACCCAAACTGGTGGCTCCGTAATGGTGTGGGCTGTTTTTTCATGGCATGGACTTGGTCCTCTGGTGCGACTGGGTCGAACATTGACTGGAAATGCTTATGTTCAGCTACTTGGAGATCACTTGCAGCCATTCATGGACTTCATGTACCGAAACAACGATGGTAATTTTTATGGATGACAATGCGCCATGTCACCGGGCCACAACTGTTCGCGATTGGTTTGAAGAACATTCTGGACAATTCCAACGAATGATCTGGCCACCTAGATCGCCCGACATGAATCCCATCGAGCATTTATGGGACATCATCGAGAGGTCTGTTCGTGCCCAAAATCCTGCACCATCAACGCTTTCACAATTATGGACGTCTATCGAGACAGCATGGCTCAATATTCCTGCAGAAGACTTCCAACGACTTATTGAGTCCATGCCACGTCGAGTTGCTGCACTTCGCCGGGCGAAAGGAGGGCCGACACGATATTAAGAGGTATCCCATGACTTTTGTCACTTCAGTGTATATATGTACGTAAATTTCATGATAAATGAACTTAAACACATAAAATACATAGGCACATTTAAAACGCAATAAAACTGAAATTGCAGTTTAAGGTTTAAAATAATCCTTTTCCAATCATTACTTGCTGATTTCTCCTGATTATCTTTGTGCGTTAAAACAACAACATCAGGTTTGCTCTCCTCAGCCCACAAACAAAGTAGCAGACATAGTAAGTCTCAGTATAACATAAGTATAGTCAGCAAACATAAGTATAGTCTCAGAGTTTTATTTATGAAATTATAAATTCATTTTGCACCGGTGCTCTGCATGCCGATCTGTGACATTTTAGAAATAAGTTCATCTCTCCAAACCGAGTGGTAAGCAGAAGAAATGTCTAATTTGTGAAAAAAAAAAAAAAAATTTTTTTTGTCATTTTTAATACGCTTATATTAGTTTCACCTGTATGTTTGCTTGATTGTAACTGACTCTTTGGGCTCGATTTTGCCCTACTTTAATCGATCAGATTTAATTGAAACGTTGTAGACTTATCAAGGACCGACGACACTAAAATATTTTGATAAGTTCATTATCTCATCATGATTAGGATCGCCAGGATTAGCGATTTTATATTAACTTATGAGGAGCAATTTAACCCATGTAGAATGAAAATACCTGAGTCATTCAAACCTACGTGGAACAGTGGTACAACGGATGACTACGGCTCAGGAGATTCCTTGTTCGAATCCTGGCTGGCTCGACGTATTCGCATTTAGCCTTTGTTAAGTTATTCCTGTTAAATCTTTCCTTATTTAACTTTCACAATTAAATTATTGTAAGAACTATAGTTCCTGTCCTCCGTACCGGGACCTCATTTAAATATTATAGTTTAAAAACACGATTTCAGATTTAATCAAACTAAAAAGTAAAAAATAATTGTTAACATAAGAATAAAATTACTGAATGTTACTGTTCTAAAAGCGTGGGGTGCTCGATATCAATCGTTATAATTTTTCACTAGTTTCATTCCGGAATGCAGAGTTAGTTTAAAAATGTCATACAAAGCACCCCACGCTTTTAGACCAGTGACATTCATTTTCTCGTCAGTAATTTTATTCTTATGGAACAATTATTTTTTACTTTTTAGTTTGATTAACTCTAAAAGCGTGTTTTTTAGTGTTTTTAAACTATAATTTATTTGTTGCAACTATTTTATGATGTAGTAGTGATAACGAATACATGCAATCGCTGAAAGGAATAAAACCAGTATGATAAGGATGGAATCTGTCAGGATGTGTAAAGTGATTTATCCTCTTGAGTACAATACGTGCAAAGATTTTGCTTAAAACAGAAGTCAAGGCTATTGGGCGATATTAGGTAGGGGATGAGCTGTCTTTATTAGGTTTAAGCGTGGGTAGGAGTTTGGCTGAACAGCCGAATGTCTAGCGCTCTGGCCCTTGCTGCCACAGGTTTCGGGTTCGAATATCGGCGGTGTAATGGATGTTTGTAGTGGTTTTTTGAAATACACTTTAAGCTGTAGGTCCCGGTCTCATATGACAGTAGAGCGCCACAGAGCTCAGTCAGACTTCTTCTCACCCACATCATTCGAAACTGTAAAGGGGAACTCAGCTTTAGGCACAGTGATGTGGTGTGGTGTAGTAATAGGAATCCATTTTAATCCGTAGGTCCCTGTCTCATATGACTGCAGAGCATCACGGAGCCAAGTCAGACTTCTACCTACGCGTGCTCCATCACAACAGAAGCTGCCCCCTTTCCCTTCAACTATGAGTTCATACGGGTTTGTGGGCTTGGTCTAGATATCTACCGAGTGGGATAAGAAACAGCAACAATAACAGGATTTTGGCTGTCAGCCATTCCTGTGGAATAATACCGGTGCACCAAATATTATTAAAGATATAAAGTAGCTGTTGGAGATAATGCCCAGGAAGAATTTTAATTAATTTTGTAAGGATATTATCACTGCCAAGAAAAGTGTTGGGAGCGGCGGGTATAGCATCTTGGAGTTCGCTAAAAGTAAAAAGCCTGTTATAAATTTGGTTGGAATAATCAGAAAGATCAAAAGCAGAAATTGATTGTCGATGGATTTATTGAAATAAGAGAAATCTATCATATTAGCTTTTGATTTGGATCTGTTATAATCAAATTAGTACTAATATGGAAGATCTTATTGCTGGCCAGATTATTGTCTCTATTATGAATTGTTTTAATAATTTTGTATATATTTTTCCATTATAGTCAATAGATAGCGGTACAAATGGAATCTCCATAATGTTTCTTTTTTGTTCTAATGCAGCTGGCAAACACTTAGACAGCTTGGTCATGGATGCCTAAAGGCAAGCGCTGCACAGACGTTACTCACTTTGCATTACCCAGGGGGCGTGTGTAACTTGAAGATAAGCCACGGACGCGGAGTAACAATGCCCCGCAACGCTCTACCATCCTATTAGGACCGGGACCTACGGCTTAAAGTGGATTCCGAATCACTACAAACATCCATGGCACCGCCGGGACTCGAACCCGAAACCTGTGGTACCGAGCTCCAGCCACTCGACCATTCAGGCCCATTTCCAAAATGTTTCAGCTGAAAAATGTAACGACGGAGTTTCGTAGAAATTTTCTCAGGTGAAATCCTTAGAGGTCACGTGAAAGTTGAAATTCAGCTTGATGCAAAAAGTTTGCGCATTCTGTCTTAAAAGATTATTGCATTGTGTATTTCAGCGCGGAAGTGTTGGGTGATGAGAGATTTCACAGTTATTCTTATTGTTAAGAAGAGCATGCAGCAACAAAGAATATAAGTCAGAATGGGATGCAAAAGTGAGAGCGAGACTCTGTTGATCTTGAAGAAAAAGATGAACTTTAGATCCCATAATGATCGGTCTAAGGCAGGGGTCGGCAACCTGCGGCTCGCGAGCCACATGCGGCTCTTTGGATGTGAAGCTGCGGCTCTTTAGTTCCCTACTCAAATATTATTTATTTTATCAAAAAAAAAAACAACATTTAAGAATTGTTCCGAATCGATTAACGAGGATTAGGCACCGATTCTATCTCTCAGCCACTTGTACTAGCTTTTCACCGCACTCCTCCCCCGTGACACGCGTCGTCACTGTCGTCAGTCCATCGGAAGCTCTCGAATGACGCCGTCATTGGATGTTTCTATGTAGGTTTTAATTCGTTTTCGACGCAAGACAATTTGGCGTCTTCATCAGTGCTTTGGCGTGACGTATAATTTGTTGTTTCAAGTAAAAGAGTTAGAAGCGAATTATCTTCTCAAAGTTATGCATGTACGTATATATATATATAATAATAATAATAATAAAACCAAAGTAAAGGTAGGTAAAATAAACCATTCACAAATGGTGAGTATGTCAAAGATTGCTTCATACGTGCATCTGAAGAACTGTTTCGTGATTTCAAAAACAATCCAGGAATCTAGAAAAAAAATCAATGATTTGCCACTATCCGCTAAAACAGTACAAGATAGAATAGCTAAAATGTCTTCAAATGTAACATTTGCAGGTGGAAGCTATTCAACTTTTTTCTGCCTTATCACTTGCTATAGATGAGTCTTGCGACATAAAAGGCACAGCACAAGTTGCAATTTTTGTCAGGTATATGTCTTCCCAAGGTCCAAAAGAAGAACTTCTAGGTTTGCTACTAGAAGAGAGAAACTACAAACTACAAACTACTACAAACTAGAGGAGAAGATATACCGAATGCCGTGCAAAAATGCCTTGAAGACAATAAGATCGATTTAAATAAAATCGTTTCAATAGCAACTGATGGAGCCAGAAGTATGACAGGAAAAAAAAAAGGGGGCAACAACAATTTTTCAGAGCAAAATAAGCCACGAAATTCTTACGTTTCACTACATAACGTTCTTCCGTTCACTGCATAACGTTCTTCTCTCCAAGAAGCTCTTTGTGCCCAAACATGTCCGGGCGAAATAGATGATGTCATAAATTTTGTAATCAAGATTGTTAACAGCATCTTGTCAAAAGCACTCTACCATCGTCAGTTTAATGAATTCTTAAACGAAATGGAGACTTAGTATACCGACCTCCTTCTTCACAATAACGTGCGATGGCTTTCCAAAGGTAAGGTATTGAAACGTTTTGATTTGTGCTTGAATGAAATAAATACATTCCTAAATGAAAAAGGCATTAATCACCCTGAATTAGAGAACGACAAATGGTTGCAAAAATTTTACTTTGTGGTGGATATCACAGCGAAATTAAATGAGCTGAATCTAAAACTGCAAGGAAAGGGAAACCCAGCCTATGTTTTGGTAGAAGAATTGGTTTGTTTTGAAGAAAAATTAATTCTTTTTGCAGAAGATATTCAGAGTGGTAAATTACTTCATTTTCAAAATTTAAAGCAATATCGTGATAAAACTAGTGCAACTGTTGACACGAGGTACTTCAGCACAGTTATAAGAAAAATTAAAGATGAATTTGCTGACAGATTTCAGCAATTCAAAACCACTCTAGCATTCATAGTAAATCCTCTCAACACAAATAGTAACGAAATCCACATTGAGCCATTTGGAATTGATACTGGATCTTTAGAAATGCAATTGATAAATTTAAAAAGTAAAGCTTTGTGGAGTGGAAAATTTACAGAGTTGAAAAGCAAGTTGGAAGAGTTGGAGGTCCAGAAATGTATGTACGTAACGCAACAAAAGTGGATAACTTTAAAAGAAATGCCGCGAGTTGAGGCACTTATATTCGACGCATGGAATAGTCTTCCAGATTGCTGCAGTGAGGTGAAGAAGTTGGCATTTGGAGTGCTGACTATCTTTGGATCGACATATTCGTGCGAGCAAGCGTTCTCTTGCATGAATATAATTCAAAGTAAAGTAAGAAGCCAACTAACAAATGAAAATTTAGAGTCGTGTTTGAAACTTAAAGCAACAAGTTATGAGCCAAATTTATCCAAACTTTCTAAAACCATGCAAAGCCAATGCTCCCGTTGAATTTGTTTGATCAATTGTTTGTTATTGAAGTACAAGTTAGTGTTGTAAGTAAATGTTTAATTGCTTTAATTTTTTACTTAAATAATAAGTAATTATCTAATAATGAATAAATAGATATTTTTTCTTATAAATAAATAGATTATTTTTTTTTTATCAAAAAACTTTATTTATGCGAGTACTAACAGGTGGGCTAGTATTATTAAATAGGCGCTACTAGTATTAAATCCATATGATTTTTAGTTAGCCCTAACCTTCAAAAGACACGCGTATAAATTTGACAGCTGTTGCAATATTAGTATGTGAGTTATAGCATTTTTAGTGAAGCAACTTTTGTTAGTTTGAAAAAATGGATAAAAAGGAATTTCGTGTGTTAATAAAGCATTGCTTTTTGGCGAAAAAAAAAATACTATTGAAGCCAAGGCTTGGCTTGATAAACATTATTCGGACTTTGCACCAGGAAACTCAACCGTAGAGAAGTGGTTTGCTAAATTTAAACGAGGCGAAATGAGCACCGAGGACGATGCACGCAGGGGACGCCCCAAAGAGGCTGTTACCGACGAAAACATCAAAAAAGTCCACAAAACAATTTCTGATAACCGTAAAGTGAAGTTGATTGAAATAGCTGAGACACTAAAGATATCAAAGGAACGCGTTGGAGATATCGGGAATGAATATTTGGATATGCGAAAGCTCTGTTCAAAGTGGGTACCGCGCGAGCTCACAATCGACCCAAAGCAACAACCAATTGATTATTCTAAGCAGTGTTTGGAGCTGTTCAATCGTAATAAACCCGAATTTTTGCGTCGATATGGGACAATGGATGCAATATGGCTCCATCATTTCACACCGGAGTCCAATCGACAGTCAGCCGAGTGGACTGCACGTGATGAACACTAAAAATGCTATAACTCACATACTAATAGTGCAACAGCTATCAAATTTATACACGTGGTTTTTTGAAGGTTAGGGCTAACTAAAAATCATATGGATTTAATACTAGTAGCGCCATCTATGTTTTAGCCTACGAACCTTTCAGCCCACCTGTTATTTATTGTTGGCAAGAAAAAAAATTTCTATCTCTTTAAAAACTGAAATTTTTTAAATTGCCATTTTTGGCTCTTCCGACTCAAAAGGTTGCCGACCCCTGGTCTAAGGGGCCTGAATAGTCGAGTGGTGCGCTCGGTACCACAGGTTCGAGTCCCGGCGGTGCCATGGATATTTGTAGTGGTTCGGAATCCACTTTAAACCGTAGGTCCCGGTCTAATAGGATCGTAGAGCGTTGCGGGGGCATTGTTACTCCGCGTCCGTGGCTTATCATCAAGTTATACGCGCCCCCTGGGTAATGCAAAGTGAGTAACGTCTGTGCAGTACTTGCCTTAAGGCATCCAAGACCAAGCTGTCTAAGTGTTTGCCAACTGTAATAGAAAGAAGAAAAAAAAAATGATCGGTCTGCAAGGTTTTGGTGGAGAAATGAGATGAACGGATAACTGAATTGGTAAGTGATCACTTTCAAAAGGATCGGAGTATATAAAGTAAGACAAATTGGGGTAAATATTTGCACTTGCGATGGAGAGATCAATAAGAGATGCAGAATTTGGAGTAATATCAGCAGGGATGTTGGTATTAATAATATTTAAATTAGTATTAAGAATCCAGTTAATCAGAGTTTCAGAACTAGTTGTAGAAGAAGAAGATTTGAGTATGAAGTTCTTATTGATAAACTACATCCAGAAATACTACAGTGAAAAGACCCTTTGGAGAATATATGTTGACTATTGTGAAAGTTATATGAAGAAGATGGCTTGTATTTCGTTGTCCAAATGAGGAAGATTAACAATATTAAAACTCTGTTAGGAATACTAGAATCGACTATAATTTAAAGAACTTCTCTTTAGTGCATTATCCGGGAGATCAGTTTTATAATTAATTTTACCAGGTAAGTGAAATTGATCTTCTGAAGTAAGGAAAGTTTCTTTTATAGCTAAAATAGATACTAGAAAAAAAAACTGAAGCAGAAAGGGTAGTTTTACTCGAATACTACGAGCGTTCCATTGTAACATTTTAAACGTAGTACTGAACATTTTTTTTTCTTCTAATTCAGTTGGCAAATAGACCGTGATCTTCGCCATAAGGGCTGCACCGATGTTACTCACTTTGCATTACCCAGGGGGCGCGTGTAAATTGATGGTAAGATACGGACGCGGAGTAACAATGCCCCCGCAGCGCTCTACGATCCTGTTAGGACCGGGACCTACGGCTTAAAGTGGATTCCGAACCACTACAAACAACCATGGCAATGCCTGGATTTGAACCCGATACCTGTGGTACCGAACGCCAGAACGCTAGCCATTCAGCCATCAGGCCTCTTGAACATGAAAAGGAAAGATTATAAAAATTGAAGAAAATTTAATGAATAATAAAAAGAGAACCTAAATCACTTATTTAGTACTCCGGACTGATAGTTAAGTCAAATGAGAGGAAGGGAAAGATAACGACTGATTATCATTGACTGTTACTGACGACTGTTAATTTTGTCAATGTACTATCACATTGTTGCAGTATTTTTTTTTTTTTAGTCTTTAATCTGAAGAATCAAAGTTGTAATTGTAGAGGAAGAGTTTTTTATTGCTTGACTTAGGGTGGTGAGAGATACTGTTATATTTTCAGTAAGCCTTTTAAGGTAATGTTTATGGTCCAAGAATAAAAACACATAGTGGACTGTAAAAAACACAACTAATTTATTCAAAACCAAACGCACTCTGCTTATGTTACATTTCTTTCTCCCTCCAGCCAACCCACCTCACGCAGACAGGATGTTTATATTATCGGGCGCTGGCTACCAATTCGATTTTTTTTAATGTTTTTTTTTCTTACATATTATGCACGTGAAGTTATTTGTCCATGAGGCAACAGGTATTCTTGAAAAATAGAGGCCTGTAGGTAACAGATTTCTTTGACAAATTGTTGCGTTTCAATATTGAAATAATTTTGTAATTTCGTCCTTTGTTATGTAAGTGGATGATAAAGTAGTGCCGGCTTTTAATTTAAATGAGAATGTGACTTTCTTTGGAGTGCGATGTAGTCTCAAAACTTCAATAAAAGTAAGTCGATTGCTAGCTTTAAATTTCGGAAATTTTTCTTCGTCTTTTCGTTTAGAACAATTATTGTCAATGGCTTTGACTGCAATTGGCACATTTGGGAATTTGGGTCAAGGAAGAGTATATAATGTTCTTTCTTATTCTTCACTGCCGCAGCAGCCCCATGGTGGGCCAAGGGCGTCTGATTACTGGCAGATTTCGAAACAAGGGATGTTTTCTTTTTATTATGTAGGGTTATCAATCCAACGCCCAAAGCTATACAATCATCTGGGACCGGGACCTACGGTTTAAAGGGGATTCCGAACCGCTAGAAATATTCATGGGACCACCGGGACTTGAATCCGAAACCTATGGCATCGAGCGCCAGAGCACTAGTCACTCGGCCATCACGCTCCCCGTATAATGTTGGTTACTATAAAATTCCCAGGCAATCGAATTATTACAATTGACAATGTTTATCATAAAACAAATAAAGTTTTTCTTCTGTTAGCCATAATCTGATATATTATGGCAAGATTGTACTTAAAATAGTAATTAAAACAGGTGTGGAAAGAGTAGGTGTTGGAGGTTTAGTAGGTTAGGTGGCAGGTAGGTGGAAATTTAGGAGGTGGAGTAGGTTTTCCTGCAAATCGTTTATGTTCTGTGATGGAGAAGTGTTTTTCATCTTCCAATTCCGTTGCAAGTTATTCAAGTGATATATCTATAGGAATATAGTGAAGCAGAAATCGAGCGGAGATCTTTTCTGGGTAAAGAAATGCTTTAATTGGGACTCCCAGAAGGGCTTCCATGTTTGCTAGTTCTCTGGTGGTATCAAAATGAGTAGTGGATAGAAATAGCTCTCCTTGTCCAGTAATATGCATATAAGTCAATATGTTTCAAAGTGGTGAATTTTTAGGCTATGTTATTCTTGAAAACTCTAGTACGGGCTTTTGGTATTGCGCCGTTTGGAACTTCAAATATGATGAAGGATCGAGCTTCATATCTATATGCTTGTTGTAAATTCATAAGCATGTCACGGTAAGATTTACAAGTAAGATTCGAGTTTGAGATCTGACGTTTGAGATTTAGTTCATTTAATTAGAATTTGAGGCGATGTCTACCATACCAAGCCCCAAACCCTTCTTGATTTACATGAATTGACGAACAAATATATATATATATATATAATTGTGTATTAAATTAGAAACTAAATGAAAACAAATCAAATAAACTATACCACCATAAAAACTTGGCCAAAGAACAAAGGGATAAACTGAGCTAATAGCTGAATCAACAATCCAGCGACGAGATATTTTTTTGTTAAATTAAAAAAAAATTACCTTAAATATGAGTGACTAAAAAAAAGGGTCCCCCCTCAAGTCCTTCTGTTCTTATTGTAGATTAATACGGAGATCCTTGGCCGCGTAGCGGCCACTAGCTCCTTCGTTGTAAAATGTTGAAACATAGCGATGGTCTCATGTCCTTTGAGTTAATAAGAAAAATAGATAACTAAATGCCCTTTTTTTTAAAAAAAAAGAATTATTTATTTGATGAAATTATAAAATGAAAAATAACAAACATTTCAAAAGTGTAGATGTCGAGGAAGTCAGTTGCGTGTAATAAAAAAAAAACATTTTGAGCAAAGGTCAAATTGGGTCAAAAAATAGCTTAGGAGAAAAGCGAACTTTTTCCATCTAAACAGTTGGGGGTAATAAGTCAGTCAGTGCAGGAGAAAATCGTCATGATAAGAAATTAATTTAAAATATTTAAAACAGTACGAAGTCTTTTGCTATGTTTGCGGGAAGAAATATCATAATCGTAATTTTGTAGGATATTTAAAACAGGGTTATTGATGTTTTGCATATCATTATAGAATTTAGTAGAAATTTTGTAAACAAATTGTTTTAAATTTGGAATCGAGAGAGCTCGTCTAATATCATCATTACTAAAGTACCAGGGTGAATTCGTTAACATTCTGAGACTCTTGTTCTCAAGCCTTTGAATAATTTCAAAATTTGTACGTGTAACAGAACCCCAAACTGGGCTAGCATAAACTAATACTGGACGATGATGAGATATATATATGTTAGTATTTGGAGATTAAGAGGTAAAACTGAATTTCTATTGATTAAAAGATAGAGAATTCTAAATTGAGTTTTGAATTTATTTCTAAGGTTGTAGACATGCGATCTGTAGTTAAGTTTACTATCAAGAATAATTCCTAAGTACTTAGTTTCTTTAGACCAGGTGATATAATTATTATATATTTTAATATTAGGAGGGTTATTGAATTTTTTGCAAGTGAAAAGAACTGCTTCAGTCTTGTCTACATTTAATTTTATCTTCCAGTTAATGAGTCATTTTCCTAAATCAATGATATAATTTAGCAAATTTTCCCCGATAAACCCCCTAGTCCTTGAGAGTATTTTCAGATCTAACGATTACTACCTTTTTTTATTATTATCATTTGTGAATTGTTGCCGTTTACTTTTCAAAAAAAACTTGAAAAAAATTTGTTTAATACATTGTAAAATTTCTAAGGTTTAAATTTTAAAAATAAATATTGTATTTACTAAACAAATTGCGAAAAACAATTAAAATATTAAAATTCTCATTGTTTATTAGCTACATATAATGCAAACTTATCGCTAACTGTTAGTAATTATTTAGCAGATTGATTAAAAAAAAAAAAAAAAATAGAAACATAATTTTAGAAAACTGAAAGTTTGATGGGGTTTTTTTTAAAACTGATTTAATCAATTTTTATGTAACTTCAATTTTTTTTTTATACAATTTATACTTCAAACTATTAAAAATTAAACATTCAACTATACAAAATATTTAAAAAAAAAATGATTTTATAAAGTGTCAAGAAATCAAAATTGTTAATGAACATGAAAAAATACAATTTTAACACTTATGTATAAACATTTTCAGCTGAATCTGCAAGAGAGTATGTGCGTGAGATTTTTCAATGCTATTTTCTCTTTACCAAGACTTTCCTTTCAAATAGAACTTTCGATAATCATTTTTTATCCCATCGGCTGATATTTCTTTAAAATTGCCATGTCCCCTTCCTCCCCGAGAACAACCATCCAAAATTTCCCTTCCAAGATTAATTTGCCCCTAAATTTAAATTACTTTTTTTCCCTAACCCATTTAAGAGCTTCCTGCCTCTTGCTTCATGTATAAATAAATCCCGCGTTATTATTGTTGTTTACACATTTATTATTGAAAATAACATATATTCGTAATAAATAAAAAAAGCAGCATTAGCGAGCATAAACCTCAAAGTTACAATTCAAGTCAAGTTAAGTAAATAAAATCTCTGAAAGATTTAAATCGTTAAGAACTGTATGTGCAATTTTGTTGAATGTGTTTATTGAATGCGTTTGTTATAAACGACACTAATTTCGATTTCTTTGTAAGGTTAATCATTTGCAATATTAATAGAAAATTAAAGTTTTTATTTTAACAGTTAAATCATTATTTCGGTTGTCACTATGGATGGAGATGTTGTTACCATTAAAGATGAAGCTAAAATCGTCGCCGAAGTTTCTCAGAATGACATTCACAAATGTCCCAAGTGCAATAGAACATTCCTTAATGTGGGCCATTTAAAATGTCATTTTTATAGAGTTCATCCTGAATTTCGACTTGCTGCTTGCACTGTAACAGTTCCTTATGACTGCGATAAATGCAAGAGGAGTTTTGCTACTAAAGATAAATTGGAAGCTCATGCATGTAATTTCGTCATAAAAGGCCCACCTTATCATTGTGAAAAGTGTGATAAAATATTCACCAAGAAAAGCTCTCTTCTAAGGCATTATGTTACTAATGCTCATATAGATGAGAAAAATCACATATGTGAGGTTTGCTTTAAGGGTTTTTCTTCTAAATCTGTCTTAGAGGCACACTCTCGCGTCCACCAGCCAAAAGAAATTTGTAATGGCTGCAAAACTAATTCTGATAAAGATGAAGATCATATTAAAGACTGCCAGAGGAACGAAGAAAAGTCAACTTTTAAATGTAAAATTTGTAGTAGACATTTTGATAATCGCAGCAGTTTTAAGTCACACTTGTTAACTCATAGACAGCGTAAACATTTTCAATGTGGTGTGTGTAATAGGCGTTTTCATAATGCACAGTATCTTAAGGAACATGAGCGCACTCATACAAATGCAAAGCTTTTTTCATGTGAAACGTGTGATGCAAGTTTTAATGTGAAAGCATCTTTCCAAAAACATTGCCGCTCCCATATTAATGAGCAATCATTTGAATGTGAAATCTGCAATAAATCATTTACAAATAGACAATCGCTTAAAGTACATAGCCTCTCCCATACTGATGAGAAAGCGTATGTATGTACTGTATGCAACAAACAATTTAGCCGTAAATGTCATCTTACTCAACATGTTCGTTCTCATGAAAAAGATGATGATGATGATGAAGAAGATGATAATATGGATACTTACGATGATGAGGAAGATGAATTTAAATTAGATTCCGAAAATAAATAAAATCTCTTGATAGTGCATCTAGAGATACATTTTTTATTTATGTAACTAAAAAAAAAGAATGAAGATCAAAATTATATTTAACAAAGAGAGACATTTAACTGAAAATTGACAAGATTATTTTAAATAGTTGCTAACCTTCCATAGCTTCTAATGTACTCAATTTTTTTTTATGGTTGATATACTATATCATATTTATACCTAAATCATTATTACTAAAGAAACTTTAAAAATAATAATAATAAATAAATCCAAGGAATCATTCTTTAAAAATAAATTTCTGTACATGTGTTAAGTCAAAATAACTTATATTTTCACAAATTCTATTTGATATGGAATGTTAGTGATTTATTGTTTTGAAATTAAAACTGATGAAAATATGATTGTGCTGATTGTTTTTACTTAAAAAGTGTATTTTGTATTTGCATTAATTCTGTGAATTACTTATTTATTTTATTGCATATTAATTAAATAAGTATTCTAATAACTTACATAAAGTAAATATTTTGAGTTTTATACAAGGAAAGAATAATAATTGCTAACTTTCAGTCTTCAACTTTTCAAAAGGAAGTAAGTTAGTAGTCGTATATTCTGTAATAGTTTGACAGTTTAATTAAAATTTTTATTGTAGTGATATAAGTGTTAACCATATTAATAATCATACTATACTTTACATGAGACTTGATTCCAGAATTTCTCATGTAAATTCTGAGTAGCGATTCTCTTCAAAAATGTATTAGTTAAACAGGTAAACACATCGATTTTTATTATAGCTAGTCTAATTAAAGTAAAATAATCAAAAAAAATCAAGAAAATTTCAATTTAATTTCTGAACTTTTTTTATGTTTAAATGTAAAAATCTAAGTAAATTTTCTACTTAAGTAAAAAAAAATTTCCCTGATTTGAAATGTTCGTCTGGAAGTAATCTATTTTCTATCCTATGGTAATGAAATTTTTTTTCTGTCATTTGAGACTACATATGTATATATAAATATTTTCTTTCTACTATGTGAAAATAGTTCTTTGCTAATTAATTTATGGATTGATGATTATGTGGTGTATGAATTTTGTACCTCTAATACAAGCTTTGTTTATCAAAATGTGTGTTTAAAATCACAATTCATATAAAAAAAATTTCAATTTAGGTTTTTATATAATATATTATAAAGACCAATATTTTTGTAGAACTTTATTTTAAAGTAATTTATTCTTACTAATAAAATCAGTACATAATATAATTTACAAAGATAAGATTTCTTGTCTCCATATGAACAGTTTAACTTAAGGAAATGATGCTTGAGAAAATGTATTTGTATAACTTATTAAAATTGAAAAGTTTTTTTATTTTAATTTGCTATAATATTTTCATGATGGTAGATACCATTGCAAAAAATAAAAAGCCATCAACGTTGGCTTAATTAAATAGGTATTTAGTTTTGTTACCAATTAATAATTTTAAATTTTCCTGTAGACAAATATTATTTATATTTTGTTTCTTATTTTTTTCATATGCAAAAATTTCATTGCATAGCTGAATATATTTTCAAAATAATTAAATGCTTTTATAATATTCATTTTTTGTTCATTTTCACTACAATCAAAACATTGATTAAGTATTTTTGTAATTATGCTCTAAAGATAGAGAGAAATTCATATATAAATTTAAAATATTGTATTGTAGTATATGTTTTATTTAGTTATATGTTTTTTTAATGAGTATAAATGAATTATCAATTTTGCTGTATCAAAAAAAATCTTATGAAAAATAAAATATACATAAATACATACATATTTGTTCAAATTATTTTGTTCTCATATAAAAAAGGTTCACATTGGTTGATTTCAAAACATATTGTTTTAAAAAATTAGATTAATAAAAATATTTTACTTTAAATTAGATTAGAATATTTATTTTTTAATTACAATGATTATAAATATTTTAATTTATATACACTTATGCTTCTACAGGTTTAGTTATCCAAATTCACATTTTTCCAAGTCAAATTAATCCTTAAGTTAGGTTTTATTTATAGGTTTTTACATATGTATAATAAAAATGTATGTGCATATGCAAATCCAAATATGTCTTGAGTAATGATATATTAGTAGGGGTTAAGGTGTATGCTTAAATATGCATGTTATTCTGTATTTTTTCTCAATAAGCATGATTATGTGTGCACCTTCAATAATTAGTGCATAACGTGCATCTATGCAAATGCATTTTATGTATGTATGTGTGTGTCTGTCCATGTTTAGATATATATGCAAATGAGTGCTTATATATATATGCCAGTGTGTAAATGGTATGTGTTTATGTGAGTGTGTGCATATATATATATATATATAATATAGGAATGTAAACATATGAATACATGTTACTATATGTAAAAGTATGATATAGGTGCATATGTATATTTATTTATGAGTAAGGATACATGTAGGTTTGTGTATGTGTATATGGTTCTGTGCATATTTGATTGTTTATGTATGTATGCATGTGATTGTAAGTGGATATGTATGCTATATAAGTTTGTATGGGGTTTGTGCGCATACTATATCAGCGCTTGTGTATATATTGTTGGTTTGTTTGGAGAATATGTTGGTTCTCGAACCTACAAGAAAAATGCTGTACAGTATAATTGACTGTGTTTTATTGTTAACCATCAGCTTGACCGGATTATGAAAATTGTGAAGTGTATAAAAGTTGTTTATATGAATCACTCAAAGGAGCTTCTAGAAATAACTGCACAAGTGACAGACACACTGAGTGTCTGATAAATGTATCTTTGTGTAAAATTTATAATATGAATTTAATTTTACCTAAGTTGGGTTATTTAGTTTAAAAGAAAAATATTGTATGATGGAAACATTTATCTATGCAGCTTTTACACCTGAGAAAAAAAATTATGGACTCGGGGATCCCTGTGTAATTGTCAGCATATTATTATCTAACATAAGGAAATGGTTCATTTGATCACAAAGATTCAAATTTAGCAAGATGGCAGAACTTTATGTGACATGCTTCAATTCCCCAAACTTTCAGATTTTAACTGTGCATCTTGGAAAATGGAAGTGAAAGTAATCCTCATGGATCATAGATGCTATTTCAACCTTTGATAGCAGACACCCAGAACAAAAAAGCTGCATGGGACACATTAAAGATACATTTCGAATCAAATTCGTGTGGAAGACTTGCCTTCCTGGTCTATGAATTCTTTGATATGAGATGTAATCCTGAAGAAAAACTATTGATATATTTAGCAAAAGGATAGCCAAAAAAAAAAAAAAATTCAGATTGAAGATTCTGATTTTACTATTCCTGAACTACTCCTATGTTACCAACTCGTTCTTCGACTACCATCAGAATACGACAATTTGGTCCAGATTCTCTACCGTCTTGAAGATTATGATTTTACAAAAAAAAAATGTTACTGAACAATTATTGACAGAATCTGAGAGAATAGAACAAAAAAGAAATATGAAGGTAAAGACTTCACAATTGTTGGAGGTGGAACATACCGAAGACCAATGTTTCAGAAAGATTCAGCTGGTCAAAAAAGCACAGAATGTAGAAGAAAGTAAAGCATTCATGGCTGACACAAATATCACTTTTCTAACAGCTGAAGTTACAGATTTGGAAAAGTTTCTGATTGATTCAGCTGCCACGTCGCCCTGTTGTAAAAATAGACTGGTTCTTACATTTTTAAAGAAAGTATGCGTCTTTACTAGTCGGTGATAAGGACTACACTTCAAAATTTCTTGGAGTTATCCACATTAGTCAAAATGTTACAGGTAATGTTCAAATATTAAAAAAAAAAAAAAAAAAAAAAAAAATGTCTTGTATATACCAAGGCTGCCTAGGAATTTAATAGAAAGGTTGAACATTGACTTCGCCGGAAAAATATTCTAGTTAAATAACAGTAAAATGATTATATATCATAAAATTAAGTGTTTTTTACTGTACCGCTGAATGATAAATAGTATTTTTTAATGCAAAGACCATCTAAATATAAAGAGTTAGTAAATGTAATTTTAATAACTAATATTGTACACTGAAGATTTGGTTATGTTAATATTCCTCTAGTAGATCACATGAGCAGAAATAATATTTTTAGAGGTATTATCTTCTATGACTCGGGATAAAAATTGTAATATTTGTAAAATCAACAAAAGTTTCTTTAAAATATAATTATATTCATAAAATTGTAATTAGAGTACTAAAAAAAGTGTATATAGTTTGATGGGGACCTTCTCTTTTTTATTCTGTAAGTGGGAGAAAGCATTGCTTATCAGTTATTGATGATTACTTGCGTAAAGTAGAGATGTTGATAACAAAGAGTAAAACTGAAATCTTCATTTGTTTTTAGGGGTATATATATATATACATTGTTGAACATCGGTAGGCCTCCTGTTCCACTGATACATGCAGAAGCAAACCTCCGGTGTACAGTGGGGCAAACATCCCGATTCCTGGCATAAAATCATTTGTGCCAGGTTTAAAAGAGATTTGTGCAGATTTTAAAGTCAAATCTGGCACAAACATTTCCATACAATGCTCTTGAATTTGTTTTGTTACTAAAGGTTTACAGATCATTGAGGTTTTAATCTCTTCTAAAGATTAAAACCTCAAATCAGCGAACTTTAGGTAGAAGTTCAAATCTCTTTGTATAATATTTTGTTGTTAATTTAACTCTACATCAGGTTTTTCGGGAATTTTCCTTTATAAATAATTTTCATTCATTTTTTTAAGTTTATCTGGCGCTATCTATTGGTAGATATATGCAACTTAAATCTAAAAAAAAAAAAAAAATTAATGAATTAAATTTAATGAATGAATTAATATTTGAAAAAACTATATTAACATCCAGTGTCATCCACTACAAGTTAAAAAAAAATGTATTTGAGCTTGAGTGGATGAATAAAAAGTATTTTATTAACGATTGAAAATTTGAACAAGATATATATAGGGAGAGTGTGAGCTAAGAGAAGGAATTGAAAAAAGAGAGAAAGAAAAGCCCGATGCTATAGGGTGTTTTTAATAATTTTTTTTAGTTTTTGTCGTAACTGCTTCCTGTTGGCAATATATTTCCTAATCAGACGAGTATGATTACTATCTCGCATCAAAATATACAAAGATTAATTAATATTAATGAACCATGTAAAGTTTAGAAATTAATCAATACCATTATAAGATTGACAGTATCTCAAAAAGAGGCAAATATGAACAAGATTTTAGTCAAGAACTTTGTTAACCAAGTACTGTAGATAATATATGACAAAAATTACACAGAGGAATTACATTTTTCTCACCATTTTTAAAAAACACAGATAAAATTTTCAAAAAATTTGTGCTATTATAAATCACTAATAATTTATGATAATCTAATGAAATAAAAATAAGTACCATGCAAAATTTAAAAATACTGCCCCTAAGAAATCTAGTCCAAGGGGGAAAAAAACTATTTTTAACAAATTCTTTAGATTTGAAAAGCTGCGTTGATTACCAACGTCTTCTGTAGACATCACACGAGCGGTACTATAAATTTGTCGATTTTCGCGCATGTGCAACGGCAAATCTTTTCTTCCCCCAAAGTAGTATTCAAATTTAAGGCGGTGCATAAATCCAAAGCATTTCAGAAAATAAACAAAATAATCTCGCCATGGAAGTTTCATTTTTTAATACGCTTTTATTAGTTTCATATGCATGTTTATTTGTTTGTAACTGACTCTTTGGGATCGATTTTGCCCTACTTTAAGCGATCAGATTTAATTTAAACGTTGTAGACTTATCAAGGACCGACGACACTAAAATATTTTGATAAGTTTATCATCTCATCATGATAAGGATCGTCAGGTTTAGTGATTTTATTTTAACTTATGAAGAGCAATTTAACCCATGTAGAATGAAAGTACCTAAGACATTCAAACCTACGTGGGACAGTGGCACAACGGATAACGCGTCTGACTACGGATCAGGAGATTCCCTATTCGAATCCTGGCTGGCTCGGCATGTTCGCATTTAGCCTTTGTTTTACTCACAATTAAATTATTGTAAGAACTATAGTTCCAGTCCTCCGTACCGGGACTTCATTTAAATATTATAGTTTAAAAACACTCTTTTAGAATTAATCAGACTAAAAAGTAAAAAATAATTGTTAACATAAGAATTTCTGACAAGAAAATTAATGTCACCGTTCTAAAAGCGTGGGGTGATTTGAATTACATTTCTAAACTAACTCTGCATTTCGGAATGAAACTAGTGAAAAATTATTACGATTGATATTGAGCACCCACGCTTTTAGAACAGTGACATTAATTTTCTCGTCAGTAATTTTATTCTTATGTTAACAATTATTTTTTACTTTTTATTTTGATTAACTCTAAAAGCGCGTTTTTTAGTTTTCTTAAACTATAATTTATTAAAAATTTTCCTAACTTTTCATACATTCTGTCTCATTGTGCGACGAGTGGACTATTATTGTTACCTGCTTCGTATTTTCTTGAAACACTTCCACCAGTTCGAAATCCTCAGCGACTTTCTTTTATTGTGATAACAGTGAATGCAACGGATGTCATCAATGGATTCAGCCCTCCTGCGAACGTTAACATTGGGCCATAAGTCGGCTTACCACCCTTTTTGTATAGTACCGTCGTTACATAAGTGTTTTTAACATTTAAAAACAGTTGTGCTGATTTATTCAAAGAACTTGTACTAGAAGCACCTAGCTATATTAATTGAAATTCTTCATTATAAATATGCTGAATATGAATAGTTATATTACAAGTAAACTTAGCATTAAATATTTGGTTTTATAGATAAGTCAAAAGCAATTTTGAGACGTTTATAATAATCTGTCATTTTTAAATCAAGGCTAGAAACTTCTTTTCGTTTCTTCTTCATTGACACAACAGCCTCACGATGGGCCCAGCCATCTGCCTACTGGCAGATTTTGAGACAGGCGACGTTTTCTTTCCACTGGGTAGAGTTATCAGCACTACGCTCTACAGTCATATTAGAATGGGATCTACAGTTTAAAGTGAATTCCGAACCATTACAAACATCGGTGACTCCATCGGGACTCGAACCCTGTGGCACCGAGAGCCAGAGCGCTAGTCACTCGTCCATCAGACCCTTCTTTTCGCCGGTCTTTTTTTATAATTAGTTTAATCTTAATTACCCAAAAGTTATTTTGGAACAATATTTTATTTCTACCATCGCCAATATTCTTACCAGATTCTTTTTAAAAAAATTATCCACGTGTTTCAATGTAAATCTTTTTTGACAGCCTAACTAAGGTATTACAGCAATAGCATTGAAAACGGCCATATGACTGAAATTTGAAATTCTTCTAACTTCGTTCTAAATTTATTAAAATTAATAAAAATTATTAAAATAATAAAATTCGTAATTTACGTTTAATTTGTTCTTCATGTATTTCAAGTATTTTTTTTTTCTTTCTAATGCAGCTGGCAAACACTTAGACAGCTTGGTCTTGGATGCCTTAAGGCAAGCGCTGCACAGATGTTACTCACTTTGCATTATCCAGGGGGCGCGTGTAACATGGAGATAAGTCACGGACGCGGAGTCACAATCCCCCCGCAACACTCTAGGATCCTATTAGACCAGGACCTACGGTTTAAAGTGGATTCCGAACCACTACAAACATCCATGGCACCACCGGGACTCGAACCTGAAACCTGTGGTATCGAGCACCAGAGCGCTAGCCACTCGGCCGTTCAGGTCCGCATTTCAAGTATAGAAACAAATATTTTGCCGATGAAATTGTTATTAAAATTTTTTTATTGTTATGAATTAAAAAATATCTGAATGCAGTTAATAAAAGTTTTAAGTTTTTATCTATAACAAATTTTAAAAATTTTTTTATCATATTTTAGGTACAACAATTTGAAACAGTCAATTTTCAATGTTTTTCTTCACAAAAATTTTTTTTTAATGAAACAGAATGTTTTTATTTTTACAACAATGTTTTAATATTTATTAAAATATTTCTAGTCTCTTGTCGTTCAAAATTTAAATTTTCTCCCTGACAAAGGTTTCTGATTCTTTTTTAAATAACCTTTTCGGTAAATATCACTATTCACGTTAAAACTCGAACTGTTGCTGTTTATTTCCAAAGCCATGAGATCTAACGTCTTTTGCTTTAGGCGCAATTGACTCCGATATTTGACCAAGTCATGAGACGACACAACTTCAGGTATTGACCTATTTCTTTTCGTAATCTTTCGATGGGAAACAGTCGCTTCTTCCGTTGTTAGAATGTTCGAATTTGTATCTTGAACCTCGCTTTCTGACGACAAATTTTCGTAAGAAGAAAATCGTATTTCAGAATTTTGTTCTGGTTCAGCAGCAGAGCTGGAAATGTCAAAATCTTTTTCCGAAGGAAGATTTTGGGATGAGCTATGTTGTTCATTTTCTTTTAAATCTGTGTGTGACCCTTCATTTTTTAACCTGGATATGTAAGTTTCATATTTAAAGCTATTTATTTCTTCCCTTTCAGCTCCTAATTCTTGATTTTCTTCTTTGTAATCTAACTTAGCATCTGATATAGTACAGTTATCTGTGTTTACGATATTTTCATTGTCCATTGAAAATGACGTTCCTTTACTTCGATTTTGTTCTGTTTCAGAACAGGCAACTTCTATTTCTGTCTGTTCAGTTTCTTTTTTCTCGTCTGAAATTTTAGAGTTATTTTTTAAATACTCAATTTCATCGTATAACTTATATTTCTCTATCATTAACTCTTGGCAATGTTCTAATAAGCCAACAATTTTCTCTTCCAGCTTGAAAGCGAGATTCTCTATTTCACTGTTGTCTTCAAGAACTGTTACACTATTCGAACGTTCGAATGGGGTTCTAGTATTCGTATTATAAACCACGTGAGCTGAATCGATCATATGCAAAAAGCTACTTAAAGTTTTTTGATGTTCCACAGCAGTTCTTCTTATCCTTGATAGTTCTTGACTCGCATTCTCCAAGCTATTTTCTATTTTTTCTACATCTGCTTTTGTAATCAAGATTTCATTCTCCAAAGTATTAATTTTTTCAGGATAATTGCAGTGCTCATAAGCCGCCAGTTCTTTTTTTAGGTCACATTTCTGTGTTTCTAATACTCCAAGAACGGAAACATGCTTGTTTCTTATATTTTCTAGTTCTCTTATAGTTTTCGTTTTCTTATTTGTTTCATCCTTTAATACGTCATACTTTGCTGATAATTCATCATACATTTTTGATGTTGTGTGTAAAACTGAACTTAATGTGCTGTTATCATTTTGAATCGTATAAATTAAATTTACTTTTTCGTCTAACTTGAATTGCAGTAGGTTTAATTTAACCACCATTTCATTACTTTTGATAATCAATCTGTTTATTTGCTTTTCTAGATTCTTATGTTTTTTGTTAGAGCATTTATTGCTATTTTGCTCGTTATGCACGATTTCTTTCAGGCATTTGGTAGTATTCCTTTTTTCAGAAAACAGCTTATTTACTTTATTTGATTCCATAAGCTCTTTTTCCATCTTTTCTAGTTTTGATGCTTTCAGATTGCTGTCTCTTGTGAGCTCTTCTATGAGCTTTTCTTTGTTGGTTAGTTCCTCTTCCAGTTCAAAGATCTGCAATTTGCTGGTTTCAATCTCATTAAACAAGGCATGTTGATCTTCTTGTTCTCTGTCTGAGTTCAGGTTTTCTAGGACCTTTAGATTTGTTTGAAGTTGTTCAATTTTTTTATTCTTTTCATCCAGAACAGAATTTGCACTTTGTATTTGTAGCTGAAGTTGTTTTATTTCTGACTTGAGTCTCTCTGATGTTTTCTTCTGAGTTTTTAACTCATTTTGGAGGATTTTGTTTGCTGCTTCGGATTGTTTTTGAGATGTTTCGGATTTGTCGCAATTCGAAAGAGACGTCTGAAGACTGAGAACGCTGTTGCGGGACATGTCCTTCCGGGAAAGTCTGTCATCATTTAAAGAATGACTAATCTCCGAGTTTCTGGAATGTGCCAGCCTCAATTCGTCGGCCGTTTTCCATGCTTTCTCTAGTTCTTCCCTCAGGGTATCAATGGTATTCTTGTCCTCTTCTGATAGCTGTATTGCTGCTCTAATTTTCGATTCATTAGCTGCTATTTCGGATTGGAGCTTCATGCATTTCGCATTCAACTTTCTCTCATTTTCATTTGCCTTTTCAAGTATTTTCTGCACTTCTTCCAAAATTTTGCGTTGCTTTAAAAGTGTAGGATCTTTTATCAAATCTCGTAAAACACTGGTGATGGGTTTAACATCACCGCGCTCATTATTATCTAATTTATGAGTCTTCTTTTTTCTATCCATAATGCACAATGAGATTATCTCCTACAAGCTCTGAAACGAAAGTAATTTAATCACAATTTAAAAATTAGTTTCTTACAGAATAAAATAAAAATAATAACTTTCTTCTTTTCAATTCATTATACATAAATATGCAGCTTTGTTTTTAATCTTTACATATTAATGTTTAATAAAAGTATCCAAAATTATAAAATTATTACGTGGCAGTACAATTTTAACAATTTTAAGCTAGTTGTTTCGCCATCTACCGGAGGCGTTTTTCTCCTTCGAAACAGCATATAAAACTACCAGAGGTCTGTTTTCTGACAGAGCCATGTTATTTAATTATGGAAATACACCCCATATAAATATTTTTCTTTTTACGTTAACGTGTCGTAATGTATCTGTATTATTGTAAAATTGCGTAATTGTAATTGTAAACTTTAATTAATAAGTTACATTAAAATTTATGTAGTGCTCCGGCCTGATTCACTTACTTTAATTAGATCTGCGCTCGAGCTCTTTAAACTGCTCCTAGTTTTCATGAATGATTCCACTATAGACTTTGACCAACTGCTCGACGCAGTTACGCATGCACTTCCCGCACTCGAAGCGACGGACGACCATCACATGAAAGCAGTTATACTGCTTAAACATTACAACTACCTAAACCAGAACCATAATGTTTAGTACACCCAATAGGAGAAATTTACAGAACCTGCACTCTCTCCGAATAGGATGCTGGAACGCGTGCGGCCTCCGTCGTCAATTTGACGAGGTTATTCAGTTTGTCACTGACCATGATATTGATATTTTCCTTATCCAAGAAACCTTTTTGCAGCCGGGCCAAACCCCAAATATCCCAAATTTCACTCTTTACAAGAATGACAGGATTTCTATTAATTCTAGGCGTACTTCAGGGGGAACCTGTATCTACGTTAAAAAGGCACTGGTTCATTACCAAATTCCAACTCCTGAACTTGAATCCACAGAAGCTACTATCATCAATCTTAATATCGGAAACAAAAATCAAATTACGTTTATTTCAATTTACTGCAAAACACATCACAGATTTAACACAAATGACATTAATAAACTTCTTAATGTGAATCGCAACGTAATAATCGCCGGCGACTTCAACGCAACACATGCAGCGTGGAATAATGTTAAAAACAACCAAAGGGGTATTCAGCTCAGCAAATTTCTTAACACCAAACAAAATCTAAAAATCATCGCGCCACATTCACCGACTAGATTTAGCCCAAGTACTCCGCATACAGTTAATATTCTTGACTTCGCAATTTTTCAGAATATTCCATACAACGCAAATACTAATGTTCTCACTGAATTAAACTCCGACCATCTTCCCATAATCATTGATGTTGAAATGAGCAAACCACCACACACAGCACCACATAACTTCAATACAAATTGGCATGATTATAATTATCACCTCCAAAGCACTGATTTAAATTCCTTCACAATTGCCTCAAAAGAATCCGCAGACAAAGCAATCAAAAACTTCACCAATGCGATGCACACAGCGTATGACAAAGCTTCTAAACCAAAACACTTTCATTCAAACATCAAGCTCCCGCCGGAAATTAAAAGTAAAATTAAGGAAAGAAACCGCACCCGTAAACTCTGGCAACGTACGAGAGATCCGACTTTAAAAACTGAATTACAAACTTTAAATTGCGAAATTAAAGATCTTATTTCTATCCACAAAAACAAGGCTTGGGAAAACTTCACTGACTCTCTAAATGACAACACCAAAAAATTCTGGGGAAAAGTTAAATCTATGAGGAAATCTCTCCAAAACATTCCACCGCTCGAAACGGATGCAAACTGCATAGCGGTTTCCCCTGCCGAAAAGGCTGAGGCAATCGCCGACTGCTGGAAGCTCCAATTTGAGCAAAATCCCAACATGAGCCATCCGTTCACTAACAATCTTATAAGTTCCGAAACCGATAAATACCTTAATACTCCGCATGTCAACTATAACTTCTGCATCTCAGCACAGGAAATAGTTAACTTTATTAAAAACTTAAGTACCAAAAAAGCTGCAGGCTTTGATAAAATTAACAATAATATGATCAAGCATCTTCCGTTAAAATTCATCTATTGGTTAATCGTCATTCTCAACGATATGCTTAATATTTCTTACTTCCCCGAGGCTTGGAAAATCGCCATTATTACTCCCGTCCATAAACCAGGCACAAATCCTTCTTTACCAGTCAACTACAGGCCAATTTCTCTCCTTAGTAACCTCAGCAAGATTTACGAATTCGCGATCTTAAATCGGATTAAAGAATTTTGTGACAACAGCAATATTTTAATCCCCGAACAATTCGGCTTCAGAAAAAACTTAAGCACCACACATCAGCTATTCAGGGTCACTGAGTTAATAAATCATGGCTTCAGCAAACGAAGTTTAACCGGTGTACTATTTCTTGACATCGCGAAAGCGTTTGACAAGATTTGGCATACCGGTCTAATCTTCAAACTCAAAAAACTAAATTTCCCTCTTCCGCTCACTCTGGCTATTAAATCTTTTCTTGAAAACCGTTCGTTTCAAACTAAAGTCAATAATACTACATCTACTACGCGAAAAATGGAATGTGGCCTCCCGCAAGGATCCTTATTATCACCGATTCTTTTTAATATCTACGTGAATGACTTCCCGCGAGACGAAAATATTCTCACAGCTATGTACGCAGACGATACCGCAATCATTACACAGCACTTCCACGAATACACTCTCTATTTTAGACTTCAATCTTTTGTCCATAGGCTACAAACTTGGCTCTGCTTATGGAAAATCAAAGTTAATACCAGCAAATGTGCAGTTCTCATCTTTCACCGCAAAAGAACCACTCCACATGTTCATCAAATTCTTATCTTTAACGAACCAGTGCCTTTTGTAACTGAGTACAAATACCTTGGTCTCATACTGGACCGCCGCCTTACATTTCAAAAACACATTCATTACATTATTTCTAAAGCTAATAAAGCCAAATTCACAATTGCACCTTTAATTTTCAGGAAAAGCAAAATATCTCTCAGAGGCAAACTAAATATTTACATCTCACTTATCCGACCTATACTACTTTATGCGATTCCGGTCTGGATAAATTCAGCAATGATCCATTTGAAGCGACTGCAGGTTCTTCAAAATCAGTTCTTAATGACGATAACAGATGCGCCTTTTCATTATAACCGCCATCGTATTCACGACGAATTAAAAATTGATCCTATTCTAAACCTTGGCAAAAAGATTACCGAAAATTTCATTCTAAAAATTGATGCGTCTACAAATCCAACGCTGCTAAATCTCCCTTATTATGATCCGACCACGCGCCATGCGAAAAAACGCCCGCGTTCTATTTACTTTCAAGACTTCAGTTCATTCCCCGTGGCTAAAAGAATTCACTTTGACCCGGGGTGAAAAAGCTCTGTGCCAGACATTTCACTCTCTCGTTTTGATGCGTACTTCATTCTCCGATTCCAAAAAAGAAGAACCCTTTTTAGTTTAGAATCACTTTCCACCACTGTAGTTTATTTTGATAGCTTCAGAATCGCTCTTTTCTTTCAAGGTCGCTCCAACGCAGAACTTCGAAACGATATAGTTTTGGTTTGTTTATAACTCTGCCCTCCCCTTTCCTTTTCTTTTTCTCTTCAGCCAGCCAGAAGTTTTCGTGGTTTCGTAACGGTTATTTTTTAACTCCTTTTAATTGCCACAGTTCTTATTTTTAAAAACTTTTGTGAACTATTATTTTAAATTTTATATTTACTAACCTTTTTACTACTGTAAATTCTCTCCGAGCGTGGGCTCATTTAATATTCTTTCTTTAGCTCATCTTTTGGATTTAAAAATTTGTTTTTAATAATAATTATTGATATGGAGGTACGGGAAATTCCCTGGTACTCCAACTAAACACCTACCGTTACGTTACGTTAGATACTTTTTTATAAAATTACTATTATTATTATGCCATGTCAGCCACGTTAGTTGATTATGAAAATACTTCTATGTAAACACTTTACTTTCCACGTTAACATGTAGTGTTGTATCTTTTTTATTGTAAAATTTGCGTAATTGTAAATTAAACGTTAGTTAATAAAATTAGATTTAAATATGTGTAATGTTTCGGCCTGATTCACTTATTTTAATTATATATTTTTTTACAGAATTACTATTATTATTATACCATGGAAATTAATGGAGTCTTCCTATATTTTCATAATTCATGTTTTTGAAAAGTATTTGCCATTAAACAATGTGGTGGCTAATAAAAATTGGTGTTAATATTGCAATTCGAAAGTCTACCAAAACAAACTTAACATAAAAAAGGAAAAAACTGAAGTCCTTTCAGGAATTTCAGTTTATCATGCGTGAATGTACTTTGCTGGACGAATACGCATAGGAACAAACCAATGTTCAAGAAATTTATGAAACAATTGATCAGAACACTTCAAGAACAGGAGTTCTGCACTTTAGGGTTAATTTTGTTTATTTGGCGATTTTTTTCCCTTACGAAGTCCTCTCCTAAACCAGCAAAATGGCTGCTGCGGTTACAAGATACTGTGGTTTTGCAACGCCTCCTGCATCTAGAAAGTGTTGAACTTAGGCGATTCCATTCGGCAAGGAATAGAGTTTTGGCGAAGGAACATTCCAAAATTATTCTAGAATGTTCTAATGTTCTTCGTCCATTAGAAGTTAATTTTAATAACGATTCATTTCATTCATTAACAATTCATGCAGCTGCAGTTGTTTTCGTTCCTTGTGTGCTGACCGATCTTTCGATTAGCGATGTCTAGTATTGAAGAATTTTATTTTTGAAACAAATACTCCAGGCAATTCTTAAAATTGAAAGAAGGATGCTACAGCAGGGATTTGGAATGTCAGAGTAAGTGGAACATTATTAAATGGTGTATATTTGGGGAAGGTTTTATACCAAGAATGTTATGTGTCCTAATTGTGAAAATTATATGATTCTAACGGATACGAAATATAAATCTAACGGATGTATGTAGAGATGCAGAGTGAAATTTAATGGTGTATCACAAAATGTAAAGAGATTCACTCTTCAAAATTCGTGGTTTTCATAATCAAAAATGAGTTTGTGCTAAATTATCAGAATTACATATGACTGGATCCGTAGGCATTACACTGCGGATATAACTGATGCGATTGAATGTGCACTGAATATTATGACTGATTGGAAGAGTTTTTGTTGAGAAATCGGCATGGATGTTAAAATGAAAGAAACCATTATTCTGGGTGGTATACATTTCAACGTGACGTATGCTTTTTAATAAAATTCCAGCATCTTGGGGTAAGTGCATTTTCTGTAAAATTTCCTTAAATTTTCAACAATTTTTCTTCTTTTTTATCCATTAAAATTCCTAAATTTTTCAGCATTTTTCTTTATTTTTTTTTTTTAATACGCTTTTATTAGCTTCACCTGTATGTTTGTATGTATGTATGTATGTTTGTATGTTTGTATGTAACTCACTTTTTGGGCTCGATTTTGGGACTGATGGCGCCATCTACTGGCGAGTCAGTCAACTGATCCGCGATCGAATTGCGCTCTTCCTATTGGCCGAAAATTTCGGTGGCTTAAAAGAGGCGGATCTCAAAGGCATAGGAGTGCGATCATGTCGAATTGCGCTCTTCCTATTGGCCGAAAATTTCGGTGGGTAAAAAGTGTGTAAACTTAGCGGATAACCGGCCAAGTGGAAAACAAAGTAAAAACAATTATACTTTAAAAAAACTATAAAAAAAATATGCTTTTAGAGTTAATCAGACTAAAAAGTAAAAAATAAATTAATAGTTTAAAAAAACTAAAAAATACGCTTTTAGAGTTAATCAAACTAAAAAGTAAAAAATAATTGTTAACATAAGAATAAAATGACTGACGAGAAAATGAATGTCACTGTTCTAAAATCGTGGGGTGCTCGATATCAATCGTTATAATTTCTCACTAGTTTCATTCCGAAATGCAGAGTTAGTTTAAAAATGTCATACAAAGCACCCCACGCTTTTAGAACAGTGACATTCATTTTCTCGTCAGTCATTTTATTCTTATGTTAACAATTATTTTTTACTTTTTAGTTTGATTAACTCTAAAAGCGTATTTTTTAGTTTTTTTAAACTATTATTCAAATTATGCTTCCCGAAATATAGTTATCGTGGTAGGGTTGCATTTCTCTTCAATTATAATCTCACCCGTTATTTGGCGCACTTTGGCGAAAAATATTTTTGATACCAAATCCAAACGGCCCCTATTACCGGGAAGTCTATTAAGAGATGGATAAATTAATTTTTATAAACATAAACTAATACTTAAACATTAGAATATTGAAACAATAATGTATATATTTTGAAAGCCAAACAATTCAAAGTGAACAACAGAGGCGCATCACTTGATATTGATTAATCGTTTTATTTACCAGCATATATTTTATGCCAGTTTTAAAAGACACATAAATAAAATCACTTGAAAATCAGCGTTTATTTTAAATAAAATTTTTAAAGGAAATTTCTCGTGTTGCGTGAAGAAATTAATCAATTTTAAATATACTCTTATTCTATAACTTATTTTTTATTTTATAGCTCCATTTTTGTGGAGAGGTCCCGGACCTCTATGACTGGAATGAATAAAAGGCTAATAAGGCCCCCTTTTCATTTAGAATAATAACCCTAATTGCAGAATAAAAAGAAGAAAAATTATTAATATAGTCTCGAAGCCTATTTTCCGTCTCTTTAATTACCACATCAAGTTCTCTCTGTTAATGTTTATTATTTAGAGCATATCTTACTGGTTGTTCAATAACTTAAATTTCTTGGCTCAGTGAAATGGATAATTTTCTTATCATTTCCAATAACTGAGTTTATATCTTTGAACATACCAAATAAATAAGAATACTACTTCTATAAAAAAAAAAAAAGGCTTCAAAGAACATTGAAATGAAGGGACAGGTGTATACTGTTTTATCTTCCCAACTGAAAAGCAAATTTCTCTTTTAAATATTACCTTATTATTATCAAATGTTATTTTTTTCATATATATTTATTGTTGAAGAGTTATTCGTAGTTGTTGGAGCCTTCGGAACAAAATATTTTATCAGAACAAGAAACACGATTCGAAAACTAATGGATTTCTCAATGGCACGGTTTTACTCGCGACGAACAATTATTCTTAATGAAGAATTAAAAACGAAAACAGTGGAATTGAAAGATAAAGTGTTGAACATGAAAGTTGATGAGCCTGTGTCTTCAGGATAAAAAGACGTAAACAAAATCGGTTTCCCTGTGACATAACGCTGTGTACGTTACTCACTATATCTGCAAAAACTGGTCTTATTCAGTAATATTTCTTTGTATACTTACTGCTTATAAAACTTCTCAATGAGATAGTTAAATAGGATTCTGTGTACGTACACTAACCACAAATACGGTAACCATATAATAAGTAATCTAATAATCGCAGAAATAAATTCCATTACCATCTCATGTTATTTGCTATCCAAATATACAATTTTCAGTTTTATGTATATTTGGATTTGTTAATAAATAAAAATATATTAGCATTTGTTAATAAAAAAAACTGAAAATAAAATTACACTTTCACATAATAAATAAAGAATATAAAGAAAATAAATTTCTAGAAGAATATTTGATTTTAAGTTTGAATCAATTTGGCAATGGACTACAGTAGGTGGTCCTTTGAGAAATTGTCCCTAAAAGTTTCTTCTTTCCTCAAAAAATGTCTGATAACCACTATACTATTTTTAAACGATGTAGATCGCGTATGAATGAATTCTCTGTAAATTAAAACGTAAGCTTTTGGCTCGTTAACTTTTTATTCGTCTGTAGCATATGGCGCACAATCAGCTTTTATTATACCCCAAATTTCTGCTTATTTTGAAAACAGGAGAAACTCCGCTAATGCTTTAATATGCCAAACATAGCTTTAATTATTGCATTTTTTAAACAAAATGTTAGCATTCAAAATTGAGCAAAACAATTTCATATGTTTAGAATAGGGGTCTCCAAACTTTCCAGCCTTAGGGCCATACTGTTTACTCCAGTAAGTACCAAGGGCCAAAACCGTTTTAATTTTTCTACCTTTATCTATAATTTCTAGACTTGTCGCCGAGTACGCGCTCTAAGCGAGCATACGCTTGCTAACTACAAACTACTGTCAGTAAAAATCACAATTACTTAAATCTCATTAGTATTTTTTTACAAGTGGATATCCCGCGATTTCATTCGCGTTAATTTAGCTTTTTCGTTCCTGAGGGATTTTCAGGATTAAAATCATATGTTTAATTCATGATATATGCATTCCAAACATCGATATACATACATATGCGATACTCTTTACCCCAACATAACTACCGAGGTTAACCGCGGGATATTCACTAGCTTATAATGTTAGTGGGATTCATTTCAATTATTTGTTAGTTGTTATGCTTAAGTTAAATTTTTTGCATTAACAATTTTTTGAATTAACATTTAAGTTCACTTTTATTAACAATTTTTATTTCTCAGTAAAAAAAATATTGATGTGCTCTTTTATTTCTTATTCTATTCATACAGTATTATTATTATTGCGATTGTAATTTCATTTTGGTTTTGTGAATAGGTTAAAGGCGAATGCTTAATATGATGACTGTTTGCATAGATAGCGAATTGATACTTATAGATATTTAAAAATATTAAATACTATAAATTTAATTGATTTAATAGTACGCAGTCTGTAAATATTTTCTACCTCACACTGAGGATTTTGCTGTAAATTACTTCGATTTACTTCGTAAATTATATATATTTAAAAAAATATAATGTGTTATTTACTTTCTACTCATCTTAATTATTTAAGTCGCACACATTTCTATTCATTTCAACCGTATAACTCGATTACTAGCTCAGTAAATCATGCTAACTTTATGCAAAAATAATTGATTTTGAGCTTTTTCAATTATGTAGCAATTTGACATATGTTAATAGAATGTGAGTTAGATGTTCATGTTAATTTTTTAGATCTTAATCAGAAGTATTACCACCATTATCACACAGCTATCAACAATAAGATAAAAATTGTATGAACTCCAAAAAATTACTTTAATTTGCTATTGAATCATAACTCCACACATCAACTATTTTACTTTTATTTATTTATTTTATTTTTTACGTAAAAATGTATCAAATAAATAAATTATTAATTAAAAATCATCAAAATTTTAACGTACCTTTCTTTCAAACAACACTTACTCAATACAAATAATTTTAAATATAAGAAAAATAAACGATTTTCATTTGGTTTGTTGCCAGTCTGTAAGAGAAATTAAAGGGCAAGTTAATTTACTTTTAGTTTCTATCTTTTGGATTCTTCTTTTATGATCTAACGATGCTTAATGCAATTGCAAATGGAAAAATCATTTTATAAACAACTAGCAAATACAAGGCGGGATTGTTCGCGTTTGAGTATAATATAATATTATAAATTTCGATAATTATTAATTAATGAAAAACTGTAACTGTAAAAATAGATTAATTAATGTAAAATGTATTACTGTAACTGTAAAATTAGATTTCCAATTAATTAATTTTAAATCTATAATATTTCTACTGAAAATGCAGAAGGCTTAAAAAAACCCCACTTCCTAGACAAATTTTTTATTATTTCATCATTCTTGTATATAAAGTATTCATAAATAAGCACTTCATCATCATTGTATGATCTCAATACGTCTTTTTCATTTCAGCATTTAAAAATTTTAATTCATGCGTTCATTAAAAACTTTTTAATATGAACTCTTTTACAAAACATTTGAAACATATTCATAAAAACTGTATATTGATTTTCATGAAGCAATTAAACATTGATATCATTATAAAAATTAATTGAAAATCATTATATTATAAAAGTAACTTATCACAAAACATTATATAATTTTAATGATAAATTATTGTAAAATATTGACATTGTAGTAAAAATAATTTGGTATAAGACATTTATATCAAAATTGTTTATTAATGTGCTGTAAAAATTGAATGCATTGTTATATTATATTAAAATTAGTTTTTATTTAATTAAAAATAGATAAGAAGTTTTCCTCAAATGTTGGCAACGTAAATAATTTTATTAAAATAAAAATAATAAATTAAAAAAAAAATACATATATATATAAATATATTAACCAAATATATATAAATAACTTCTGAGTGTTGCAGTTTTAGATAATCAAATAGACATACAAATCTCATCTTATATGCACCGGCCTGCAAAATTTAAGCAACGATGTAATTTTTAAGTAGATAGCCGTGAAACAGTAGGGGAAAAAAATCATACTGCGATCAGCACAATGAATAGCCAGTTCAGTAGAAAAGTGATTCATTTGCAAAAATCATGAACAAAACGTCATGTAAAAAGGGAAGTCACACGAAAAGCTTGCAGTCTGCGAGCAGTGAAATGCTACAATAAAAAGAACGAAAGTAGCTATTAAAGACAATACAAGTGAGTTCATAAGTGCAATATGGTTAGAATAAACCTTCTGAAACACTTTAAGTTTGGTAGACTTATCAGCAACCTTAAGGAATGGCAGCCAACTATAAAAATTACTTAATTATCCATTTTAATAAATTCAAGTAAAAAGACTCATGACATCTACCTGCTAAATCCACTTAGTTTCTGGTATATGCAGAAATTTGTAATATAAGTGTATATATATACACTCATGTTCATAAATTAAGGATAATTCAGAATCACACAGAAATTGAACTCTAAAATAAAAATTTCACCTGTAGAAATATCACACACATCTTGAAGAAGAATATGTAAATTACAGAAAACCACCAGATGGCGCGAACAGTACGTCACAATGACGAGAGTGTAAGAGAGGGGTATATAAGGAATGAGGCAAAGAAGTAAAATTGCTCACAAGCACTTTAAAAGCCTTTCAGTGCAATAACCGCATAGTTATGGTACAAAGGAAGCATTTGGATGATTTTTTACGTGGTAGAATTATCGGACGACTGGAATGTGGACGTACCCAGCTGAAAGTATCCGAGGAACTTGGAATCGCCCAGAGTGTCATCTCCAGGCTTTGGCAACTATTCCAAGATGATGGTAATTTGAGTAGATGTTACAGCACAGGTCGCCCCCGAGTTTCAACGCCGAATGAGGACCGGTATTTAGCAGTTACTGCCAAAAGAAACAGACGGAGCACAGCATCAGACCTGTCTCGTCCGCTCTCTTCAGCTACCTAACAGTTCTATCTAACAGAACTCTTCAAGTCTAATTTTTGAATATTCATCATTAATGAAATGGACGGACATCTGAGGTAAATGATGATCTATTTTTTCAAATTAAGCAGGATATTCAGGCGAATATTTGTTTTACAATCTTCGATTAATGTTTGAAATTTCCTTTAGTGTAGCATACCACTTTATATGAATTTGCAATTCAACGCTGACTTAATGAAAAGTGTGTGCATAGTGACTACCTAAAATTCTTATAGAAATGCATAAAGACAAACATTTTAATAAGGCTATTGCATTTCGAGCCGATACAATTCCGAAGATGATGAATTGTGGAACTACTATTATAATGTATGATATTTAGATTTTCCACTTACATTGTCATCAAAGCAGCCATGAATATGAAAGCACACTGACTCACCGACATGGAGAAAATTTAAATAGACGATTTCAGCATGCAAAATAAAATACACCATTTTGTGGAACAGAAGGCATATTCTATTGGTGGAGGATTATTATTATTCTATTATTGGAGGTGGATATTTTGTTTGAGAAAATTTAAAAAACCTGAACTAGTTTATATATATCGATGCTCAGTAGCCTCATCATTATTAAAAGTGTAATAAATTCCCAATTTTCCCTACTTATGCTCTCGAGAAAGTATATGAACATTTTCTTGGCATTTAATTAGTTAATGAAATAAATCACATTAAAAACACACATGCAATTATTCCTTATTGATAGGAGTTTATCAAATAATTTATATATACCGAAAAATAACATTATAAATGTTAATTTATAATATTATAATTATCCTTTATTTTCTATATACGCAAGTTGGTTTACATAAATAAAGAATTGATGAAGAATTACGAATATGAATTTTTTTTTATTTAATAAATAGTATTAACGCGCTTATTTCCTCCCCTACCCAAATACTTTTCATTTGGACCGTGTCAAAGAACCACAGTAGCTGTAGCATGACAATTTTTGGATATTTTTATTCAAATATATTTTTCAGGATATTAAGGATATCTGCATCAAAAAATTTTAAGTATATATCTAAAATTATTTTTAATTTATTTAACTTCATTTAATTTAATAAACCCTACAAATAAATTTTTCAATTATTAAAAGCTTCGTTAAGTAACTACAACTGCAAGATTGCAATATAGAATCTTCCTTTCTAATGTGGACTATTTCCGTGTGAGGACGTCCACTTCTGTACATAAGTATTAAATATTACTTTAAACGTTAAAATTTGTTATTATTAACTTAACACCCTTAACTATGAATCGAGGACGATCTTTTAATCGTGGAAAGTAAGCATTTTATTCTTTTATATTATTTTTCCTTGTATATATATGCATTTATTATGTTTCACACCTAGGCTTAATGCCATGGCTATACATTTTTTAATGTATATTTTAGCTATTCATTATATAAGTAGTTAATTTATTTCGGCCCCAATTAATTATAAGTTTTAACAAATTTAAAATTGATAGAATTAACTTTTCACGCCAAAAATTGCCACGTACCGGCATTTGAGTACCACGTACCGGAATTCCCCCCTTCCTTCCCTGCTCTAAAATTAGTAATATTTGTGCTAAAGAGTCAATAATTATACAAGTTTGTTTTATTTTTTTATGTAAATTTTAGTTAAATTTGAAATTCTTTCAATATAATCTGATCAGTAAAGGATGAGTTGGTGAAATTAAATAGTGTCAGCCCCACGTGTTACGATGTGCTTTGTGTAGGATCCATGTTCTTTGGAATTTTTTGATAAGTTTCACCATAATCTTTTTTTGTATTATATTTGAAACTCCTACTGTCTGTTAAACCGGATTTAGTGTTTGAATATTAATATTTATTTCGCGATTGCCAACCTTATAGGTACTATAGTACTTAAAATATTTTTACTTACAGGAAAAACTAATACTTCTACTTCTTAAAAGAAACTTATTGTTATCATTTTATAACTTATTGCTATTAAAATCCTCAAAAAATATATTGGGATTACATTTTTACTTTGTCTAAAAAAAAATTTAAAAAAAAGTAAGTTTTTTGTGTTCCTTATTTGTTTTCATTTTTAAAACGTGCAACATTTCAAATTTAATGATGTATGTTACATATTTATTTTTTCTTCATTATTAAATCTGATCTGTATTAATAATTTCACAAGTTGTAGCATTTAATTCTTTTATATGGAAGTTAATCTTATATTATTGAAAAAAGAATTGAAATTGAATTAAAGTATTTAATTATGTAAATTACAGCAAAACTTGCAAATTTTATATGTTGCAAATTGTGTTTTAATGTTGGTGGGGATTCTTTAATATTCAATTTAGGGCAACTAGGTGTTTTTTGTCACCATGTAATCATCTGTCTAATTATCGATGAACTATGAAATTAATAATGGAGGTCATTTAAATATGCTTGTCCAATGTTTCAGATGTGTGTGTGCTAGTCCAAATCTGCGTTATTATGGTCAAAGAAAAGTTTGTAATAATTATTCATATAATTTATGTAAATTATATTTAATAAAAACATGAGTATTTGTATATTTCATTACTAGAATGCATTCTGCTTTAGTTAATTTCTCAGTATTATCCTGAAGTATTGTATCAATTTTAAATTTATTTTCAGTGGTGATATCGTGTCCTATTGGGGGGTGATAGGCACAATATACAAAAATAATCTCTTAATAATATGTTTAAAAAATGGGTGATTATGGGGGTGTAATATTAGAATTTAAAGAAATAATAAAAATTAAGTAAAAAATGCTTTATTAACATGTTAGGAGTAATTTATTTTACATATTCAAAGTTTGAAGTCATTCAATTCACTTAGTTTAAAGTGAAAAGATTACAAGGAAAAAAAATAAAATAAATATTACACGAGTTGTAAATAAGACATAAATAAATGAATAAACTTTTAAAGACAGGTTGATAAGGTTAAATTTAAGTAGGGAGGAAGTGCCACTTTACTTTTTCACACTCCTGAATTTAGGGTTATTCTAATAAACAGATTTTTTTTTTTTTTCTTTCCTCAATGAACTTGCATTTTTAGAAATATGCTGTGTAGAAGGAATATTCTTGTGGTAACTGAGGATCAATATCTAATTTTATCGTGTAATTTCAAATTTTTTTTTCTTAACTTTAATATTTTTGTAGTGGCTTTGGTAATAGCAGAGGTGGTGGCTATGGTGGTTCAAGAAATAATAAGCAACCTGGAGAACGTCTGCGTAAAGCAGATTACGATTTGGAAAATATGGAAGAAATTGTAAAGAATCTTTACGTAGAACATCCTAATGTCACAAGTCAAAACAACGTAAGAAACAATTGCATATTTAAAAAATTATTTGAGATTTAAATTGTTTAAAGAATTATTTTGATATTCTGTTCTGTGTACTTTTAATTTTAAAACTTTTTTAGTTCTGTGATGCAGGGTTTTTAAAAATAGAATTCAATTGTTATTTTACAGGTGGATGTGCAAATGTATAGAGACGGCAAGGAAATGACTATTAGAGGTAGAGACGTCCCAAGACCAATTCGTGACTTCTATGAAGTAAATTATCCGGGTAAGGTTTTTTTTTTTTTTTATTTTAATCTAAAAGTTTTTGAAGCATTCTCAAGTATTTTTTGTATTAAATTCTTAAATATCTGGACAAAGTATTTAAAAAAAAGTCTGAATAAAAGTATATTGTGAATTTGCTAATAAAGTTATACTGAAAATATTTGCGGGTATGAATTCAGCACATTAAGTATTTTAGACTTTTATTTAGTTTATAGTATTAATAGATGTTTATTTGAAAATTTTGAGTCTTATCTTATTTATGTTAAATAAAGTATATTTATTTTGTAGATGTTATTACCAATGCACTGTTACAACAATTTCCAAAACCTACCCCTATCCAGTCTCAAATATGGCCAATTGCTTTAAGTGGAAGAGATTTAGTTGGCATAGCGAAAACTGGCTCTGGCAAAACTTTAGCAGTAAGATCATTTTTCTTATTGTGAATTTTACATATATTTGTTAAATAAATCTTTTCATAATCATATCATTTGTTAGAATAATTCACATAATTCTTTTCTTTTTTTAGTACGCATTACCTGGAATAATGCATCTGAAAAATCAAGCTCCTTTACAAAGAGGAGATGGACCCGTTGTAAGTTTTTTTTAAATCTGTTTTGCAAGAAAGAAAAAAAGTTGTAGCGCATTTTTTAGGAACACTGTAAATAAACTTATGAACCTGTGTGTATCTGAAATTTGTTCAAAATTCAATTATTAACAGGTAGTTTTAAAACTGGAAAAGTTTATTAAATGGGCTACTTACTTATTATTGCTTTACATCAATTAGCAGTTGCAGCCTGATGGCCAATTGGCTAACTCTTTGGCTTTGGTACCACATTCTTCAAGTTCAAATCCTGCCAGTGGCATGGATGTTTGTTGGTGGTACAGAATCCATTTTAAACTGTAGGTCCCAGTCTAATTAGCCTAAAGTGTGTACAAAAGGATCGTAGAGCAATAAACAAAAACAATCAATAAACAGCATATATTTCTCAACAAACTAATTTAAATTGAGCATTTTTCGTAAGCTTTGTGTGTGTGCGAGTGTTCATAGTAATCAATTGACTTATATTTCAGTGTAATTGAAGCTATAATATTCGAAATTTTAAATCTATAATTTTTTTTTTCCATAAATATGTAAAACATGATAGAAAAAATAATTAAGATGAAGCTTAGTAATAAAGCTAAGAATTATTTCAAAAGTTTTTTCTTTTCAAACTTTTATTTTAATCCTTTGTTCCTAAATAAAATCCTTGAAGTTGAATTAGGATTTTTTATACATAATTTTACAAGTGAGGCTAACATTTCACTGCTAATAGCTGTAAGATTCTGTAATAGTTGCTATAATTACAATATAATATTTTTGTTTGTAAATTCTTTTTTTTTTATCTTCATAGAAGAAAAAAAAAAATTGAAATAACTATAATGCAGTAAAAAAAAATTATGTTCTCAACTTTGTCAAAAGGACTTTTAATATTTTTCCAATACCTTAAAGAACGAGATGAGGCATCTTTTATGTGATTCTGTTATTGTAAAATGAAGTATGCTTGTTAATTTTTAACTGCATGTTTAAACCTTTTTAGGTCCTAGTTCTAGCACCAACTAGAGAATTAGCTCAGCAAATTCAAACAGTCTACAAGGAATTTGGTGCATTAAGTAATGTACGTAATTGTTGCGTCTTTGGAGGAGCCCCTAAGGGCCCGCAGTTGCGTGACATTGAACGAGGCGCTCAGATCTGCATTGCAACTCCAGGCCGGTTGATAGATTTCATTGAATGTGGAAAAATCTCTTTACGTAGATGTACCTTTTTGGTATTGGATGAAGCTGACAGAATGTTAGACATGGGATTTGAACCTCAAATAAGAAAAATTATTGAACAGATTAGGGTAAGTTTTTAAATTGCTTGGTATGTATAACTTAATATTTCGAATATTCTTTAAATAAAACAATGCTTGTTTTTAATATAAATTCTAGAATTATTTGTTGCGTTGTTTATATAATAAGTAATTGAAAAGTTCCCAATTCTGTTTGATTTGAGATTTTTCATAGATCTGTTAAAAATAAATTTTAAAATTATCAGTTTGTTTATTAATTGCTTATATTATAAGCTGAAATTATGTTCTGACAAAGTATTTATTTTTCAGCCTGATCGACAAACACTTATGTTTAGTGCTACTTGGCCTAAAGAAGTACAAAGGCTAGCTGAAGATTTTCTTAATGATTATATTCAAGTTAACATTGGTTCTCTTGAGTTATCAGCTAACCATAATATTATGCAAATCGTTGATGTGGTCGAAGAAACTGATAAAGATCAAAAGTAATAAGCTGTTATTTTTTAAGTTTGAATATTACATGTAAATTATGTTTTACTTGTGTTTTTTACTCAAAAGTTTTCAGAATATTAATTGTAAATTATATATTGAAATGTTGAGCTGCATCCAAAGTTCATTTAATGCATAATTCTGAATGTCAGCAATAAATTGCAGTATGTTATGTATAGTCTGTTTAATTGTTGTAATCGCATTCCAAATTGTTATTCAAGATATCTAAATATGTATCAATTTTTTTCTTATTATTGGGCTACCTTACCAACATGTAAAACCTGTTCTGTAACAGATTCTACTTAAATTGATGCTATTTTTATATTTCTTTTTTTTATTTTTTATTTATATATATTCCTTTTCTACTCTAGGTTAACAAATCTTATTCAAGAAATAATGGAAGAAAAAGAAAATAAGGTACATTTTATAATACATATGTCTAAAGACCTTGCTTTGGAAGTTGATATACTGTAATGCCTTAAGTTGAAAGATAAATGTCAAATTTCTTTTTATGCTAAAAGTATTGAATTCAGTTTTTGCCGTATGAAATGCTTTTTAAATTGAATATTATAGATGTGAATTTTAATTTTTAGAATTAAGTTAATATATTAATCAATTCGTATATTGCTTATTTTTGCAGAAAGTATTTTCATGTTTCCCCTCTTAGTTGCATATGAAAAGCACTGCAGTCACTTAAAGTGATTCTTAAAAAAATTATTATTTTTTGTTATAATAATAACCTTTTAAAGCTGTAAAGATTTCATAGCTACCTGCTCATCGTTCACAGCATCTATGTGTATTTTACAAGTTTTGTAATTTATTATATAAATGTAATAAACACTGCTTAAAAAATAGGTGTAAATAATAAGTACTAGAGATTGAGTAAAAGTGTAGTATATATAACAATGTAAAAATATAATTAACATGAAAAAAATATCAAGGAAAAAAAAAACATTTTTAACTTTTTGTGGTTCATACTTTATTGAACCCCTGATTTTTAAACAGTATTTAAGTTGACTGTGTAAAAGAAATTGTGATATTAATAGAAGTAGTCTTTTCATAAGAATTTAAAATTTTTACTTGAATATTTATATGTATAAAAATCATTCCTTTTTAACATTACAGACCATAGTATTTGCTGAGACTAAGAGGAGAGTGGATGAAATAACCCGTTCATTGAGAAAAGATGGGTAATTATTAAACTTAAACATTTTATTAATTTTAAAATATCTTGTATGCTGATTACAAGAATTCTCTTCCATGTAATGTCATTGTACAAGCTGAATGATATAAAATATTAAAACTCGTTGTGTAAATATATATTAAGCCAGTAAAGCCACATTTAAACTTGAGCAGTAGTGATGAATGTCATCTGTTCCTATAGATTGCAATTTACGCTAGAGGTGATTATGTTCCGAAATTTATGTAAATTTGGTATAAAACTACTTGTTTTGAAAGATCCCATTAATTCTTTATTTTAAAAAATGTCTATTTGATATATTTTTTTATTTATCTAAACAATACATGTTTAAAAAAATTATATACTGGACGGAATTATAATTTGTTAAATGTAAGATACAATTCTTCAAAAGATTATACAAGTAGTTTGATAGGAAAGAGGTATGTTAATTTAGGAAACTTTTTTAAAAATATGAATTTTTTAATCAATGATACTCATTAAAATTTGTCCTGTTATCATGGTTAAAAAAACACTATACATTCATTCAGTGGGGCGACAACAGGAAATTTTATGAATCTAGGAAAATATTTGAGCTATCAGATGTGCTCGGTCGATTAGCGATTTTTACATAAGTAACCTTGTTTCCAGGTTTTTAACAAGCTTTCCGGTTTGATTTATTATTTTTAAACTGTCTTTAATTAGAGCTTAAGTGGGATTAAAATGTCTTTAATCGCTTTTTCTTGTCATGAGTTACAAATAATAGCATGAAATCGTATGCTTAAGCAAATTTAGAAAAGTAAAGCTTTTTAAGCTTAAAGGAAGAGTTGCCATTTTGTGACATTTGCTACTTTACTATTAAACTATTTTTATTAAGAGGTTATTATTATAATTCACACGATTTATTTAAGTTTTCTTGTTTAAGAAACGTGTGAAAAGAAATATTTTCACATGTTTCGTAAACAAGAAAATTTATAATTAAATCATGAATTCCTCTTAATAAAATTAGTTTAATAGTAAAATAATACAAAAAAAAACTAATTTAAATATTATAATTTATCTGCTTTTAAGTAAAAGTGGTTATCTTGCAATTCATGTATACTGTTTTAATAGATTTTTTTTAGGATATTTGGTTTTTTTTTTCATATTAAGTAACTGTATTTAATGAACTAATATGATTAGTAACCATTGATATATATAATTCATTGATTTTAAGATATCTTTACTAGTATATAATTATTTAATATGTAAATTTGATTATATTTGTATTAGACTAGAATGTTTTGTATTCTTGAACATTTTTCATATTGCGGTTAAAATAAAAAAAAATTTAGGATGATTTTGACAAACCTAATGTACTGATTTTTGTAATATACATATTATATTTGGAATAAATAGTTAATATAAGTAAATATTCTTTTATAGGTTCCCTGCATTGTGTATTCATGGAAATAAAACTCAGCAAGAACGAGATTGGGTTTTGGGGCGTAAGTTATTTTATTGTCTATTGTGTAAATCGTAATTTTTTTCATTTTTATATAAAATAAAAAGGTTATGCAACAGTCCTAGATAGTTAAGAAAGTAGACTACTGTCTTTATTTTTAAGCATTACTTTCAGATTTATTAAAGTGAAGTCATAATTTAAAAATGTTGTGAGATTTGGGAGTTGGATCATATTTACAATGTAAAAGCTGTGATTTCAGTTTTACAATATCAGGTTTTAGAATCTTAAATGTATTGACATTATGTTCATAGTCTTTGTGGATTATATTGTATATATTGTAATCATTATTGGGTCATATTTATATTAAGTTCATAATATATTTACATTTGTTATAATGTTGAGCATGCAAAATTTGTCTTTAAATATGAGTTGTGTACAGCATTGATTTTCCATTACCATTTGAAGTAAAGTGCTGCAGAATTGTGTTGAACGCTTGTCAAAGCTGTCATTGTGTATGCTTTTGGTTAATCAGGGCTTCGAGTGGTTTAACAAATCGGAAAGTGGCAATTTTGAAGTAAAAAATGGGAGACCATCGAAAAGATGGGGCAAAGAAAACATTAGTTGTATAGAAAAGTTATGCATGTAGTTAAAGAATTTGCAATTGCTAAATATTAATAAATTTATTAAAATGATTTGAATCACCTATATGAAGACAGCCAAAAAGGCATTACAAATGTTGTGGTTGACATAACTTATAATTCCTATTGCCAGCAAATATGTCATTAAAAGCAGAACTTTTACTATTGTAAGCATTGTTGGATGTGAAGGACTCATGCCAAAATTAATTTATCTGTGAGTGACCAACTCCATATGTTTGAAAGGCACAAGATAGAAAAATGGGTCCCATGTGAATTGAATGAAAGACAACAGAATATGTGAAATTCTGCTTATTAAGTACAAAATAAAGCCATTTCTGCATTGAATTGCGACTGGCGATCTAGTGTTTATATTTTAGAATCCTAAGCTTTAAATGATTTGTGTAACTTCAGGCAAACCGTCAACATCAACTGCCAGTTCAAATTTCTATGGGTGAAAGACAAACTCTGTATTTGGTGGCATTGGAAGGGTGTGATCTATTGCAAGCTGTTTAAACTGGTGAAACTTTTAATACTGAATGTTATCAACAAATGATCGATTTAAATCGAGCTTTGTGTGAAAAACAGCCAGACTATCAGAAACACTTACCACAAAGTTATATCATTTTGTGATAATTCACCATCACACATAGCAAAACTGATCGCAAAACAATTGAGCTGTTTAGTTGGGAAATATTTTTACATGCAGCTTACTCTCCAGGCTGGGCTCCATCCAATTATCACTTATGTGCATTGATGGGATATACACTTGTTAGGCAAGCGCTTCTGGCTCTGTTTTTCCTCAAAAGAGCATTGGCTTTTTTTTATATGGTATTCACATATTGCCAAATCGGTAGGAAAAATGTACAATAACAATTATGGCAATGGACAATACTTGGAATACAATATTTTTCGTCATTTTCATACTATAAATATGTATTTACTTTTTAAAAATTCTGGATTCATATTTGTATACCTGGTATACATGTTAAAATGAATAAAATCTACTTCTTAAGTATGAGAAATTATACAGCTTATTTCCTTAAAGGTCTTTTGCTTGTAATGTTGTAAAAATTGTTGCGAAGAAAATTTGCATTTTTGAATGATAGTGTAATTTTTATGCTTTTGATTTTGTAACAATTGATATTGTTTGGGTTAGAAGAAATTTGGCTTTTAACTTTTTACGTTTTGAAAAAAAAATAACGCACTTAATTGAATAAGCATGTTTTTCATTGTAATTTTACTCTCCATTTCATTTGTAGAATTCAGAGATGGAAGACATCCAATTTTGGTGGCCACTGATGTTGCTGCTCGTGGTTTAGGTGAGTATTTGAATGAAAATTTTTTATGCTATTCTAGTTTAGTACATAAAATTAAAGTATAAATAATGATTCTTACTAAGCTCAGTGTGGTCTTAAATAAATAAATTTATGATATCATGATTGACTTGTATTGTTTCGAATGAATATAGCTTAGAGTGAATATTCTACCATTAAGCTATTGCACATCTAAGAATTTAAATAGTTTTTATAATTAAATATTTAATTAGGAATAAGACTTGCTAATGATTATTATCTGCAAGTTTATGGTAAGCTTTTGATTAGCAAATATGCATTTTTAATTAGTTTATTTTATAAAAATTATACTATATTTAAAAAATTAGATGTATTGAATTATTGATTATATTTCAGTAAATCTAATAAATCCATAGATTAGACATAGGCATAACTTTTATATTATTATGCTTATTCTATTCTATTTTTACATTAAAAGAATGTTGTATATTTACTAACAATGTTATATTTTCTTTTTTTCAGAGGCACATGGAAAAAAATAAGTGCCTCTTAGATTTTGGATAAATATAACATTTTTTACAAATTTCAAGCCAAGATTTCACAAAACCAAGTGTGAATAACATTAAATTTATATTAACAATGCTTAATTGCTAAAAAATGTTGCCTTGGTTTTGTGGTTTCGCCTTCCATCAAATCCAGTATTTCGGTATTGCTAATGAAAGGCAAGACTAAGTTCCGGAAGGTGTACAGGGGTCCTTTTGACCTCTCCATGGATAATTCTGGATCAAAAATGTCTTGCCTGCTATTAGAGGTCTTGCTGGAACCTGGTGGACGGAGGAAATTTGAGCTTGTTACAGGTTGTACAGTTATTTCTTTTCCTGTGTTGTTGAGGAACTTCTTTTAAAGAAAAACAAACGGAAGGTGGGGAAAAACAGTCATCAAATGATATTTCAAACAAAATCATGTCTAAATTGAGTATTTTTTGTTCATTTTTTTTCATACCTGGTAAATAGTTATTTCAATTCTATGAATGAAATTGGATTTCAGAATATTTTGCTAACTAAGTAAAATAGTAAAACAAGTGTATTTCATGTGAAACTGGTCGTATTAATTTAATTGCTAAGTATAATGAAATTAAGTTATTAGAAAAACCTTATATTTTTGTAGGTCTTAAGGAACACTTCAAATTGAAGATTTACTAGTAAATTTTATGATAAATGGAAATTTCTAAAACTTTTTATTAGCTCTAACAATATTAGATATTCTTTGTTGTAAAGTAAATCAAATTAATAATTTTTAAACCACTAATTATTCATATTAAGAATTTTCATTCCTCTTGCACATTAGATTTAGTACTTGAAATTTAAGTGAATATTTAAATATTTTAAAAGGAACAAAGATTTGTTCCTTTTTAAAAGAATTTGCTTTTTTGATTGCAGGAAGTTTTTAAAATATCCTCATACTGTAGATTTTAAATTTATCATTAAATCGCAGGCCATGAATTGATTGTACTGAGAAAAATTTGAAATTTTCTGTAAGACATGGTAAAATATAACATGCTAAGTAGACCATAAGGCATTAAATTTCAGTGTTGCATTTTGTTTGAAAGGTGGAAGCTGTCTTAATTTGTTTCGTGTTATTGATTCTAAGCAAGAATTGGGTCATGAAAGGGGAGGGAAAATATTTATCAAGTTTGCTATAACAAAATATCAAATTGCACACCTAAATATCTTTGAAAAAAAAAAAAAAAAAAAGATTCCTTACTTTGATTCTATGAAATTTATTTAATAAAATTAATCCAAATTTGTTTGGACTTTTGTATTTCTGAGATCATGCTATATGCTAGGTAGTAATATTTAATTTGAATATATTATATGACTGAATAAGAACCCTTTCCTATTGTTGATTACATAAAAGATGTCCTCAATAACTGGTTGAATATCACAATGTATATTAACAGCATTAAGTTTATTTTATCTTCATGTGAATTAAATTAATTTAATTCTAATTTTAAGTTTTTGTAACAATCTTTACTTTAAAACTTGCTTTATAGAAATTATTGAGATTATGAATTCAATATTTAGTTCTTTTTATTGAAGAATGATACGTTTGATAGATTATTTCAAAATCTTAATATAATTTTATTATCTTGGAATAAGAAGTAAATATTGATTTTTTAAACTTATTTCTAGTTCCTGTTCATTAAGAGGACAAAAAAGAATTAATTTAATGTCCAGTTTTCTTTTAAAAGCAATTATATAATTTTCTAAGCTTACATAATTTTTGTGTTTCAATATAGACGTAGATGATGTGAAATTCGTAATAAATGTCGATTTCCCCAACTGTTCTGAGGACTATATACATCGTATTGGACGCACAGCAAGGTCTAACAAAACTGGCACTGCTTATACTTTCTTCACTTTTGGAAATATGAAGCAAGCAAAGGATTTAGTAGATGTTTTGCAAGAGGCTAACCAAACTATTAATCCCAAGCTGATGGATCTTGTTGAAATGTCACGATCCTTTGGTGGTGGAAGGAACAATAGTAAGTACTTTTTTAAAAAGTCATGTTATAGCAATTTATGTTTATGAACAATTTTGGATTGTTCAAAAGATAACTGTTAAATTTGCTCCAAAATCTATTTGATCATGTATATTAACGTGAAAACGTTTAGTTTGCAGGTGGTTTTTTTTATGTAAGATAAATTTATATCTATGCTTTTTTAATATTAAAGTTGTTTATATTTTTTCAACAAACCATTGAATTTTTTTTTTTTTTTTTTTTTTTCCATTTAGATCGAAGATGGGGAGCCAAAAGTTTTGGTAATAGAAAGTTCGATGAAAACCGAAAAAATGGTTCTTACAATAGGAGTCGTGGAGGAGGAGGTGGAAAATTCCAGAGCAATGGTGGTAGATTTGGCACTGATTCTTCTAAAAACAATAGTTTCAAAGGTAACAATGATCGTAATGGATATATTAAAAATCAAGATATAAAATCTTATCAATATAATGAAGATTATAATACAAATAATTCGACTAATGGCACCAATCATGAAAGTTTTAACCTAAGAAGTGGTTCAAAATATGATGGCCGTTATGTTCGTAATCAATCATTCCAATATGGTGAAGGTTATGGACAAGAACATACTGCAGCTGATCAAAGCGCTTACCATAGGAGTGTTCCCTCAAAATTTAGAGGGCATCATGATACATACAAAGCTAACAGATACTGATATGTTATGTATTATTCTAATCTGTTGGATGAAGTTGCACCCGAGACCTTCACGCCTGCTCCATCTTGGCTTATGTGGCAGCATAAATTGATTTAATATACAATAACTTATTTATAAAATGTGATATTTTTTCTGTGATACAGAATTTCGTTTATGTCTTATGTTTCCAACACAAATTTGTGTATTTTTTAATTTGTTCATGTTTACTAAGGCTTAATGTTTTTTCTGGATGACTTTCTGCCTAAATGTTGCACATATAGTTCTTAAAACTTATGTGATATAAATGCTTTATCTTGTATTAATTGGTAAATGTTATATTTTACTGAAGCTGAAATGTTTTTTTTCCTTTTAACTTTTCTAGTGTTTATCTATCATTGGTTTATATGATGGGTAATATTTAGAATAGAATGTCAATAATTTATTGTATTTCAAATACAATATTTGCTTTGAGTATATTGTATTTTCTAATAGGTTGTAATATTTCATATTTTGTGTATTTATTCCTAATTAATGTTTATCTTAATAGGGACGCACAAGATTTTCATGTGAAGTGGCTTCAACAACTCCACAGGTCAACCTGGCATATAGATTTTAACTGTGTGTGGCTGTTTAAAGGAGTGATTTTTGTAAATTTTGTACTAAAGTTTTTGTTTATTTATTTGAAATATTTGGATAGCTTCCTGGTTTTTTTTAAATTTCAATTTTTTTTTCTATAATTTAAATTGCAAATAAATTACTACTTTCAAAAGAATATAGATAACTCTTACATGAAAATATTTGGCAAGAATTAATTTTTCTTAATTTATTAAACCAGTTTTTTTTTTATCTATAAACACACACAGTTGATGTGTATGCTATCATCTGTCTCACATATCAAACTTGCTTCATTTTTTCTTGATGTAATTTATTTTGGCTTTTTTCTACGTATGGAGTTTAATTTGCTAATGATCGTGCACCAAAAAAAAACCATTTTCATTTGTAAGAATAATCTTTGCATGAATATCTTGTGTTTACAATAAAACCTATTGTTGGCATTTCCATCATAATAAATTTTTATAATAAAAATGTATTGCTTTGTTTTCAATATTTTTAAAATATTTAAATTTAGAGTGTCTTTCAATTGGTTAAATATTATTAAACTCTGATGTCAATAAGTTCAAGATTTTGTTAAAAAAAACTTGTTTGTTTTTTTTAAAAAAAAGTATTGGAAATTTTTCTTATACCTTAATATAAAAAATTAAACTTCATTAGAAAACTGTTACATTCCAAATAAATAAAAATACTTAAAAAATTTTGGTTTAATTTGTTTTATTGTAAGATGGCTAATTGCATGATTCATTGCTGAATTATGATTTTTTTTATAGATATTGAAATACTATTTTTTTCTATGTTAAATTTGTAAAAAAAAATAATAGTTCCAATTATGTTTATCCCAAACCAGCCTTAAACCCATCTTAAAAGTAAATTCTTCTGTATTTAAATTATTAATATAATTGAAAAGTGACTAAAAGCAAGATATCAATTAACCTTTATTTATATGAATTGGTTTTTTTTCTTCCCATTAAGGAATGTATGCTTTTTCTTACTGGTTTTAAATATTTCTTACCTTTGTCGGTATTCATATAATATAAATATTTTGTGATAAGTATGAAAAAATCCTGCTGTTAAGAGAAATTAGTTCTTAAAAATTTAATTTAATTCAAGCTTTTATTACGATTTTTTTTATACTATTAATTCTGAAAATTAAATTCCAGGTAAGTGTTATGCAGTTTTTTTAAGAAGCAATTATCACAAATATATGGTTTTTAATAAGTATAATTGTATTATAATAGAAGCTTAAAAAATTGCAACTATAAGCTTTAAGATCATTGGAATATGTGTGTCTATATGGAATTTAAGAGTATTAAATTTAAATGGAAAGTGAAAACTTTTGAACCTTTCCCTAAATACTTTGCATTTCAAATTTTTAACATGATTAAGTTTCATTATCAAGGGTAGTTCACAGTTTGATAGTATGTGCACATTTTGGTTAACTACAGTGCATTTCTCAATTTTCAACTTGAGTTTGAAGCTTAAATTTTTTAGATTTGCACTATCAAGTGAACCAGTACCATAATAGTTAAAACATGTTTTAGCAATCAGGATTCAAGTTCCGCTTCCCTCTTTATAATATGTAAAATTCACTCCTTGTATGATCTTTAGTTTTTGTGATTTTATATACACACATGTTAAATTATTGTAAATCATGATTAGCAGAATTACAGAAATTAGTGTGCATTTTGAACTATAAACAACCCTAATTATATAATTTAGCTTGGTTTTAAAAAGTTACCTTTTTATTATCAAATAATTATTGAAATCCATAGTTACCCCTGTCCATCCGAATTTTGTGCCCGAGGAAGTAATGAAAATGTTAAATGAAGCAAATTTTTGAGCTTTAAAACTATTGTAAAATTTTTGTATTGTATCAACTGGAAATGGCCCTTTTACAGCTTCATCATTTAAGGTCGTAAAGGTTATGCATACCATTGATGGCATCCTACAAGCAAGATACTTGAAATCCGTTTTAACTTTTGATGAAACTTTCAGACCCTCTTAGACAAAACTGAAGTTGATTTACTTTATACCATTGATACACATTTAGCTGAACATTTTGGGATAAGGATGTTCAAGCTGTATTGTAAAATTGAATTGAAATAATGAAGTTACTTAAAATCATTCGATCAACGCATGCAATTTTGATATTTTATGAATTTTCCGAAAAGATATCGAAACTGCCTATGTCTTCAACCTCCTGCAACGTTTCACTTACAGAAATGTAAAAAATTATAAATTGCATGCTGATTTTAAATGATAGTTCAAATTGTGCTTCTCAAAGCCATATGCAATAGCTGGTAACTTGTATGATTTGATTGTACAGTTTCAGGGTACTTTGCAAGATTGTATGTTTTCCTCCCAAAAGAAAGATTTTTTTCAAAGACTAACTTTTATTTAATTCCAGGGGTGGCAAATCTGCACCGTAATTCATCCCTTGCTACATTCTACTCACAGAAACTGAAAACTACTACACAAATATGAAATTTCCTTTTATTTTATTTAGTAATCCCAGAAAAGTGACCAATCCTCACTTTTGCTTAACATCACCATTAGAGGAGTTCTGCTTTTCTTGCAGTCTTCATTTGGCGATTCTTATCATTGTAGTGATTTCGGGGCGCCATCTATTGTAATTTTTAAGAACAATTACAGATAATTATAACATATAATGTTAAATGATTATATAATTATTTCAAATAAATATATTAAATTTCTGATTTTGTTAATATTTTACATTTGTTAATTCTCACCATCATGCGTAATTTTTCCACTTTGCCAAATCTTTTTTTAGTTTCTAAAAAATGCTGAATTTTTCTCTACAACTGTTTTATTTGTCCCATTTTTATTTATTATCTAGTTAAAATATTGGCTGCAATCTGTTTTGAAGGAATTGAAATAATTCTTTATATTCTTCGCATTTTTTTCAAAATTTGGTGCATATAATTTTAGGTTTAATTAATAACTATAAAAAACACTACTTTTGCTTATACAAATAGAAAATCACTTATAATAAATAACATACAAGCATTTTTTACTCAATCAAAACATTTGATATGTTTTAAAATCTTTATTACAATATATTTAAGGTATTTCGTACATCAATGAGGCTAATTTTACATTAAATATGTTACCTAACAAAATTCAGAGAAAAATTTAATATTTTTTCTGTTAAAAAAATTTAATATTTTAAAGAAATCCATTAAATTATTCATTGCTAAGATTTCCAAAATATTCGAAGCTGCAAGAAGGATAAGGAAAAATTGTTACATACAAAATGTATTGATAAATACATCCTTTACTTAAATTTGTCCAATTTAGTAATGAATGTATTTATTAATAGACATTATATTCTAATTTTCTTCTTGAAATTATATGTTCAAATAAATTCACTTACTGAATTTCCGATATCATATGAAATGATTGAGTTTAATATAATTTCTGCACAAATCATGATTACTAAATAGTATAAATTTAATTAGTACGTTCCTTACAATCTGAGGAACTTCTGTAAAAATATGCTGCTACGAAAATCTTATTTTGTTTTCCGCTCCTGACATTCGATGATTCCGAACTACTAACAAACATCCATGTCACTGCCAGTATTCGAGCCTGTGGTACCAAAGGCCAGGGCATTAGCCAATTGACAATATTCGGAGAGTATGACATCGTATTTCCGAGAGCAAGGATCGAGAAACGTTGCCTGCATCAGAAATTTTCATGCTACTTCAGTAATTAGCAATAGTGGCAAGTAGGGATGCGATGGTCTTTACATAAAGGGTATTTTAAAGCCGATTAACTAGAAAAAGGAACGACCATTCAACTGACGATTTCGACAATTACTCATCAGTTAACGTAGGAAAGAAAGGAATAGTAAGATAATAAACCTGAAAAAATATATATAATTTAATCATAAATATGAGTACCCTATTGAATTGCGGACAGATTTCACAATAAGTATACATTTGATGTATTGCATTAAATTGATGTGCTAGTGGATATGAAATGTAGATTATGAAACAATCTAAATGTAATAACTGCCAGCAATCACATTCATTAAACTCTAGAAGCTGCCCTCAATATCAGATGAGAAAGAAATTCAAATTAAATCTGAATACTTGTGCTGAAATAAGAATGTTAGCACCTCAACCTACTTCTTCGTGTGCATATAAAAAGATATCAGTGCCTACAAATAATATAAAAGGGGAAACAATGCAATGGTATGATTCCAGTATGACAGACAGCAATATTGCTGAAATAATATGTCCACCTCTATAAAAGTTTAAACATTATCACTGCGCATCTCAAGTATGTACGACTTCTGTTAATCTTATTCTTGCGGCATCGATACCACCTCAAATTGGGCTATAAAGAACCAATACAATGCCAAGGCAAAATTAAACTCGTAAAGAAAATTTAAAAATAAAACATGATATTTAAAGGATATATTACTGGTTAAAAAGATATTTAAAAATCACCGCTATGTACTTTATTTAGAATATCAATGGCGGATTTTTCAGATTATGGGGATTTAGTATACAATGAAAACATTTTGGATTATATTTTAATCTCATTAAATTTTAACATTCGATTTTTAATATTATAACATGTAAAGTTTCTTTAAACCGTTTTCCAACAATGTATAAATATTTCTTTAAAAGCAACACACTTTTAGTTGATTTTATAACTAGTATAAGCGTTTTTATCTTTAAATACTAAACATTATTTGGTGCAACCTGACTGTTGTTCCACTAATCAATACGAAGTAAATCATTCTAAAAATAATTTTCATGATGTTTTTTACTTATATTGTTTTGATAGAATATTCTGAACATTAATTTTTCTGGGTTTTTTTTTTTTGTCCCTCCATATTCATTTTTTAAACATCAAGATTTTTTTATACATGATTTTTCCTTTCCCCCCCCCCCCTCCCATCTCGTGTTTTCTTGCAATCCTGCTATGTTCCACGCTTCACGATTTTTGCGTTTTTAAGTTTCTTTACCTCCATGGAGAATTCTGTCTAGGAAATGAAAAACAATATTCATCTTGTACTCTCATTTCTTTTCCAGTTATTTGCTAGTTCTTGGTCTGCAAGTAAAAGTTTAGCTTACAGAATTTTGTTATTTTTTAATAATTTTTATATTTTAATATTACAAAGAATGGAATATCCCTAATTATTATACAATTATTGGGAATATCCCTAGTAATTGTTCAATATTTGTGCAAAATGCTTACTATTTGATAGATTGAAATGCAAGCGATATAAATAAATTTAACCAACAAAAAGAAAACACTAATAAAAACAGATATGAAGCAACAAATTATAATTCATATTTTTATATGGTAATTAGTTTATTAAATAATTACTAACAGTTAAAAATAGGTGCAATAAGAATAATTGATAGCAATAAAATTTTAATATTTGAATTACAGTTATAGTTTTTCTGTAACTATAATTTATTTTTAAATTGATTTCTTAGAAAATTTATAATGGCAACTGTTTGAACAATCTGTTGTAAGAGAGAGTAAACACACGTGGAGACGGATCCTGTTCTTACCTGCGTTATGCTGTACTTGTTGTTATTTTGTATTCGTTTGGTAAATATACTTGTTTAATATATTTTACTTTTTAGAAGCTTACACTTACTTTACCGTTCCTTCCCAATGATTTTTATGCAAAATATCTTAGATTTTTATAGTGAAGCATAAAATAAAGCACAATTTGAAATGTCAACAATCCAAGCCTAGGGAGAATCAAGTTGTTTCTTCTGCATCTTTTATTAAGTAGGTGAATGGAGAGTTTGGTTTATTACTGTAGTCAGTCCCTAGTTATTTTTACTAAATTGCGATTAAATCAACATCAGGAATCTGCTAGTCTTAGCAATGAATTACAGTTGTCTTCATTTGCCCAAGACAGGCCAAATAATATATTCTTTGTTTTATTTGTATTTTTAAGATTGTACCGTGATGTTTTTAATTGTATTTTCATTTTGTTTTTCAAATTGGGCTTTATTTTATGCTTTTCCATTTTCATCCTTTTTATTTGTTCATTATACTTATTAATTTATAATTCACTAAATTTTTTTATATGTTTTCATTTTAGATTCATTATTTTTTATTGCATTTACAATATTTGTATTTTTGTTTTTTATTTTAACTATTATTTTTTCCAATTATAAATAAATATTTATTTGTTATGATTTTGCATGCTTTCCTGATAACATTGCATGAATTTTTTTTTTCTGATTTGTTTACTTCAAATCTATCAATGTTTTATTTATAGGTGTGGGGGGTGGACTTGGAGGTGTGTGTGTGTGGGGGGTGGGTGTGAAAACAAGTCAGTTTTAATATGGCACCTTGTATGGAAAACTCCCCAGCTTGGACACAAAAAAGCTGTTTCTTCTACGTCTTTTACTGAGAGCATAAATTGATGGTTTAGTTTACTACATTCGTCAGTCTGGATTTGTTCTTTCCATATTGGGAAACTTGAACTTTGACTAAACAGCTCCTGGAGGCAGTTCATCGCAGCACTGGAACACAGTGTTTTCAGACAGCCTGAGACATCCAAAATAATATTTTCTTTTCTGTTTTTTTTTTTGTTTTTTTCAGATTGTTCCAGGATGATATTTTTAATTATATTTATTGTTTTCTTTCAAACTGAGATATATTTTATGTTTTCATTTTTTTGCTCTTTATTTGAAATTCTTATTATGCTTGTTTATTTCTTATTGAAACTTTTTGTTATTATTTAATTTTTACAATTATTTCATAGTTATAAAGTAAATATATATGGGCTTTATTTGTTGTAATTATGTATACTATTTTGATGTCTTATGAATTGAATTTTTCAAATTTATGTCAAGTAGATCAGTTTTATTGATATGTATTCTTTTTTTGTATTGTGATAATATTTCTTTTCTCTTCGATTCTTTTTGTGTGAAGTCTCTTTTCAGATTTTGTAGTCAACTTCAAGATTCGACGAAATAAAGCTGTTTTTTCTACATTTGGCACATAAAGTTGAAATTGCGGGATGGAGTGTTTAGTTCACTGCAAGTGTCAATATAGAGCCGTTTCTTCCAAATGAGCGTTTTTGAACTTCGACTAATTTTCTTCAGAAATCATCTCAGTGCATTGCAGGAGCCCGATACTTTCTTAAACTTAAAGAAGCAAAATAACAGATTCTTTATGTTTTTTGTGTTTTTAACATTGTGACCATGATATTTCTTATTTATAATTATGTAATGGTTTTTGACATTGTTGCATATTGTATGATTTTTTTTTTTTTTTTTTTTTTTTTTTTTTTTTGTTATATTTCTGTTTTGTATTCATTATTTTCTGTTCTGTTCCATTCTTAGCATTCAATATATTTATATTTTTATTGTTTTCATTTTATTTTACTTTGTTTATTTTTTGTGAATTTGGAAAATGAATTTTTATTTTTTGTGATAATGTACACCTTTGTGACGATGTTCCAGAAATTGTATTTTTTTATTCTGATTTTGTTTATTCCAAAATGCTCAGTGTTTTTATTCAAGTGTACTTATTTTTTATATTATGTTTATTTATTTTTTTTTTTTTCTTTTCTCCAAAAATATGTTTTGTGTGAAGTGTCTTTTTAGATTTTGGTGGTATACTTCAAGCCTGGACACAGTAAAGCTGTTTCTTCTACATCTTTTACTGAGAGCAAAAAAATTGATGGTTTAGTTTACTACATTCGTCATTCTGGATTTGTTCTTTCCAAATTGGGAAACTTGAACTTTGACTAAACAGCTCCTGGAGGCAGTTCATCGCAGCACTGGAACACAGTGTTTTCAGACAGCCTTGAGACATCCAAAATAATATTTTCTTTTGTTTGTTTTTTATTTTTTTCAGATTGTTCCTGGGATGATATTTTTAATTATATTTATTGTTTTCTTTCAAACTGAGATATATTTTGTTTTCATTTTTTTTTCTCTTTATTTGAAATTCTTATTATGCTTGTTTATTTCTTATTGAAACTTTTTGTTATTATTTAATTTTTACAATTATTTCATAGTTATAAAGTAAAATAAAAATATATGTATATATATGGGCTTTATTTGTTGTAATTATGTATACTATTTTGATGTCTTATGAATTGAATTTTTCAAATTTATGTCAAATGGATCAGTTTTATTGATTTGTATTCTTTTTTGTAATGTGTTTTTTTTTTTTTTTTTTTTTCTCTCCGATGATTTTGTGTGAAGTCTCTTTTTAGATTTTGTGGTCAACTTTAAGATTCGATGAAATAAAGCTGTTTTTTCTACATTTGGCACATAAAGTTGAAATTGCAGGATGGAGTGTTTAGTTCACTGCAAGTGTCAATATAGAGCCGTTTCTTCCAAATGAGCGTTTTTGTACTTCGACTAATTTTCTTCAGAAATCATCTCAATGCAGTGAAGGAGCCTGATACTTTCTTAAACCTAAAACATGCGAAATAACAGATTCTTTATGTTATTTGTGTCTTTAACATTGTTGCATCATATTGTATGATTTTTTTTTTTTTTTTTTTTTTTTTTTTATATTTCTGTTTTGTATTCATTATTTTCTGTTCTGTTCCATTCTTTGTATTCAATATATTTATATTTTTATTGTTTTTATTTTATTGTGGTTTGTTTATTTTTTGTAATAATGTACACCTTTGTGACAATGTTGGAGAAATTGTATTTTTTTATTCTGATTTTGTTTATTTCAAAATGCTCAGTGTTTTTATTTATGTGTACTTATTTTTGATATGATGTTTATTTTTTTTTTTTTCTTTTCTCCCCAAATATTTTTTGTGTGAAGTGTCTTTTTAGATTTTGGTGGTATACTTCAAGCCTGGACACAGTAAAGCTGTTTCGTCTACATCTTTTACTGAGAGCATAAGTTGACGGTTTAGTTTACTACATTCGTCAGTCTGGATTTGTTCTTTCCAAATTGGGAAACTTGAACTTTGACTAAACAGCTCCTGGAGGCAGTTCATCGCAGCACTGGAGCACAGTGTTTTCAGACAGCCTGAGACATCCAAAATAATATTTTCTTTTGTGTGTGAGTGTGTGTGTGTGTTTTTTTTCCAGATTGTTCCAGGGATGATATTTTTAATTATATTTATTGTTTTCTTTCAAACTGAGATATATTTTATGTTTTCATTTTTTTGCTCTTTATTTGAAATTCTTATTATGCTTGTTTATTTCTTATTGAAACTTTTTGTTATTTAATTTTTACAATTATTTCATAGTTATAAAATAAAATAAAAATATATGTATATATATATGGGCTTTATTTGTTGTGATTATGTATTTTATTTTGATGTCTTATGAATTGAATTTTTCAAATTTATGTCAAATAGATCAGTTTTATTGATATGTATTCTTTTTTTGTATTGTGATAATATTTCTTTTCTCTTCGATTCTTTTTGTGTGAAGTCTCTTTTCAGATTTTGTAGTCAACTTCAAGATTCGACGAAATAAAGCTGTTTTTTCTACATTTGGCACATAAAGTTGAAATTGCGGGATGGAGTGTTTAGTTCACTGCAAGTGTCAATATAGAGCCGTTTCTTCCAAATGAGCGTTTTTGAACTTCGACTAATTTTCTTCAGAAATCATCTCAGTGCATTGCAGGAGCCCGATACTTTCTTAAACTTAAAGAAGCAAAATAACAGATTCTTTATGTTTTTTGTGTTTTTAACATTGTGACAATGATATTTCTTATTTATAATTATGTAATGGTTTTTGACATTGTTGCATATTGTATGATTTTTTTTTTTTTTTTTTGTTATATTTCTGTTTTGTATTCATTATTTTCTGTTCTGTTCCATTCTTAGCATTCAATATATTTATATTTTTATTGTTTTCATTTTATTTTACTTTGTTTATTTTTTTGTGAATTTGGAAAATGAATACTTATTTTTTTATTTTTTGTGATAATGTACACCTTTGTGACGATGTTCCAGAAATTGTATTTTTTTATTCTGATTTTGTTTATTCCAAAATGCTCAGTGTTTTTATTCAAGTGTACTTATTTTTTATATTATGTTTATTTATTTATTTTTTTTCTTTTCTCCAAAAATATTTTTTGTGTGAAGTGTCTTTTTAGATTTTGGTGGTATACTTCAAGCCTGGACACAGTAAAGCTGTTTCTTCTACATCTTTTACTGAGAGCAAAAAAATTGATGGTTTAGTTTACTACATTCGTCATTCTGGATTTGTTCTTTCCAAATTGGGAAACTTGAACTTTGACTAAACAGCTCCTGGAGGCCGTTCATCGCAGCACTGGAACACAGTGTTTTCAGACAGCCTTGAGACATCCAAAATAATATTTTCTTTTGTTTGTTTTTTATTTTTTTCAGATTGTTCCTGGGATGATATTTTTAATTATATTTATTGTTTTCTTTCAAACTGAGATATATTTTGTTTTCATTTTTTTTTCTCTTTATTTGAAATTCTTATTATGCTTGTTTATTTCTTATTGAAACTTTTTGTTATTATTTAATTTTTACAATTATTTCATAGTTATAAAGTAAAATAAAAATATATGTATATATATGGGCTTTATTTGTTGTAATTATGTATACTATTTTGATGTCTTATGAATTGAATTTTTCAAATTTATGTCAAATGGATCAGTTTTATTGATTTGTATTCTTTTTTATAATGTGATATTTTTTTTTTTTTTCTCTCCGATGATTTTGTGTGAAGTCTCTTTTTAGATTTTGTGGTCAACTTTAAGATTCGATGAAATAAAGCTGTTTTTTCTACATTTGGCACATAAAGTTGAAATTGCAGGATGGAGTGTTTAGTTCACTGCAAGTGTCAATATAGAGCCGTTTCTTCCAAATGAGCGTTTTTGTACTTCGACTAATTTTCTTCAGAAATCATCTCAATGCAGTGAAGGAGCCTGATACTTTCTTAAACCTGAAACATGCGAAATAACAGATTCTTTATGTTATTTGTGTCTTTAACATTGTTGCATCATATTGTATGATTTTTTTTTTTTTTTTTTTTTTTTTTTGTTATATTTCTGTTTTGTATTCATTATTTTCTGTTCTGTTCCATTCTTTGTATTCAATATATTTATATTTTTATTGTTTTTATTTTATTGTGGTTTGTTTATTTTTGGTAATAATGTACACCTTTGTGACAATGTTGGAGAAATTGTATTTTTTTATTCTGATTTTGTTTATTTCAAAATGCTCAGTGTTTTTATTTATGTGTACTTATTTTTGATATGATGTTTATTTTTTTTTTCTTTTCTCCCCAAATATTTTTTGTGTGAAGGTTCTTTTTAGATTTTGGTGGTATACTTCAAGCCTGGACACAGTAAAGCTGTTTCGTCTACGTCTTTTACTGAGAGCATAAGTTGATTGTTTAGTTTACTACATTCGTCAGTCTGGATTTGTTCTTTCCAAATTGGGACACTTGAACTTTGACTAAACAGCTCCAGGAGGCAGTTCATCGCAGCACTGGAGCACAGTGTTTTCTGACAGCATGAGACATCCAAAATAATATTTTCTTTTGTGTGTGTTTTTTTTTTTTTTCAGATTGTTCCAGGGATGATATTTTTAATTATATTTATTGTTTTCTTTTAAACTGAGATATATTTTATGTTTTTAATTTTTTTCTCTTTATTTGAAATTCTTATTATGCTTGTTTATTTCTTATTGAAACTTTTTATTATTTAATTTTTACAATTATTTCATAGTTATGAAGTAAAATAAAAATATATGTATATATATGGGCTTTATTTGTTGTGATTATGTATACTATTTTGATGTCTTATGAATTGAATTTTTCAAATTTATGTCAAATAGATAAGTTTTATTGATATGTATTAATTTTTTATATTGTGATAATATTTTTTTTCTCTCTGATGCTTTTTGTGTGAAGTGTCTTTTTAGATTTTGTGGTCAACTTCATGATTCGATGAAATAAAGCTGTTTTGTATTTTTTTGTTTGTAAATATTTTTATTGTTTTCATTTTATTTTATTTTGTTTATTTTTTGTGAATTTGGAAAATGAATACTTATTTTTCTATTTTTGGTGATAATGTACACCTTTTTTATAATGTTTCAGAAATTGTATTTTTTTATTCTGATTTTGTTTATTTCAAAATGCTCAGTGTTTTTATTTATGTGTACTTATTTTTTATATTATGTTTATTTTAATTTTTTTCTTTTCTCCCCAAATATTTTTTGTGTGAAGTGTCTTTTTAGATTTTTGGTGGTATACTTCAAGCCTGGACACAGTAAAGCTGTTTCTTCTACGTCTTTTACTAAGGGGGTGAATGGAGGATTTAGTTCACTGCATTCATCAGTCTAGAGCAGTTTCTGCCAAATTGTCAATCTTGAAATCTGTGTATCTTTTTCAACTGTCAACTCATTGTGGCAATGTTGTGAAATAGTTTGATGTAATACACAATAATTGATTATTTTCTTTTTCAGATTGTTCCCAGTAATATTTTAATTGTATTTTATTTACTTTGCAATTGTGCTATATTTTGTGTTTTCCCAATTTTTTAAAAATAATTTTTCCATTTTTTTGTTCAATTAAATGTATCTGTTAATACATTTGAAGGGAAATATGCCTACTGGGGAACCTGCCCTGCATTCGTGCAAAAAGTGGTAATGCGTTTCTGGCACCGTACCTCTTGGGTAACGTGGAAAGCTGTTGCATTAATTATCTACTTGTATAATATTAAAAAAAAATTAATAATTAAATAATATTTTTGAAAAATTTTTTTGAAGGTATTTTTGCTTATACATGCAACAATGTTTTTATTGTCATGTATCTGCAACTCTTTTATGGACTATGTTGATTTTATCTTTTATTAATTTTATGAACTTTCAGTTGATATATTTCTAGGAAAAGGCAGTTACTGAGATACCCTTCCTGCATTTATGCAAAAACATGTAATGCATTTCAGGCACTATAGGATAATATGAAAGCTAGTGCATTCATTCATTATTGATATAGAGTAGTATTTTATGTGTTGACAAAGATATTTTTTTGTTAATCTTGTAGCAAATATGCCTTTACCATTATATATTTGCATTCATGTTTTGGTTATTTTAAATTATTTAATTGAATCAATCTTCACCTTGTATATTTGAAGAAAAATATACCTATTGGTAATCCCCTGCATTTGTGGAAAAAGGAGTTATATATTTCAGCCACCACATCTATAGGGTTACCTGTAAAATGTTTGCATTTTATTGATAATTTATGTGCACAGTTTATTTTTATTTCTATTTGTTATTTTAGAGGCAATATTACATTTTCAAATCCGGGAATCTTCAGAGTGTTTTAGATTCGAGATAATATAACATGCTGCTTTGTATAATCTAATAATATCATATAATTTGAAATGGGTATATCAGAACAACTTTTTTTTTTATGAAATGCCAATTAAAAACCCATATTATAATTAAAATTTCAACTCTAAGAATGAGACTATATAAATTCATTCTTTATTTCAATATACATATATATATATTAACTAAGTTGGATTTTTCCCAATTAATTTTGCACATTTTTTATTTTATTTATAAAATAATTAAATAAGTAATTATAAATTTTTCCTCAAATTAGATTGTTTAATATTGGGCTAGAGTTATTCTTTTCCTTTTATATGATATTTTCAATCGTAAAAATTCAACTTGATTTTATTATAAATGTTGTACATTTCCATGTGTAAATATCAAGTTTTATTTTAAATACAAATTTACTTATTGTAGTTAGAATCCAGAATTGAATCCTTCAGTTGGATAACTATTAGATTTTTTACCTATGTCCAAGCTCAATTATTTCGCTAACTATTTAAATCGTTTTTGTGCCTTTTTGCAAGGCAAGACATTATTGCAGTCTATTTTGTAAAAGTTCTGGATGCCCATAAAACTTTTAATGTTCGTAAAAGTAGAAGATATATTTTGTAGTTCCTAAAATGTTTTTTTTTTAACAAGTTCAGTATTAAGTGATAATTATTTCCTTTAATTTCTTCAACAAATATTTAAAATTAAATTTTAGTTTAGTCTTTATTCAAAATGGTGAGTTGAAATATTATTCAGAACACAAAATATAATTTACATTGTATTAGCAGGGTTCTATATTGATGCACATGAGCATATGAACCCTCAAAGAAAAAGAACAAAAAATAACAAGTTAACTATAGAAAATATTAAATAAATTTCTAGATTTTGTTAGTTTTGCAGGATTGAGTTCCACCCTCCTCCCTTGCCCTTTAAATAATTACATGTCAAAGCATTATTGTAATAGTATAAAGTTTGAAAGCTAGCAACACAGATGCTCTAACTACACTAATGCTCAATCACATGTATGATCCAAGAAACCAACCTTCTAAGTCAATCTTACTATTGTGTGAACTACGTAGATGCCAATTCTCCTGATTTAGTCGGGAAATTCTGGAATTCCGAATTTTGTTGAATTTAATCCCTAATTTTATAAAAATCTCCCGAATTTTGTCAAAAATTGCAAAATTCTTTTTAAAAAGGGATTTTTTTTTGTACAAGAAATAGGGAGAAATTCTTATCAATGAATCTGCAAAATAATTCATTACAAAGGGGTGACTATAAGTATGAAAATATTTCATCTCTCAAGTTTAGCATCAAGTCCTTGAAATGGTGCATGTTGGTTTACAAAGGAAGGGAAGAAAATTTCGCAATTATAACTTTTGTGAAGTAGGGAAAAAAAAATTATAATAATTAAATAAAAGCCAGTGTCGATCATTTTCCCGTCTCAAAACCCAAATAAACATTTTATCAAAATTCGCTATTTTAACAAAAAAAACGAATTTCGATAGAGTGTTTATTTGGGCGTGGCGGTTCGATTGCTATTCTTTCATGAGGACATGATTTAACAATGAGTGCTTTAAAAAAAAAACACCTAACACAGTTTAAAGTGTGTTTTGCAAAGGAATTTTCTTAATTATATAAAGAAAAAAAAAAAAATTCCTTTGCAAAACACACTTTAAATTGAGTAAGTCCGTGAAAAGTACTTCCTTTACTTTTTGTATGGATTATGGTACCAGTATTAATACAGTACATAGTGGAAAAGGATATATAATTACTCATACAAAGTCTACAGCGCAACAATCGAATATGGTGAATAAAAATAACTAAAAAAAACATGTAGCGTTACTGTTGAAGATAACAGCATTATTTCCTTTGAATGCTTGCTTACTTCGTTCATAGCCTACTTTGCCTATAGTTAGTGCCGACCATATAGGTCCTCTTTTAAAGACAATGTTTCCAAAATGCCAAACAGCACAACTATGGCGCAGATAGAACTAAAACAACAATTATTATAAAATTAATGATTAGTGAGTCTAAATCTCGCATTGTTGCTCTGTTGAATATTTAAGTTTGTTTTCTCTCGCCATTTTAAAGGGTGAAAGGGGGCAATTAGTTATAAATGCATTAGAACTAAACAAAATTCAGTTGGTTAACTGCATTATCTTTGGATGGGATAAAGCAAATATGATGGTTAGGAAAAAATAGAAATGGCGGGGCTGCGGTTGTATTAGAACAAAATGAAAGCATTTTTGTAATGGAATATGTTTACTATTTAATTGATTTAATTCCTACCTGTTGACATTGATGATAATTTAGTTAGTGTTTTCTATTAAGTAAGAAAAGCTAAAAATGAAATGAAAAACTGAATGACATCCAATAAAAGATAAGTAACGAAATTCAAAACATTTTAAAACATAGACAGAATGGTTGTCTTTGGAGAGATGCTTAAATATGTTCTTAAGCCATTTGGATGCCTAAAAATAAATAGTTTCTTTGACAGATGTTCATCATGTGCAATTACTTAGATTCCTTTAAGATACCGAAACGAAGGAAAATGAATGCGAAAGTTAGTGAAAGTAACAATTCGGAGAATTCCAACTTGAAAAACACAGGCAAAAAAAAAAGAAGAAAAATCCTCACCTTTGAATGGGAATGATGTAAAATCAAAGAAAAGTATTTCAAACAATGACTCAAAGATATAAAAGGTTGCTGTAATGAAAGTTTCAGCACGCAAATATATATTTTTAAGTTTCTTTCATCAAATATTAACAAAGCTATTTGTCAATTTTTGTAGTGTGCATTACCAGCTGTGGAAAATATTTGTTGTCGATTGCTTTACCAAAAGCCTTTAGTGCATGTTTTGAGGCCCCTATTATTAGATTTATTTTAAGAAAGATCATTCAACTTCATCAAATCTGAATTCATTAAAAGTTAATTCAATTCATTGAAAACATTTGATGCTATTTGATAGTCTAGTTCGTATTGTAATTAAGGATGAATAATGTAATGTTGAACTTAGAATTGGTGTTGAAATATCCTTACTGTAGCTAAATAAGTTCGGAATCGCAGATTAACCAAGCGAATATTATAAAATAAGTGAACAATAAATCTTCTTGAAAAAAGAAAACAAAATAAAAATTTTAAAAAATTGCACGCGAGATACAGATTACGTGTGAATTATAAGCAACATTCCCTGTTAATGGAAATTAATTTCTGCACTGATATCTTCAATATACAACCTTAGAAATAAATTCAATACTCAATTTAGAATTCTCTATCCTTTAATCAATAGAAATTCAGCTTTACCTCTTAATCTCAAAATTCTAATATATCTCTCTTATCTTCGTCCAGTAATAGCTTATGCAAGCCCAGTTTGGGGTTCTGTTGCACGTACAAATTTTGAAATTATTCAAAGGCTTGAGAACAAAACTCTCAGAATGTTAACGAATTCACCCTGGTACTTTCGTAATGACGATATTAGACGAGCTCTCTCGATTCCAAGTTTAAGACAATTTATTCACAAAATTTCTACTAAATTCTATAATGATATGCGAAACATCAATAACCCCTTTTTAAATATCCTACAAAATTACGATTATGATATTTCTTCCCGCAAACATAGCAAAAGACCTCGCACTGTTCTAAATATTTTAAATCAATTCCTTACAACTGCCTAGAGGAAAAAAGTTCGCTTCTGTTTTATTTTTTTTACATGCAACTGATTTCATCAACATCTACACTTCTGAAATTTTTGTTATTTTTCATTTTATTAAATAATAAATCTTTTTTAAAAAATTGTCATTTAATTATCTATTTTTCTTATTAAATCAAAAGGCATGAGACCACCGCTATGTTTCAACATCTTACAGTGAAGGAGCTAGTGGACGCTACGCAGCCAAGTATCTCTGTGTTAATCTACAATAATATATCTTCAATATCGTTGTTTCTATATGCACACGAGCAATAAATATTAAATTCGTTCAAAATACACAATACAATATAATTTCAATATCTATACTTTTGAAATTTTTGTTATTTTTCATTTTATTAAATAAATAAATCTTTTTTTAAAAAAGGGCATTTAATTATCTATTTTTCTTATTAACACAAAGGGCATGAGACCACCGCTATGTTTCAATATTTTACAGTGAAGGAGATAGTGGCCGCTACGCGGCCAAGGATCTCCGTGTTAATCAACAATATAATTGAAAGCATTCTACCGATGCTATATATATTTTATTCTTCAAATATTTTGTCTTAAATTTCTCATAAGTGTATACTTAGATGTTTATTTCTGGTTTAGAATTAGTAACATTTTAAAATTTTCTTTTATATATAATTTAATGGATAAATTTACTGAGAAATTTCACAACTAAAAAAAATTGCTTTTCGTGAGTAAAATAATTTAATTTAGGAAACATAACTTTTTCTGTAATACGAATGTGCAGAAAAAAATAAATCCTTAAATAGCATTCTGTTTTATTTGGATATTAGAATTATAAAAAAACATCACCTTCCATCAGCTGTCATAAAAAATAAGATTATCTTAAATGAGTAACGGACCAAGTTGAATTAATTATCGCCCTTTGCTCAAGGCCAATTTGGGCAGAATCATGAATTTGATATTTCTGTAGAATCCCCTAAGTTTGAACTCGTGCATAAATTTCGCTTATGGGCTTGGGAGCGAGGGCTCAAGCACGACAGTCCCTCGAATGTACGCCTACACACACATACATGTCTATGTATAAAAGACAAGATAAGGAAGGCATTTTAATGTTTCAAAATCAGACAGACACGTAGGCTTTATTAACGCGGGGCCTTACGCGCTTACACCGGTTGCAGCTTCTAAAATGAAATATCTGAATTATGTCACTGATCAAGACTAATCGTATTCTTTTCTGTGAGTTAAATTTTATAAAGTAAGATTTATTGATCAATGCTGTGAAATTTAAAAGAAATAAAAATATTTCGCTTTATAGCATTGTTTTTCTTTCTATAAGAATTTAATGTTTATCTACTACAACTAAGCTGAATAAAGAGTGCATGAACGCGAAGCGTTCATCTACTCAATGGTATGTGATGGCAGTAGGTAAGAAAAGTCATGATAAATAGATAGTAGTTATCATACGAATTGAGAGAAAAAAAGAAGAAAGTAAGAAATCAGCTGTTCATCGGTGATGAAAACGTAACAAGAAATTTATGATCAGTAAAGAGTATAGTTCACTGGAGCAAAAAGCAGATCAGGAAAGAATATTCGTTGAAGTAAAATATCTAAAAAGCGATAAGTGAGCAGGAAATTATGATGGCTTGAGGCTTCGATTCTATTTAAAAGTAGAGAAAGGATGCTTGTATTTTCCAATCAATTGCCAAAATATAGTTTGTGCCTTGATGAGAGGGTTTTCGTGAGTAGCAATGGTATTTATTGAAGAAATTTCTAGAAAGTTTTGTAATATAGTTGTCAATTGACGAAAATACGTAGAAGAAATGAATTCGTCAAACACCGGATTCTTTTAGTTGTCCACAAAGTTGTTAAGTTGGTGGTGGTTCAAAATAAATCAGCTCTCTTTAATTCTTGACTATTTTATTACACATACTAAGAATATTAAAAACTTCGTACAATATTTACAAATTAATAGTAATGCCACACATTCTAATCTCTAATGCCATAAAACTTAATTTCTATCAATATACCTCTCACACTTCTAAGATTACCTCTCTCTCTCTTGCTTTCCAAGCACTCTCTCAAACTCGCACTTCTTTCGCCCAATTAACTTTGGCGTCGTAGCGCCCTCTAACGGCATTCATTCCTCTTTTTTTTTACATCAATAGAATCAATTTTTAAATCTTGATGAATTGTAGAGTTGCGGACAAACCAGGGTGCACCAGTGATGATACGAAGAGGTTTGTTTTGAATAATTTGTACAGATTTCTTGTTAGATTGTGCAGATAGACCCCAGATTGGGGCAGCATAGGTAAGGACAGGCCTAAGAACTTGTTTGTAGAGAAGAAGTTTGTTTGACAAAGTTAATTTAGAAAATTTATTAATGAGTGGTAGAGTGAGAAAAAAAAATTTCCAACATTTTTCTTTGATTATTTGAATATGAGCTCGAAACGTAAGTTTATTGTCTATAATTAAGCCGAGATATTTAATATTAGTTGCCCATTCAATTTGTTCATCAAAAAAGGGAGAGATTAATATATGGTTGTTAATGTTTATCAAAGAGCATGATATACTACACCTGTTTACTGACTTGGCAATTTGAAATGAACATCCCCAGGGATAGCTTCTAGGGGATGCTATAACTGGGGATGTTCACATTGAACAGAATCAAATTATATTCTGATTTATATGTTTATCATTTCAACCCCGTTATTGATAATACTTGCTTTTCAGTTTCGAATTGAAATTTTTCCAATTTGAAAACTAACACCCTGCAAATCAGGCATTAAAGACTCTATTTTTCACTTTGCTGGAACTTTAATTAGACTATCAGTGTTTCCTAAATTCTAAATATCAGTTTTTAAAGATAGAATTACAAATAAAATTCGTATCTATGCTTTCGTTATTCAAAATTCCAATAAAAAATAATACAGTTGTAAATTAGCTTTTTTAATTAATTTAAAATAATAATTTTTTTATTTTTTTAATGGAGCTGGAAAATACTTAGACAGTTATCTTTATGCCATAAGCAAGGTCTGCACCGACGCTACTTATTTAGCACTACCCAGGGGCACGTGTAGCTTGAAGATATGCTAAGGACGCGAGTAACACTACCCCCGCAGCGCTCTACGATCGTATTAGACAGAGACTTACAATTTAAAGTGGATTCCAAACCACTACAAACATCCATGCAACCTCCGGGACTCGAACCCGAAACCTGTAGCAGCGAGCGCCAGAGCGCTGACCACTTGGCCACCAGGCTCTCAAAATAATAATTCATTGTCCTTCATAAAAAGTCAAACAACTCAACCCATCACTATTATCTAAAGCATGCCGCAAGTTATAGTATTTATTATTGATATTTTTTGGACGTCTGTCTTGTATATCTGCATATAAACAGACAATTTTATTGTTTGAACAAAATGTTGCGTCACGTCTTGTATGTATTTTTTATTACGTATCTATAATTTTTTTACTTATATTCCTTTTTTTCCCCCATGTAATGAATGTCCAATATAACCTGAAATTACAATATTGTGCTGTAGGAATCTATAATTAATTTCCACGTAATTATGAAATAATTAATTACAAAACACTTTTTTCTTTTACAGTACTCGATTCTGGAGTTCATCTGGTGAAATTTATAGATTACCTCAAAATCTATCTAAAGTGATATCATATGATGTAACAAAGTAAGTATTTCTTAAGTACTTAGAGAACAATATTTTACAGAAGATAAGGTAGTTAATTTAGGGAATTTTCCTTAGAGATGCTCGTAAATGTTTTGCCTATTTTCATGCTGTGCTTCTTCAGCCGACTTTCACCAATCATGATGTAATCCCCTCTTATGTTTCAAAGTGGAGATTTCCTAGTTGTTTTGATTCATTCAATTGGAGAAAGAAGGATTTAAAGATCGCCTCTGTAATTGGTATTGAGGAAAGTGCTGGTGGAAAAGAAGAAAATGTCTTTTTTTTTTTTTTTTTTTTTTTTTTTTAAATGTTTATACAGAACTGAGAAATCGGGGAATTTTATTGATATGGGAAAATTGCTGGTATGAGTATATCAGAGGATGTTTTCGAGTCCTCCTAGTTTTATGCTAATTTTCTGTCAGCAAAGTGATGATGGTTCTTTAATTCGGAAATAAGGAGAGCAACCCTTTTTTATAATTGCTTGTTCAGTTTTGAGGGGTGGGATGGGACCTTTTATGCTGAGTTATCCGAGGGTTTTGATTAATCTCATTTTAAGAGTGGTTGATCATGCTAGATGTGTGTATTTTAATTATGCTTGTAAAACATGTTAATCGTGCATGCGTTTGTCTTGTGGATTATCGATATTATAACCAGAGTAGAAAAGTAAGTTTATACTATATTTTGTTTATTTGTATTAAACAGTGTATTATGTAGGATTTCTGTATTTCATATCTAGAATAGATAATAGATTTCTGTAAATTGCTGTTAAGAATTAATAAGTTAGTTTAACTGATGTAATGTATAAAATTTGAGTATATTGTAAAAAATCAGGGATGTCTCCTACAAATTTATAATAGTAAAATTTCAAAAGAAGTATTAAGTAAAAATGTAAGTTCTATTTATGTAAATCTATAGAAAATTTGGGGAAGGAAGACACAGGACTTCCCAACAAGGTTGTAATTGAATTTAAATATTAAAAAATAAGATTCTCTAAAAATTCTCTTTTAAAGCATCAATAGCAATGACCAGCAATTAGCAGGAGAAGAAATATGAGTACAAGATAAATTTTTTGTTTTTAAAACTTTTCCACAAAGTTATTTTTCACCTACAGCTTCCTGGTATGTAAATGTGGGAAAGGAGCCAGCAGGAGAGAGAGTTGAAAAATATACTAAATGTGAGGTGAAGGGGGGGGAATTGGCAAAGGCCATAAAAAGACCAATATTGCAAAAAGAAACTGGCAGAAAAACAGTAATACAGGGAAACTTGATATCTAAGACTTTCTGCATTTTGCTCCGAGCATGCCAGCAATCGCCAAATTTGCATTATAATTTTTCTATGTCCGAACCCTAATACGATCAAGTTGATGATTATAGCAATAGCAACAGCAACACAGTACAGCATTCTTTCAAGGATATGGTAACTTTTTGGAATTTCAAGGTTGAAGGGCTGCTGTTTTATCACTTTAAATGGAGATGTTGAACTATTTATGACCTTTTGGTGATCACCAATTTTTCATGAAAACAGAACTTTGATAATTCCTAAAAACTTATTGCAAATACTCAGTTCCTTAATTTTATCTAACATCTAAGTTTATTTATACCTATTCTTTAAACTGTGAAAGTTTCTAATAAATAAGTTGGTCAAAAGGAACCAACATTCCAAATATTCTATAAAATATACTAATTAACAGTTTTTCAATATATTAAATATTATTTTTACTTTCATTTTTCTGCTATGTACTTGATATTTAGTCATATTCAAAAAACAAAAATTTTTTGTAGAAACTATTTTATTCCAGAAATTTATTTTCTTTTTATCTATTTTTAAATATAGTGTAAAATTTTTTTTTTTTAATTCATTCTTTCGCCAAGTGAATGGAAGATGCGGTTTTCAGTGTAATAATTAAATTTTAACAAACTAGCTATAGTAGTTATTAAATAAATAGACCTTTTAAATTAAAATGAAATGAAATAAAGTAATACTGTGAATTAAGTGAGAAACTCACAGAAAATTAGCAAAACTCCAAATTATTCAAAATTTGTATCAATCAAATTTGATTGGTTTTACTTGATTATTATATTATACATACTACTGAAGACAATATGAAGACATTCATTAGAAATAATGGATGTATTATAAAGTTAGCTACTATTAGGAAAGCTTAGTATTTTAAATGTTTTCTTTTGTTAAATTTTAATTTCTTTTTAGTTTTAGGAATCATTCCAAAGGAATATTTTATGATGAAGATACCTTCAACGATTCATCATATCAAACTTCACCTAAGTATCGACAAAATCGTAACTTTAACAAATTTCAAAGAAGGAGCAGATTTGAAGATGAAACATTTTCAGAAAACAAATTTCAAAGAAGGAACAGATTTGATGATGAAACATTTTCAGAAAACAAATTTCAAAGAAGGAACAGATTTGATGATGAAACATTTTCACAAAACAGAGCTAGAAAATTTGATTCTTTTAATCGTCAACTTGAAAAACCATCTTTTGATTTAACAGAAGATATTCTAAAGTATTTCTACATTGAACATTCTGATGTTGCTAATCGATCCATAGTAAGTTCAAATAAGAAATAGAATTTTAATTGCAATCTTTATAGTAAAATTCTTATCCGAGTTATATGTGTGAATCATATGACTTTCTTTTCCTTATTTTAGAACTAGGATATATTTAGAACTAAGATGTGTTTTCCTTCTAATCAAATTATATTGTATTTTATTCTTCTATTTTTTTGGTTCATAAAATTAATCTTGCTTCTTTTTGATTTATGATGACAATTTTATTGTAAAAACATTTTATAATTATGCATTGTGTTCTGTAAGGCTTTTAAGATAGTACTGTATGAAATTTCACTTATTTCTTAATGTATGGATTTCTTAACAAATGTTTTTACATAGAATTTTAATTGATAACAGGAACCAGAATAAATAAAAAATAATAGATTATTTCCAAACAAAATTACAGAATACGAGATTTATATTTTAAAACACTAATATAAATTGAATTACTGTCTGCTTGAAGTCCTCATTTTTATAAATATGAAGGAGTTTCCTTAATTTATGGAGGATTTTTTAAATAACTATTTCATGATTAATGCAAGTAATTTCCAATTGATCTTCGAAATATTGCCTCAACTGTACAATGTGTTGTCAATATTTTTCTAATTTAATAATATTTTAATATTCTACTTCTATGTAGTGTAAAATTAGTATATTATTTAAAGAATAAAAGTATTTTACAACAAACCAAAATCTATTGACAATGTAAATAATAAATACATGCAATCATAGTTGTAACAATCTAAAACATTAAAAATTGCATAATTTAGCAAGATTACATGCATGCATTATTGTATTTATGTATATCATATTTTCATGTATGTGTTACACTAACATGATTATTAACAACAAAATGACTTTTAACATTATGCATAGCTGTAAATGCATGTTTGATATTACATATTTGAGTTATTCCTTTGATAATCGATGTAATCTTATTATAACTTTTTAAATCTCCCATTTTAAACAACACTTGCACCTCTAAAAAATTCAGCAGTGTTGCAACCTGGAATATATTGTCAATTTGCTGAGGTTATTGTAGTTTTATTCAAAGGTTCTATAATGCATGCTTGAAATTTGATAGCCCTAGGAAATGATTTATGCGGGGGGACCCGTGTCGGGATAGAAAAAACTGGCCAAATTGATTCAATCGAAGGTATGGAGATCCTTGGCCATAAAGGCTTTTATCCCCATTTACAAGTAAATGCATAAAAATCAAAACACAAACAATATAATAAGCAGCTAGAGAAATTTAACAAAGATGGAGGAAAAGGGACTTGAATTTGCAAATGAGGCAAGATTTTATCAAAGTTCTTGAGATGGAATGTTATAGAAGCAATTATTTTAACTGGCTGTGCTAAAGAAAAAATAACTCTTAATAACACTTGTATAACATCTAAATAACTCCTGTATGCTAGTCAAATTCAAAAGGCTATAATTAACAATTTGTCTTGCCTTGCCTTGCTTTGCTATGTCTATAAACAAAGCACAAGAACATAGCCATGGTTATTTATATATGACAATGTCTGGAGTTGGGAGTGGAAAAATGTACATTTGCTTGCAAACGTTAGGAAAACAAGAATTGTTGTGTACTATCAGGTTCTAAGTGACGAATAAAAAAAACGTGTACAATAGTCATGCAATTTTACTACTTGAAATGATGTATTTAGAGAGAGAGAGTTTCAGCTTAAAAAAAAAAAAAAAAAAAAATTTTTTTAAGTTTGATTTTTTAAAATATAGGTGATTAAAATGATGAAATAATAAATAAAGTGGATGGAATTGTATTAAAACTTTTTTTTTTTATTCCAATGCAGCTGGCAAACACTTAGACAACTTGGTCTTGAATGCCTTAAGGCAAGCACTGCACAGACATTACTCACTTTGCATTACCCAGGGGGCGCGTATAACTTGAAGATACGGACGCGAAGTATTAGTGTCTCCGCAATGCTCTACGATCCTATTAGGACTGGGTGGTAAAGTGGATTCTGAACCACTACAAACATCCATGGCACAGCCGGGACTCGAACCCGAAACCTGTGGTACCGAGCGCTAGCCACTCTGCCATTCAGGCCCCTAAAAATTTTTTAGTATTAAAACTGTATTCAATCATTTCAACAATTAACAATGCATTGTTTCACATAATAGATAATTGTGTTGTCTATTAAAAAACAGAAAATAATTGTTTTAAACAAAAGAAAAAATGATAAGGGATAAGTTATTAATGATATAGAATGAACTAATCGATAAGAATGTCCTTATATTTGTTAATATCTTGAGACATTACAAGGCCTATTTGAGGAAATAGAAGCAAATGAAATTCAGAGCATTTATATTTAATTATAGAAGCTGGTTTAATAGGTGATTTAGCAACTGTATTATAACCTTGATTCTAAGTAATCCTTCACGTAAAATCAATTTTAAAGCAAAAAACTTAGAATAACCACAAACATCTGTGGTTATTCCAATGAGCTGTCATTAATTATGGAAAATAAAATTTAATTAATAATTTTTATTTATATATCTTCCAAAAATTTTATATTTTTCTTCATTATTAAGTAATTGAACTAATATGTTATCTTTTTATTATTATTTAATAGGAAGATGTTGAATCCTTCAGAGAAAGGCTTAGCATCTCGGTAGCGGGAACAGATGTACCTAAACCAATAAGTTCTTTTAATGAATTGTGTTTGCCAGGTAAGTTCAAGTTATATAAACATTTATTCTTCAAGATTGTATGTATATTAAATGAAATAAGTGCAATTCTGTGAATATGTAATAAACCGTTAAAAGCTCAGATTCGTTAATATCAGGTGACTTGATAATATGTTTGTGGTTTTTATTTATTTATTTCATATTTCCATTTTAAGTTATTAAATGTTTTATTTTTTTTATATATATACATATATCTTTCTACTGCAAAGTGTATGAAAGATATAGAATTTCTTACTTTTTCTATGTAAAAAAAAAAAAAAAAAAATCAAATGATCAATTGTAAGCTTGTATAGATTGTAAGCTTGTATAATATGTTGAAATTCTTTTTTTAATTCTTTTATAGCTTTCATTAATTTTTCACAACAGAGCTGATTAAATTAAAAATATCGTGTTGTACATTTAGATGTGGACAATTCTATGTCATATCTGTTAGTAAATAAATTAGAAAATATGGAATAAAATAATTTTTTTGAGTGTTTGTTTTTCTTTGGACAAGGTGTTTTATGGTCCATCTTTGCATTGAAGTTTGCCTTTTTTACTAATTGTATTTATTCTTTATTGTTAGATAAATTACATGAAATAGTCCTTCAACAAGGTTATTCTGAGCCCACACCTATCCAAGCACAAGGGTGGCCCATTGCTTTAAGTGGACGAGACATGGTGGGCATTTCTCAAACTGGATCTGGTAAAACATTGGTGGTATGTATACTATTTAATTGATTCATCTAAGTTTTATTTTAAAAACATTTTTGTCATTTGCTATATATTAGAATAGTTACCAACCTCTATGATTTCCTCCTCTCTCCACTTTATCCATTTTTCTCTCTCATAGTTTTTTTGTATGTCTCATCAGTGTGGTTTTTGTAGTAGTTATCAGTGTAAAAAAGAGCTCAAAAGAGTTTTAAAATAATATGAGTATGATGAACTTGTTATTAGAAGAGAAATTAAAAATAAGAAATGCTCGTAAAAAATCATGTTTCAAAAAGATAATTTAAACAAAACCACAAATTGTTATATTAACATATAATTAGTGTTTAATCAAAATGATATGAATAGTATGTGTTTATAATTTCTTTGTTAGATTTTATCTGGAATTTAGTTTTATTGGTTTTATCCTGTTGCAGTTAAAAGTGGTAAAAGTATACTTATTGTTAAAAGAAACATCTTTTTTTCATATATAATTTTAATGTAAATTATAGTATTAATTAAATAATTTAATTACATAAAATTACTAACTTTTAAAAACAATGTGAAATTTTAGATCTCTTTCGATTAAGTAAGTTAATTATTGAAGAAATAACCAATTGTTTACTTATAAAAATTAGATTTTCCCAAGGCTGCTACTGTTGTAGCTATCCCAAATTAAACAATGCTAGGGAAATATTTAAGTTGACAACATAAAAATTTTTTTTTGGTTGTTCATTCTAAATTACCTTGCTTACCTGTAAATCTCTTGAATTCTTGGCAAGTTCTCTCGATGCAGTAACCAAATTTTGTTCACAATTCCATTGTGGCGAAACTGTTGTAAATGTTATTACAATCTATAAGAGTGGCACTTTTCATTTCTGTAAATAAAAAAATTCACTTTTTGCTTTTATTATTATTACTATTATTTGTGTAGAAGAATAACTGAACTCCTTAAATACTTAATTGAGTACAAGCAATGTGTTCTATAACTGTAAGCAGATAAAAGAACATTCTCCAAAAGTAGTTATTAATCATACATTTATTTAAGCCAATCTGTATACTCTTAAAATATTTTTCTATTATTAATTTGATTTATTGTAGTTGTGCTGTGTTGTAATATTTTTATTGTTAAATACATGAAATACCTTTAAAATAGGAAGAGAACTATTATTTTATATTTAGAAATTTTTGTGATATATTTTGAGTGTGCTATCTAATTGACTTAAATTGCGGGACTTCATTTTTACCTGAAAATGTTCTAATAATTGATAATTTGACTATCTGGAATGCACCTAAAAGAAGACTATTAATATATTCTTTTTTAATATTTGATATAATCTTTTATTTTGTTAAAATAAATTTATCTTTTTGATAATTTAAAAGCGTAAAAGTAGTTTACATACAGTTTAAAAGTTCAAATTATAAATACATTTGCCTTGTATTATTTTCTTCATTATTTGCTATAATGTTTCATTATTTTTAAAATCTTTTAATCTAGTTCTTATTGCCTGCAATTATTCATGCCTTAAACCAACCCGAGGTTGCAAAAGTAAAACATGAATCTAATCCTCAGGTTAGTAAATGTATTTTATTATATGGAAGTATACTATGAATTAATTACATTTTTTATGTTTAATTATCAAGTTTTGATTGCAGTTTAAATTTAAAAAAGATAATTTTATATCTGAATGTAAATGAATCATATGAGTTTATCATTACATTTGTGATTAATTATTATTAAAAATTAAATGTATTACAAGAATATTAACATTAAATAATAGACATTTTTCAACATTAAATTTACTTAGCTTCTTAAATTATATTTTAGATTTAAGCTAGTAAAGTTTATGGTCATTATGAATATTTTAAATTTTCAATAAGTTCAGCATTTTTTTCTTATCCTTAAAAAAAAAATATATATATATATATCTTAACAGTAGAAATGCATAAATTTTTAGTTAAATATATTTAATACCGAATATAAAATATATCAATTAAAAAAATATTTGACAAATTTGTAGATTGAGGAATTTAACATGAAAAATGTTTAATAAATTATAAAGTTTATATATTTGTTTTAGGATTATATTTATTAAAATTTAAACTAAAAGAACCAGAAAAAAAATTCTTAATTTATGAAAACTACTCAGAAAAAAATATGAATGAAATTAGAGAAAGTTATATTCTTGATATGAATAAAAACAAAAATTTATATTGCATAACAAATAGAAGTATAAAATTATATGTTAAAATATACCATGATCCTCTAATTCATATAATTATTGTGATATTACAAAATGTATTATCTCAATCATCCAGATAAATAAATTGTGCTTCTTATTGACTATTTATGTTTACATAGGTTCTGATCTTAGCACCTACTCGAGAATTAGTCAAACAGATTCTTGAAGTCAGTCATCGATTCTCTGCATCATGTAATTTGAAAAGTGCGTGTGCTTATGGTGGCGCCTCAAAATATAACCAACTTAGGGAGTTAAAAGGTATAACTTCAATTTCATTTATTGCTTACTTTTATTGAAATGTTTTATTTTTTTATGAAAGTGAGTTCAATATAAATTTACTAAGTAATGATGTTGTTATTCCATTAATAAAATATTTGAATTTAAAAATGTTAACTGATATAAGATGTTTTTCAAATTTACTTTGTAATAGGCAACTTTTAATAAAGAGAAAAGCTTAAGAATGTTAAAAGCAAGATTTTCAATCATTTTTTAAAGTACAATTTCTTTTTATTATTTTTTTTAAAAAACCTTTTTATGAGGAATTTATTTAAAAAACTCTTTTATCAGCAAAAATGTAACATGAATAATAAACAGATTACTAGTATTAAATTAGTTTTATAAATTCCAATAACATAATAGGTTAATTTTGTAAATTTTAGACTTTTTGTCACAAATTATTCATCTTGAAGTCTGTAATTTCATTTGTGTGACTGTTGTTTTAGATTCTAATATCTGTATTGCCACACCTGGAAGACTCATAGACTTTGTTGCTGAAGGAACTGTCAATTTGCAGCATTGCACCTATTTGGTGTTGGATGAAGCAGATCGAATGCTGGATATGGGATTTGAGCCTCAAATAAGAAAAATTATTAGTCAAATAAGAGTAAGCTCCATTTTTGTTTCTTTTGTTATTTTAAGTACTAACAAAAGAAATTTTTCTGAAGCAATAATTCACTTAAAAAGAACAATTTACAGAGAATTGCTTTATACTTTTATTTATAAGAGTATATAGATATGTTGCATACTATTGAATGATTTGCATATTTGAAACATATATATGTATATGTTTGAAAAATATATTTTTATAAACATCTGAAATATTCCAAGCTTATCATCAATTGCAAAGAAAATCAACTATTAACGTATAGTATTAAAAATAATAATTTTTCTCCTAAAATTTTTTTTCAGTTTGTTAAAAAGTGGTAATGATGAAAATTTATAAATATTTATTTAAATTTAAAGATATTTTCATAAGAATGAATAAAAGTAATTTTAATTAAGTAAATTTTAAATGCTGATTAAAGAAATTTGCTTAGAAATTTATGACTCTTTCTTAATTTTACTGTTTTGAAAATGTTTTGTGAAAAATTTTAATGTAATTTTACTTTATTTTTCATTTATAACTAAAAAAAAAAATCTCGTTTAAAGTGCAAATGTAATAAAATTTCTGACTGAGAATATTATGTTTATAAGACATTAAAACATTTTTGTACTCAGTTAAGTTTGAAATATTTATTATCAAATTTACTCCATTTGTCCTCGCATGCATGATATTATACATTTCTTCTTTTTGAAACACGTTGTAAAACTTTTATGCTTGTAAAAAATACATTTATATACTTTAATTTTATGAATATAGAACTATTTTTTAATTTATTCCTAAAATTTTATACGTTTTAAAATTTTTTTAGCCAGATAGACAAACTCTGATGTGGAGTGCTACTTGGCCTCATGAAATTCAAGATCTTGCTGAAGATTTCTTAAACAACTATCTTAAAGTGACTGTTGGTTCAGGTGAACTTGTTGCTAATCCAAACATTAAACAAAATATACATTTTACTGAGGAAAATGAAAAACGAGAAAGGTACTATTTTCTTTTTAAAATGCTGTTATTTTTTATCCGTTGTTCACCAAAATTAATTTCTCTTAATGAAATACTATTTATTTATAGCTTCTTGAAATTGTTGATATATAATATTTTACATTTTATCTCTATTTGAAATAAAAGTTTCTTAAAAAATATAATTTTCTCTTTTTAATTTTTAAATGGATTTATTGCCTGATTTTTTTATTTTACTGTTTTTATTTTTGTACTTATTTATTTCTATATAGAAGAAGGAGGGGGGAAAAATTCTTTCTAAATTCAACAAAAATCATTCATAGAATCAATATATTATAATACATGATAATTTTTGTATGAGTAAAATCCCTAAAATGTCTCTTCTAAATTTTGACTTGAAGGATAATTTGTAATAAATCATAATTACTTAAATTCTATAATTATTTGACATTGTCAATATTTTGATTATAAATTCTTTTCAAAAATTAAATTATTGAAAATGTCCTAATGCAACTAACCTTTTATATTGGGAAGAGGGGGGCATCTGTGAAATTAAAATTTTGTCTAAAATGTAATTTATTTTAAACTTGAATTGAGAGACATTTAATAAACTTGATTGAATTACTTATGCTTTTTATTTATACTGTTTAAAAGAGATGGACAATCTTACTTTGGGTAGTAATACGTTAATTTTATTTTCAGTTATTTTTTTAGTGAATTTTTCACAATTTTGTTCATTATTGAATTTCTCATTCAATAAGACATAAAGTAGGTTATAAATATACCACTATTTTTCAATGATCATTGAAAAATAAATTTCATGAAAATTCCACAGTTATATTTTGAAGATATTTAAGTGTATATTAATTATACATTATATTTAAATTTAAAAGAAATTTATTGAATCTTTTCTTTTTTCTTTGCAGCCTTACATCTTTATTAGAATCGATTATGACTGTAGAAGGAAATAAAGTGAGTTATTAAATTTTTTGATTTTCAATATAAAAATCAAAAGGCTTATATGCATATTAAAATTATATGTGTGTTTTTGGTACTTAAAGCAGTGAATTACATGTCTCAAATTTATTGGTAGAGTTATAGACACTATGTGGAAGAAAGTGATGGGACACGACACTATAACGACATAAACCCATATATATTAAAATTAATAGGAGGTAGGGCCTCCTTTGGCTGCTATCACAGCTACAACCCTTCTATTATTGCACATGTGTCAGCTGTAGTGTCTAATTTTCGAGGGGTGTTTCCCGTCACTTTCTTCCAGATAGTGTATTTTTCTATATATATATATATATATATATATCTTTTCTATGTATATATATCTAGAGTTATATATTATATAATTTAGTTTTATGTAAATTTTTAAATCATTTCTTCCTATTTAAATTTATCAATTTATTATATATCAGATATAATAAGTCAAATTTCAGTAAATTTATTCAGGATAAATAAAAATGATGTAATCTTATCATTTATAATGCGTATATTACGTGATAGAAATATTCAAGTAAGGTGCTTTACATGTAGAACAATATGAAATTAAAACTATGAACATGACTATTACAGAAGATAATAAAACAGAACCCTATTAATTTTACAAGAAATTAGGAATACATTTTTAAAGTCTGTTATCTATACAAACATGTCCAACTCCAAATTCAGTGTTAACCTATGGGAATTTTTACTTAAATTTTCATGGCTTCATTTTTGTAGATATTCAGCATTATATTCCGTTGAAAAAGGTTAAACTTTTATCATTTTCCTTTCTTTCAAGGCCTCAAAGTATTTTTTTTTTTTTTTTAAATTCAGAAATTTACCAATTGAATTTTTTGCTAATAAAGTATATATCATAATATTATCATGAACCTCTTTTTCTCTTTCCAATACTTATATACTTTTTAAACTTTAAATTTAGGGCATAGATAATTTTTTTAATTTTTTTTTTTAATGTAACTCATCTTCCATGAATAGCTTGTTTTCTAATGGGCTTAAAAGGATTGGTCTCCTACCCTTGGAATAGTGATCTGATTTAGCAGAGAATGCAAGGTTTATATCTTCCCATTATGTCGCTCATACCTATTTGTGGTTTTGAAGATTTCAGTTTTTACAAATGAAAAATTGTGTGCAGTTTTAGTAAATCTTGAGTTTTAATAAAAGTAGGTAATATAAAAATTATATATATATATTCTTAAATGCCATACTGAATGCTTCACAATATAGTAACTTTTCTTAAACTCGGCTCCGGAAAAAAAAAGATGTGAAAAAAAGTAATTTTGTGTATTTAAAGTATTCATCATAAGTATTGTATCGGTAATCAACAATAAAAGCTGATTCATAGAAGTTAAGATTTTTGTTTCTCTACCAAAATTGAATATCAGAATAAATGTTTAACTTGGCTTTTACCCAGTCCCATTAAATAACACGCATTATTTTAGTGAACTGTTTTGAAAAAAGAAAAACATACGATGAAGTATATAATTATAATAAATATAAAAATAATCAAATAAGTTTCATAATAAATATAGAAATAATAAAACAATCATATAAGTTTCATCATATAAAGATAATTCAAATAATTTTAAATAAATAAACCTAAGGCATGAAAGTTCTAAATTTTTAATACATCTATACATGACTATTAATGTATGATCTTATAAGATTTATAACTTTATTATGTTTTGGTTTTTCTCAGTATAAAAATGGCTAATATCAATAATTATGTTAGATTAAACTGTTAGACATTTTGTATTTTATTTTTTTATTAAATATTTTTCCCTATAGTCTGCAGCTATGTATTACTCTATTAAAGTTACGAAATAAGTTTTATCTATGTATATTTACTGAGATGCATCTTCATTTTATAAGTTTTATGGTAACTTATTGACACTGGTTTTAAAAAAATTTTCTGTTAGAAAAATAAAATAATTTCATCCTCATTTTTCTAAAATTCCATATTATGAATAAAAAAAAATAAAATAATGAAATTAAAACTATATCAAGAACAAAACAGAATGCTCTTGCAGAAAATGATATGGCAAACTCAAAAGCATTACAAATATCAAGCTGTAATAATTATGAAATTAATCGCGTAAAGAATAGAGTATCTCTGTAATTGTCATCCTCAACATTCATAATGTACTTATTTGGAATAATATTTTGTCACTAAACTTTTTGCATTAAATCTCAAATTTTTTTATTATACAAATTATTATATTGTGTATTTGGTTTAAGTGCTTTGTCTTTAGTTACATATAAGCAATATCTTATTTTTCTTCATATTGTGCAATTTTAAATTTTTTTTCTATTTATTCAATTAAAGGTTTCTCTCCTCTTTAATTTAGGTATTAGTGTTTGCCCAGACAAAAAGAAAAGTTGATCAACTAGAAGCATATTTAAGCAACGTATTCAGGTAGGTAAAGCTTTGTCATTACTAAGCTATAGCTAATCATTGTAACATTGTGTACATTTTTTCGCACATTTATCATTTTTAATTTATCATCTATGCATTTTGAGGCTTATGAAGTTTGAAATATTAGGCATCATTCGAGTTAAAGAAAATGTAAAATTCTTGTATTGTGACAAAAAAAAACAAAAAAAAACATATTTTGTTTTTGTGTACATGTTACTGGAGAACTGAATTCCTGAATAAAACCGAGAGAAAATCCACTTGTTAAAATCTATAATTTGAGCATTTTTGCCAGCACTATAGTTGCAAACAGAAATTTTTATTCAGCAAATTTTTGCCAGTAAAGTTGTAATGCTACTCTTCATAATTTATATAGACTATTTTTAATAAATAATTTATAGATTTTTTCCCCTAATGTTTTATATTTTTCACTTTCTTTAAATTTAAGTATTTTTGACAATGATACTTTCTTTGGAATATAATTTTTGTGGTTTGAAATTTAGCACCTGTGATTTTGATTAAAATTTAATTATTCTGATTATTGAATATAACTGAAAATTAATATTGTAAAATTCAATGTTTTATTTAAACATATAGATATAATGTTTTGGCTATTCATGGAGATGTTTCTCAATCAAGGCGGGAACATGTCTTATTTGGTAAGTAATTGATTTCTTTTTTAAAATCATATTAATTTGAATAGTTTCTGTACTGTTTGTAAATTCATTGTAAGATATTCATAATAGTTGCAGAAATATTCCTATGGCTTTAAAAATTATAAACTTCATCTTTCTTATACTTCAAAATAAAATTTTTATATAAATTGATGATTAAAATTTCAACTGCTTTTCTTGCTTTCTGTTTGTTTTCAAAAAATTTAATAATATTTGGTTAATATTCAATAAAAATTACTGTGGCTTCTTTTTATTGATATTAGTACATTGGCTTTCTCAGTTTTCCGAAACTTTGTTTTATTCATTTTTGTTGAATTACAATTTTTTTTAATCTTTTGATATTTAATTTATTATTTTTATTCAATTCCTTCTATTAGCTCACACTCTCCCTATATATATCTTGTTCAAATTTTCAATCGTTTATAAAATACTTTTTATTCATCCACTCAAGTTCAAATACATTTTTTTTAACTTGTAGTGGATAACACTTGACGTTAATACAGTTTTTTCAAATATTAGAGAGTTTTTGCATACCGTACGTTAGTTACCGTAGGACGTCCGTTAGCTTTTTCTCCCTAGCGCGCATGCTCAAGTTTCTTATGAGCATGCGCTAAGAAAAAGCTAACGGACGCCCTAAACTAACGTTATGCAAAAACTCTAAATTCATTAATTAACTTTAATTAATTAATTTTAGTTTTTTTAAGATTTAAGTTGCATGTATCTATCAATAGATGGCGCTAGATAAACTTAAAAAAATGAATGAAAATGATTTATAAAGGACTTTCTGCAATGTAGTGAAAAAAAAGTATTAATTGACTTAAAAATTTTTTTTTTATATATTACTTGTTGATGATGCAGTTTCAAAAGGAAGGGGGGAACCTGCATGCATGAAGAATAAAATTTTTATTTCATCAATCATAGTTTTCTATGTTACTATAATTCTATATCACATGGCACATTATATAAATCTGAATTTTCTTCGGCTTATGCGAAATTCGTATTATTTAAAATTAAATATATAATTCCAATGAGATTTTAAATTAAGTATTTTGCAGTGTAAAATTGAACCTAACTAAATTAACATTAATAATTTGACTTGGCAGTCAATTGGTCATGTGTTACCTGAATAATCAGATCTAGGCAACTGCATTTCTGGGATCACACATGACATTATTATGTACAACGGATTTTGATAAGCTGTTACTTGTTCTACCTGGTACTAATCAACCATAAATGCAAATCCTAATTCTAACTTAATAGTTATTTTGGTGTGCACACATAAAGTAAATGTATAACTTTAAACCAATTTATTAATGTTGAAATTTCGTAAATTTATAATTAGGAAAAGAAAAAAAAAGAACATACATAATTTTTTAGAAAAATAAAATGCCTGATTAACATTTTCTACATGAAACAAATTACAAGCACTTAAGATGGTATAAATTAGATGCTATTATACTTCTATTTTTACATTTTTTTAAAAATTCAAATCTAATTTTTCCTTAACAGAGTTCAGAAGAAGTAAATCTTGTGTGCTAATAGCAACAGATGTTGCTGCCAGAGGTCTAGGTATGTAATTTTTTAATTTATTTTAATTCAAATTTTATGTAAAAATGTGTAATTTTTATTACCTGTGATTGAACTAAAAAATATTGTAGCATATCCTTTGTTATATATTATGTACTTAAGTGAAGCAAATTATTTTATATCTTTTTTTAATTACAGCTTATTTTTTAGTTCAATAATGGCTTTCAATAAACTATTAAATATCATTTTTTTGTAAATTTGCAATAAAATCGAAGAGTGATTTCAATAAGTTGTGTATAGTGGCAATTTAGGTTCAAATTAGTGTCTTCAAACTAATTTAGTGTACTTTTTGATGTGTAAAATTTTAAATAAAAATTTCATAATTCAGATAATTTGAATCAACTGTTTCTTTTATTGGAGGAAAATGTAATGTTTAATTCTATTTAAATTACAAAATTTTTTCCGTTATAAATTATCCTATTTTCAAAAATTAATTTTAAATTACTTGAAAATATGTAGAAATTTTAATTTTGGTTTGCTATTTTATATATAGAATTTGTTATTTATGTTACTACTGTTAAGATTGCTTAATTTTTTTTTTTCTAAATCCTTCAAAATGATTTTTCATAAAGTAAGGGCATTTGCCATGTTTATAATTTGGCTCATGCAAACCATTAATATTAACTTATAACTATAACTTTACTAAAGAATTATTATTCAGTGTATTTTTCTTAAAGAAGGGAAGACTTAAGGAGGAATTTTTATTTTATGTGGAAGAAAATTGTCAGCGTCTCCAAAATTATGTAATCAATAATTTTTATAAAACAAACACAAAGTTGAATTACAAAATAAATTAATTAATGAATTTTATCCCAATAATTTTCAGTTATCAGATTAATTAACCATTATTTCTTCTTTTCCCAGATATCACTGATATCACACATGTGATAAATTATGATTTTCCAATGTCCATTGAAGATTATGTTCATAGAATTGGACGTACAGCTCGGGGTTCCAGCTTAGGAGAAGCACATACATTTTTTACTACAGAAGATGCAGGTAGAGCCAAAGATCTTATTTCTGTCCTAGAGCAAGCAAATCAGGAGGTGGATCCACGTCTGTTTTCTATGCATGAGTTACAATCCAGATACAAAAGTAAGCAAGCAAAATTTTAATTGTTAGCTTAAATTTGCTATATATAATTATGAATGACTCCGATATAAGCATTAATCAGATTCTATTAACATTTTAAAAATATCATATAATTTAAAAAATGCTTATTAAATACTGGAAAGCTGAGTAAAGTTTTTCAATCAGATTCAAAATACCAATATCAATACTTATTAGAATAATATCCTAATAATATATTTACCAAATGTATAATGTCATTGTCAATAATGACCAGAAATTTAAACAGCATTTATTTTTAAATTGGGAAAAGGGATAAGAGGGATTGATTACTGAATTCTCAGAAAAATAATTTTATTTTTACATAATTAAATGTTTTATATAGTAAATAAGTGAAAGCATGATGCTATAAAACATGATTATCAAGGAAACAATTTTGTAAAGATATAAATATTAGTTTGCTTTAAATAAGATACAAAATTAAGACATAGAAGATGTGCTTCATGGAAGCAGATTTTTTGCTACTTTATCATAAGTCCTAAACATTTAGACTTCATAATTCATGAAAAACTAGAATAAAAATTTCCTAAAATCTGAATTTACTTCAGGACCAAAAGTGTTTGCTATCATTCACACTACTTAAATAGCAGGTCTTACTTATCTTGTGTGTGACATTTTGTGATTTGACTTGTATCTAACCTGACTGCTTCAGTTGGTGTGATGGCTTTAGACTAAAAAGTGTGATTAGTCCTTTAGACCTGGTGCAACATTTGGTTAGGTTAATAAAATCGATAGTAATAATTCTTTATAAATATTTCAAATATTGGTATTAGTTTAGAAGCTTTTTAAAACAAGATCAAAAGTATATTAAGAGATTGCTATGTAAATATTCAAATAATAGATTTTTTTTTCTATTAATTCATCATAATCTAAAATTACCCAGTCCTCTTATATATACTGATATTTATTTTAATTTCGTTGTAGCAAGCAATAAATTTTCAAGTTTAAAATTCATTGAAAAAAAATATATATAACTTATTTAATTTCTGAATGGCATAAAATTCCTTGCCAGTTCTAGATATGAACAAATCTATTTAGTTTTGTATGCTGCTATCCTACATATTTACTTCCCTCAATAATGTAAGAATATAGTTTCATATGTACAAATTAGTCAATATAGATAATTTTAATATGACGTTATTCTTTTCATTGCAGTTTGTAGTTGTAAATAAACTGAAAATTTCCTATGACATAAATATTTAACCGATAATCATACAGGAATTTTCAAAAGTCTTATTTTAAAATCATAATAAATGTTAGTAAAAGTTATTTTATTTATCGATATATATGAAAAATATCAAAAAGACTAATTAATTTTGAATAAACTTATATTGTTTTGTATTCATAAAATTTGTTGTAGAACTATAGAGTACCAAACATTTGTCTCTGATTTGTATGGTTCTGTGGTTCTAATACAATTGAAATGCATTAATTTATCTTTTAAATAAAAGTCACATGAAAGTTGTTTTATTTTTAATTGGCATTTTTAAAACTTTAAATGTTATTTTAAGGAAAGTCTTCTGGCTCTCAGCAGTGGAAAGATCGTCGATACCGTTCCTATTAGGCATGGAAGCATTTGTTACAGCTGTACATCATGTAATTACTTTGTACGTTTGTAGAAATAAATATTTTATCCATTTGTGTATTAATACTATTCTTTTAAACTTATGCTAATATACTTATATCATTTAATCTAAATAGTACTTTATTAAAATAATGTACCATAATCCTCTTCCTATAATTCTATTGCTGTAATATTTGGAAATAAATAAAAAGTAATCTGTTATAATATATAGATAATTCGCGTCCATTTTATGCCAATAAAAATTCAATTCTTATATCCGTCATTGAGATCTTAAATGAGCCCAATTTTTTTAAAAATATATTTTAATGGAAGATGATTTTTCGAATTCTAATTGCAACATCCGGAAACAGACTAATGTTCTGCACTAATGCTTGAAATCGGACATGACTTAAGAACTAACCTTTGCAGTAGATCGTGCAGGATGCCCTATTAATCGAACCGAGAAAATCTGTTTATCTTAATGTATATATAATCTTGCATATAAATGTAGGAAATAATTTATGAATAACATATATTATACCTATACATGTTGCATATCAAAAAATATATTTAGTACTCAAATTTGAATATTCATTATTCTTGGATCATCTCAAAGAAAATGATTTTCTTCTAAGTTTTTTTTTTTTTTTTTTTTTTTTTTTTTTGTAGAACTGATATATATTAAATATTTGTAGAAAGATTTTGATAATTATTTAAAATTGGAAGAATCTTATTTTCAAACCGCCATAACTCAAAATCTGTTAATGGAATCGTAACAAATTACTTAAAATCAATTATATGGTAAAAAAAGTAAAAAGGATTACATTAACATATCATTCTGCAATATATTATAATTTTTTGTGTGTGCCTGAGGTATTGAATTGTTGACTTGCTGATGATAATGTCAAATCACCACAAATTAACTTATATTTTGGGATCCAATGAAATTACTAACTCTCTCATTGTCTGTCTTCAGTATTAGTAAAGTTTAAAGAGCAATTGCCTTTGTCCAGTAAGATTAGTTGGGTTGCAAGTGGACGTCTGACAAAAAAAAAAAAAAAAAATGCTAGCAAAAAAATTTTAACTCCTGTATAATTTATTTGAAAAAGTAGCATATTACAATATATATTCTACATAGCAATCAAGCATACTGAACAATATTCTAAAATTCTGTTCTAAACAAGTCCTGTATAGGTTCTTTGAAAGACGTGTTCTATAAGGGTTAGTTATTATCTTTGCTACCTGGTTGTTTCATTGGACTGCTGACTTTATATCTCTAACTATTCTAATATTTAAGTCTTTCAAGTCTCTTTATGTAAAAACCAATCCTTGCCGGAAGTTTCTTATGGACCTTGTTCTGAAAGCATACTAGGTGGACTTTGATCTCTCCTATTGCTGTACCTTGTTTCTGAAGTCTGACTCTCCACAAGAAACTTGCATGATTGATTCAGCGTTTGCAAGAAAATGTCTTTGCTGTTTTCAAAGGAATGTTCCGTCTTTCCTGATATGTTTGTTGTTTCTTATCCCACTTGGTAGACAGCAACATCTAGACCAAGTCCATGAAGCCGTGTGCTCTCATAGAAGGAGGAAAAGGGGCAGTTTCTGTTGCGATGGAGCGCCCGTAGGTAGAATCCTGACTTGGCTCCGTGACTTTTTACGAGGTAGGGTTGTCAACCCTACGACCAACAGCCATATTAGACAGGGACCTACGGCTTAAAGTGGGTTACGAACCACTACAAACGTCTATGGCACTGCCAGGTCCCGAAACCTGTGGCACTGAGTGCCAGAGCTCTAGTCATTCGGCCATCAGGCCCTTCTTTCCTGTTTTGTATGCTAATGATTCCGGTCGGAACGTATGGTTTGGACGATATGAAACCGAACTTTATAGTTTTGTTTGTTTGAAAGTAAGTAATTTTTTTAAATCTGATTTATTGTGCTTAATATCATAACGCATGTGGCTATAGGAATAACCGCTTTCTTGCGCATGGAAGTGGAATAATGAATTTTCTAATTATACTCGAATGTAAAATTTAACTTGACTTTGTATCGCAATAATAATAAGGTGGGTTTCCAACGAATGCTAAGATGGCACGTTTCTTGAACGTCAGCCAGTCAAAAACTTGATCTGTCCATTCAGGCTTTTGATTGGTTGACATTCTGCGATTTTCTTATCTGATGGGAATGCAGCTTTATTGTGCAAAAAATCGGCTTTCTTATTGGCTGCCATTTTACCACATGTGATTCAGTAGTCGATGGACACCTTTACTTGATGTAAGAGAGAAAGAGTAACATATTTCTATTCTTTTAAAATTCGTGAAAGCGCATTGTAATTTTTGGTTCGTGCTAAAATAAAGCGCTTATTTTGAAAGTAAAAGGGATCCAAAGTACTCGTTTGATGAGTTTAAGGTCAACAATTATTATAAATTTCTCCTATAATTAATCGGTGGTTTTAATTTTATAATTTGTGCATTTAAGAGGAAGCAAACTAATTAAGATAATTTCCTAATCAGAACTCACTTGAAAAGCATGCATCCATATTATATAAAACATTTTTGTTGCATGTCAGATTGTTATATTATGTTTGCTATAGCACAACCAAAATGGAGATTAAAAATAATGTTTTATATTCATTCCTGTTATATAATTATTTTAAAGATTAGAATGGTGTACTAGAATACAAATGTAAGGAATTTTAGCGGTGTTTTACGTCAAAACAGGAATTTAAAAAAATTTATAGTTATACTTTTTTAATAGTTAGCAAAATTCGGTTGCTTTCTCACATATTTACTGATTTATTATCCATGTGCATTGTAATCTATTTTAAAATGTGCATTGTATTTTATTTATTTAATATGTGCATTGTAATTTATGTGCATTGTAATTTATTTAATAGAAAATACACTCATTTTTTTTCAACAATGGAAAGAATTTTAATTTATTCGGGAAATATTTTTTTTTATGTATAGGATTATTTTGGGCCTACTATTAGTATATAAGGAGCCTGATGGCTGAGTGACTAGTAAACGATGCCACATATTTCGTGTTCGAGTCCCGGCTGTGCCATGGATGTTCGTCAGGGGTTAGGAATCCACTTTAAATCGTAGGTCCTGGTCTAATATATGACTGTAGAGCTGACAACGCCACTCTGTTAAAAGAAAAACATTTCATGTTTCGGAATCTGGCAGAAGGCCTTCGCCCACTATAGCCAATTGGTTAGCGCTTTGGTCCCATAGGCTTCAGGTTCGAATCCTGCCGGTGGCATGGATGTTTGTTAGTAGTTCGGAATCCATGTTGAACAGTAAGTCTCAATCTAATTAGCCTAAAGTGTGCAAAAAATGACCATAGGGGGACAAACCAAATCAAATCTTCCCCCATAGGCCTGTAGCGTTATTGAAAAAGATAATTAGCATATAAATTAACAAAGTCGGAAAAATTCCATACTGATCAAGTTACAGAGAAGCATGCATTTGCTTTCATTTTTTTATCAGTAAGAAATAATATCCAGATGTAAAATTTACTTTGTAATTCATAATTGAATTCAAAAAGCAATTGTGTTATCTAATAAACAATGACATTTTTTTTTTATTTCTGTAGATATGATTAATTTAATCATTGTTCTGTTGAATTGTCGTCATCGAGTAGCTTAATGTCATAGCTAATTTCATATCATGGCTCCAAGGTGGCTGATGTGATTCGATATTTCGTTCTACTCGTCGATATTTCGTTCGATATGACGTCTTTTATTAAAAATTTATGCACTGATAGAGAGAGACCCTGATTTGCAATTTCATAACTCAATAATATCGAAGTACAGATCATATCATAGAACAAGAATTAGGAAATAAAACGTGCCTAATTGTTAATATTTGTCGAATTCTTGCTTTTTGTCTTCACAAATAAAGAAAATATATACCATCATATGTAATACAATTACATTTTTTGAGTCTTAAGGCTCCTTCCCACCGAAGCGAGAGACGTAAAGATTCAAGCGGCAAGCGAGAAAATTTTTTCGACCCCTTCACAGCGAAACGCCAGAAATCGCATTACGCCTAGTGAAGTTCCGCTTCGAGTTGAAAGTTGGTCAACTCGAAGCGGCGGATTGCAAACTGGTTTCAGGCGAACGTGGTGAGGCTAGTGATTGGTCAAATCTTGTCGCTTAAATCTTCTCACCTCGGTGGGCACGAGCCTTTAGATAGAAATATGCATATAACGCTGTAAAATTTTTCATTATTGAGCAAATTATATTTATTAGAATTTATATAGAGTACCTTGGTAAATTTTGGATCCTGCAAAAGTGTCGAAAGTTGGAAAATTATAGAAATCCACTTGCTTATTGTTTTGATACAATATATGAGTATAAATTTACCTAAAATTATTCGTATTTACGAAATTATAACACGATACTTAAAGAAGTGGTAAACCATACAGCTGTTTTTTTAAAAGAAATTTTCATAAAAGCTAGCAGCTTTCTTATACGATAAAATTTTTTATTTCTTCGTCATAAAAAAAAAAAAAAAAATAATAATGAAGCATCTGGGATACTCAATAAAAATTTGAAGTTCAAGATAAATAATATACATACATACAATAATATATAAAACACACCTTTTTAATCTTAAATTTAACCTTCTCTTTAACAGGCTTATTTTATATCTACAAATAATATCTGCAACTAAGACCAGCAGCCTGATGGCCAATTGGCTAGCGCTCTGGCCTTGGGTACCACAGGTTTCAGGTTCGAATCCTGGTGGGACATGGATGTTTGTGAATGGTTCGGTATCCACGTTAAACTGCAAATCCCGGTCTAGTTAACCCGAAGTGTGCACAAAATGACCGTAGAGCGACAAACCACACACCAACCAAGCCCACCCATGATTTTACTAGGTCTGATGATCGAGCGACTAGCGCTGGCTCTCGATGCCATAGGGTTCGAATTCTGGCGGAGCCAAGGATGTGTGTAGTGATTCGGAATCCACTTTAAACTCTAGGTCTAATATGACTGTTGAGCGTAGGGCTGAACGCTTTACCCCGTAAAAAGATCTTCAGCGTCACTGAATCATGTCAGACATCTATTTACGGATGCTCCATTCCAACAGAAGGTGCATCTTCTTTCCATATGGAAATGAAAGAAGATATTCCATATGGATAGATTCCATATAGAAAGAAGATATTCCATATTCCATATGGAATGGAAAGAAGAGGCACCTTCTGTTGGAATGGAGCATCCGTAAATAGATGTCTGACATGATTCAGTGACGCTGAAGATCTTTTTACGGGGTAAAGCGTTCAGCCCTACGCTCAACAGTCATATTAGACCTAGAGTTTAAAGTGGATTCCGAATCACTACACACATCCTTGGCTCCGCCAGAATTCGAACCCTATGGCATCGAGAGCCAGCGCTAGTCGCTCGATCATCAGACCTAGTAAAATCATGGGTGGGCTTGGTTGGTGTGTGGTTTGTCGCTCTACGGTCATTTTGTGCACTCTTTAGGCTAATTAGATCGCGACCTACAGTTTAACGTGGGTTCCGAACCACTCACAAACATCCATATCATTTGCCAGCATTCGAACTTAAAACCTGTGGTTCCAAAGGCCAGAGCGCTAGCCAATTGGCTATCAGGCCACATCTACCAAATGGGATAAGAGTCAACATGATTTTACTGGTTAGGACATCGTCGAGAACTGGGTTGCTACTGCTTCAGACATTGCGTGTTTGATCATTAATGCATGGTTAAGCCACTTTAAAATATACTGTTGAGCATGTAAGTCAAAGTTTTACTACTGTTTGACTTATGATAGTTACTCTTCAGATATCTAGCGAGATATCTGTCCCTAATGGGAAATTCAAAAGAATGCCTTTGGTGTAAAATTTCAACTGATCTACAGAAACAATTTTTCTAAAACAATCTTATGCCCATGGCTTTCGTATTAAACAACATATAAGATACCGACTAGTCAGAACTTAACTATGAAAAGTTCACGGCTTGATTGAATGTATTCAACTTATTATGTTTGCTATTTCATAATTACAGAGACCTCTTCTCCGATATTAGTTAAATTAAAGCATTGAAAACATTTTTTGTATTAGAATTCTGTTTAAATCCAAAGTTAAAGAAATAAAAAAAAAAAAAAAAAAAAAAGACATACTTGTTTAAGAATCGATTCAAAGAAAATATAGGATGATGCCGAGGAAAGCTTGTAGGAAAAGATTTTGTTTTGTCCAACAAATTGAATCATTATCCTGAATCTAGATAATGATTCAAAGATATTTTGGATTGCTTGCTTAAAATATTGGAGATGCGTTAGACGAGGTAACAAACCCGGTTGCTACAATAAATTTTCTTTTATGTCGGGCTATCTGCGAAAATTTCATGTTTATTCGAATGCGTGGAAAGGTAACCAACAGGTTTAAATGCAGAAACGGACATGCTAGTTTGATATGGTCCGCCAGCTCTTCTGCCTTGATTATTGCGTTGCAGTTTATTAAAGAATTGAAAATCTACAGTATTTTATGACAAGGAATTGTAGCATTTTCTAAACGCTTTTTTTTTTTTTTTTTTTTTTTTTTTTTAAATCTAAATTCTTTTGACAAAGAAAAAAAATTTAGTCAAACATATACAAAATCTATGTCGGTCGCTAAATCGCTGTTTTAGCTCCAGAATGGTGATAATTTGTCCTGTTATTCCGGGATTTTTTTTTCTGTGGCAATCTTTGCGAGAATGCAGACAACAAAAATCCCGAGATGCAAGTTTTCTTGAGGCAAAACAAATTTTATTTAAAGTTTCAAATCGATATAAAAAAAAAATGAAAATTGTTTTATTCAAATGTTTCATATTTTTAGGTACTTGCATACTGCATTAATACAACCTTATATTTATGCTTTTTACTTTCTCGTATATATAGTTCATAACATACAAATATAGTGTGAACAAAATGACAATACTTGGATTGATTTTATTTAAAAATAGAGGGATTGATGTTAAATAAAATTTAAATTTTTAATTTAACTAAAAAAAAAAAAATTGTGTTTAATAACGAAAATTTTTTTTTACTGCATTAAGCAAAAAGTCAAGTAAACGTTAGATTTTACTGATGCTACAGAATACAAATTATCTGTCTGTTTTGTGAAATATAAATTTGTGTTATAGAAATTTGTACTTTTACACGGCCTTCTTAAACTAAAATGATCTTTCTACTTGGCAGGTTTGTATATACAGATAAAGTTTTTTTAATGTTATACAGTGATTTAACCTTTAATCAAGAATATTTACAAGAATAACGGATTGGAAATCCTATGAAGCATGTTTCTTCAAAGTATTAGGGAAAGGAGGGTCTTTAAATGTATATAACCTCAATTCCCTTTACCATTCCTTTTTAATAATTATCTCCCATCACTAACATTTTCCTTCATGTCGGGAAATTTGTTATATATCATATTTATCTTGCATAATAAATAAGCAATACGATTAAGGTAAGATTAAATTAAGTAAGTGTGATGCAAGGGAAAACTTGCTCATCGTGATTCAATGCATTCTACTCATGGTACGCAAGTTAAATAAAAATTACAAGGCATTATAAATAAACCAAAAACCTTTATTTTAGATTAATGGGGGTTAAAGAAAAATATCACAGCAGTATAAAATATATACATGTCATTTTTACACGAAACGTTTAAAACAAATTGTTTTATGGAACATCTCGAATCCACAATAAGCATGTTCCTTGGAGCAATTTGAGCACGGCCGAGTCGTTTCTGGGTCATCTCTTTGGACCCATCATTTCCTAGACAATGGGAAAAAATGAGTTACACAAGTTGGATATAACTGCACTAGTATGCACCAAAAAACAAACTAACTATTTTTCCGTTACTCCGAAAATATATTTCATAAAAATTATAGTTTAAAAAAACTAAAAAACACGCTTTTAGGGTTAACAATTACTTTTTAATTTGATTAACATAAGAATAAAATGACTGACGAGAAAATGAATGTCACTGTTCTAAAAGCGTGGGGTGCTCGATATCAATCGTTATAATTTTTCACTAGTTTCATCCCGTAATGCAGAGTTAGTTTAAAAATGTCATACAATGCACCCCACGCTTTTAGAACAGTGACATTCATTTTCTCGTCTGTCATTTTATTCATGTTAAACTAAAAAGTAAAAAAAATAATTGTTAACTCTAAAAAAACTAAAAAACACGCTTTTAAACTAATATTTAAATGAGGTCCCAGTACGGAGGACTGGAACTATAGTTCTTACAATAATTTAATTGTGAGTAAAACAAAGGCTAAATGCGAATATGTCGAGCCAGCCAGGATTCGAGCAGGGAATCTCCTGATCCGTAGTCAGGCGCGTTATCCGTTGTGCCACTGTCCCACGCAGGTTTGAATGTCTTGGGTGCTTTCATTCTACATGGGGGTTAAATTGCTCTTCATAAGTTAAAATAAAATGACTAATCCTGGCGATCCTAGTCATGATGAGATAAACTTATCAAAATATTTTAGCGTCGTCGGTCCTTGACAAGTCTACAACGTTTAAACTAAATCTGATCGCTTAAAGTAGGGCAAAATCGAGCCCAAAGAGTCAGTTTCACCTGTATGTTTGTTACCAATAAAAGCGTATTAAAAAGACTTAAAGAATTGGCATGATGAAAAGTTCAATTACTGAGTTGTGCAATCTGTTTTCATTGCTCTATTTATGATCATACCATACCAAAGTTTATTAGTTTCTGGTCAAGTCTGTAAGAAATATTACAATAACTCGCGTTTATACAAGATGCAACCTCGTCAAAAACGAAGTCACAGTTCTTTAATGAATCAGTTTGACGAGTGTCGTAATGTACGACGCCCCTTAGGGCGGCATCTGATTTCCCATCAAATTGATCAACAAGTGTATTGTAGTCACGGCCCATTTTAAAGTGCCACGTCTTCAAGGTGGGTAACTTAATCAGACGTGTCCACACTTTAGCACCAAAGTTACAATACAACTAGTTTCATGCAAGTCGAATAAGGAATCTGTACCCTACCTCCTACGGACCGTGTCATCCGTACATCTCCTGGGCGGCGTAGGTGGCGTAGAGGAATCCGTCCTCCTGTTTGTTCTCCTCGTAGATCTCGCCCATCAACCGGGACATGGTGGCCACGCTTCGGTTGTTCAGCATCAGGTAGAACGTCTGCGTGGGCTTCAGCTTCAGGCGGGCCCTGAAGAGAAAAAAAAAAAGATAGATTCCAGTTAAATCAGCGACGATATTAATTTTGATATGATTAATGTTACACAACTTCATAACTCATGTGGAATAAAAGAGATAGAACTATAGCATGAAAGATGTTAAAAATATAATTACGAGACTTCAAAATTATAAATACATTGACTATTGCACAGCGATGCTGAACACACTCCAGTGACAGACCTAGATCTTCAAACTACCATTTATTTAAAACTAAAAAAAACTTAAAATTATCGTTTTACTTTATGAAACTGGTAGAAAGCATAGGCAGAGTAGGTAAAGAAAATTGCGATTAGATTCTTAATGAATGCAGAAATTCCGACTGTAAGGTCTCAAAATTTTCTAAAAGCCATATTAATCGAATAAACTTTAATCTTGATTTAAACTCAATTGTACAAAAGTAAAGTGTCATTTGTCATTAAATATAGTTCGGAAAAAACTGATCTATCGAAAGAAACGATTCAGTACAATTAGCAAGGGACAGACTACTTTAAAGTTCCAACAGGCTATCATCTCCATGTATACTAGATAAGCGAGGAAAAGTGGCAAGTTTTCCCAAAATTGGTGACGTAGTTCAAATTTTGCATAATTTTGTCATCAGATCAGAAAAGTTAAACCAAATCCTTTGATTACTCGAGATTAGAAGTCTTTTCCCATTTATGGTATTGAGTGTAATGCAATTTAAATTATGAGATTTGGAACGCATCTGATCTGGCACCCCCACTTTTAAAATGGAACTGCCATACTTGTATTAATTGATTAAATGTTCCGATTAAGAATATTGATAAATATAAAGCAGCCGTCAAATACAGCAAATTTGAATAAGTAAATTTATATACAATTGCAGAAAATGCAAGCAGGTTAAAAAAAAAAAAAAAAAAATCCCAATTAAGTGAATCTCTAAGTTACGAATGGTAGTCGAAAAAAACGACCAGTACACGTTTTCAACATCACAGGTTATGCAACAAAGACTGAAAGCTTTTTATAGGAAAACTATTCTGCATTTCTTCAAGTTAATTACAGAATTAAACATTTCGGGCAAGCAATTGCTATTCAATACTTGGTGATAAATTAAAAGCTTCCATCATCCTTGAAACATCAGTTTATTAACATTGGAGCTAAAACCCATAAGCCAAACTCAAGAATCCTCGTTTCATTTCAGTTTTTAACTTCATAACTTTGTGTCGCAAGGACAAAATATACATGTACTAAATATTCAAACTTATTTGATGCTCAAAAACGTCATGCACTGTAACACATAAAGTTAATATATGCGAGGCGTATTTGTACAGAGTACTTGGAATCCGACAAATTGGATACGACCTTCATACGATTATCTACTGCCTGACGTACTCAAGGTTGGAATTCCGAGGTAAAAGATAGTTCAGCAAATATCGAAGTTTCCTAATTTGGCGTTTATATAAACTGATTATTTATCTCTATTAAGCCTACAGCTCATTTCAGGTATAGATTAAAACAATTTTAACTTAAATTTACACTCGATTGTTCCTCCAGTAGAATTTCCTGTGCAGGAGAAGTGCACGTGATCATATGCAGTAAAATTATGATAGCGGCATGAAGTGTTTACGAATAGATACATATTGGATTGAAATATTTTCCCCTATAAACAGAAAATTTAATTTAACCTTAACTTTTAAAATTGAGTAACATGCAATTTAAATTTAAGTTCACCCATCTTCAATATATATTTTCGAAAAACAGTTATTCATATGAATAGTTTCAAATTAAGGTAATGATATATAGTTCTCCCTCATAAGAATTTAAATGATCACAGCTTGATTACATACCAACAATTATATCATGTTACGTTGTGGAACATGGATTTGGGACCCATTCTGAATTTCATACTGGAATTAACAAAAATACTTAAAACGAACCAATAATTTAAAACTCTCAAAATCAAATTTTTCCCATAATTACATCTCCCTTTTATATAAAATGTTAAATCAAATTATAAAAAACAATACATTAATTTACATTCAGGACAGGCTGGAAGAATTTAAAAAAAAAAAAAAAAAAAAAAAAAAAAAAAAAAATTGTCTTTATCCTACTCCAATTAATTCTATTCGTCATGTGTTAATTATTCGTAATTCAAGATTTTTCGTGCTAAAGTCACTAGCAATATTCTCGTTGCAACATTCACAGCACATTCGTTGTAGCCATTTGAGAACCACTTATGAATATATCTTGGCTGATATGAACTTTTTGATCTATATTGCTCTGTCTTGCTAATGTATTTTACATTTTCAGGCGTTCATGGAAAGCAATAATTTGTTTACATAAGCTAGAAAGAATTAGAAAACAACCCCTGAAGATCTTTCCGATGTCTTCAAAACAGATACTGTCAACGAAACCAATATATTCTTTATAAAAACACTAAATTAATGCAATGCAACTTTAGGAAGTGTAAAGCAATCACTTAACGATTTATTTCACAAAATTGATGAAATAACTAGATATTAATTTAATCAATAAATTATTTTTTTTGACGTCGACAAAAAGAATTTTCCAGACAGGAATATTACATCAAATTAGCAACAACTTCGGTAATTATCTCTAAAGCAGAAGTAGTCGCGCTATATTGCCAGAAGAACGAAGTCTAAACAAGGCCATTACATAAAAGATTCAAACTAAATAAAGCTGGACAAATACGACCTTCACGTGAGAGGAGTATTTAATAAGAGCAGAACCTTGTTATACTACCAGTCGTACACGTGAACCAACAACATTTCAAAGCGAATCAACGAATAATCGTTTTGTTTCTGCCGCTACGTCATCAGTGACGGTACTTGTGTGTTGTGACCACGTATCCAATACCAGTCGATATTTTAAACATCTGGAACTTAAACTAAACGCATGGAGTATTAACTATGGAAAAATTCTCCCTTTGTTTGCCATGAGTCATATCACACGGAAAAACTGAGCCGCAGCTGCGAGGACCAGTAGACGCTGGTTCTTTTCATCTGTGGATCACTAACCCAACATTCACGCGAAGCTAATACAAGGAAGTTGAGTAATATTTTGATCGTTTATAGTTGGTCAAAAATTTCAGTCACGCGTGGCCAACGTCTTTCTGGGCGATGGCCAATATATAATCCATGATAGCATCACTTACAGAAAGAATTGCGTTCTAATATTGCCTGCATATTTAGTTATTGCCTTAAAAAAAATTACATCTCGGTAATTTTATACATAGACAAACTTCTCTTTAAATACATTGGTAAATTTGATTGCATAAGTTAGTTTACTTTATCTGCAAGTAGAAATGGATTTAATTGATAAATTTAGCTATGCAAGGTTAGTTATAAATTGACGATATCAATTACTTTTGACATTGGAAAGGAAAATTAGAAAGTCTTATTGTTGAATTAAATGGCATGTTCTTTTTTTTACTCATCTTGCCACAATACATGCATCTTGCCTTACAAAACTTCATTACAATTCTTACAACTTTATTCAGATATCTTAAAACACTTAAATATTTGCGTTATAGATTTTCGTTGCATATCATGGAAAAACAAATGAAATCTAAAATTTGCTACATTTTCAGGCTTACTTGATTCCAAATAGTTTTAATACATATTTAAAACCACAAATATTTTAATGAGTAAACATTTGATCATGCAAATTAAATTAAAGCCCTCGTTGAATATATAAAACTAAGCACAAATTTACAACAGCTAAAGTTAATATTAAAATGCAACAACAACATGGACAAACAGCAACAGGAGGAAAACAAATTTACCTGACAATGCCGACAAACTGAGACATCGTCATATCCAGAGGCACCAGAAACTTCACTCGATCAAGATACGGAAGAATCCTCTCTCTATCGGATTTTTCGACGATCACCTACGAAGGATCAAGAGTCAATCATCTTTTAAAGTGAAAAAGATGACACAAACTATAAATTTTGAAATTCTACATTATGTTAGAAGCTGTATTTTATTCTAACTGAATAGTAATTCCGAGAAGTCATTAAAAAAGTTTAGAAGCATACTTTAACAAGATTGTAAAATGCAACGTATTACTTTGAACAATACATATAGAGTTGACAATCCGTTATGGAAAGTTGAGAAAGGTACACAAAGAATTACAATTTTCCTGATTAACTTTAAGTAGTCTTTATGCGCACACAAAAAAAAAATTGTACCTTTGGGAAGTATTTAAGATTCTTTCGTAAATCTATACACATCTTGGTTTCATAATAAAAATTTAAAATAAAAGTTTTGATCTAAAGGATGAAATGCTTGATAGCGGGTCATTTGATATACGAATAAAATATTACAAAATAAATTACTAACTGAGCCTGCAAGCCATTTTCCCCCCCATGTGCATCATTAAGAATAATCAGTTGAATCAAAAGAATGTTATTCTAAAGTCTTGGAGTATAAAGTCTAATCCCGTTGAGTCAATAATACCAATTGGTCAAAATACCAGTAATTCGTATCTAAATACATTTAAAGTCTTATTCAATGCATACATACAATTACAAACAGAATTAAAATTTCCTTAGATTCTGAATTATTACAACATTTATCATAAGGCGGTGTAGATAAATGAGTTTTAGAAATTCAGTTTTTAATGCATTAAGTCAGTATCCTTATAATAGAGGATTCTAGAAGTCTAGATGCAATTCTCATGACTCTGGAAACAAATTCTAAATTTTTGAAAGCTAAGCTAATATATAATTTGTTTTGAAAATCGTAACGAACCCTTCACTCAGTAGAGACAATATTAATTTAGAATGAAATTTGACAAGATTTTTAAAAAAAAATTAGATTGTCATAATTAGCAAATTGCAGTTTTGCCATTTTGTTTTATTATAAAGTTAAACAGAGTTGGTCATTTCTCTGGTACTAAGATTTTCGACTAAACATTAGTTTCACTAAAAACGTAGAATGTAATGTTGCAAGGGAGCTGTCTGAATATAAAAAATAGAGGCCCCGTGAAACTGGACGATAGCCATCTTTTCCTGGCTTCAGTTGGTTTCTTTACCTTTGAATAAAAACGAAAGGGGTTTTCCCACACATTCTCTTATCGTCCGAAATGGTTAAAACCGCATATTTCTCAATTACGTATCCAGCCAACTCTCGTCTCAAAAACAATGGAGATATACTATTAATAAATGTACAGTGAAAAAAAAAATTATCAAATTCAGACAAATTAGATAATGATAAAAATGCATTCGTTTCCTTTTAAAGAGCTTATGATCGGGTAGTAACCAAATTAAATAGAGACATCCAAACACGGTAATTTGTCTCGAGTTTATCAGCGAGACATTTACAAAAACCTTTTTAATGCTATGAAGCTTGTGAGAGATATTGTATCTTTTGTTGAAATCTCCAGGATAATGGATCAGCACTTGCGTTATCTGTACAGCCACTTCAATAACAAAAAGTGGGGGGGGTTTCCTGATGATAGCGTACGATTTTTATTTTTATTTTTCCTGAATAAACATGTTTAAAAAATAGTCTGGATTTTGTAAGCGGTTGCGACTGAAAGAATCTAGATGAAGACGAGTTCGCATATCAGGGATCATTTATAAGCAAATACGACTCGAGTACTGCGAAGTACAAATACGAGCAAGCAAATACCACTCGAGTACCGCGAAAAAAAACTAGATATACTATTTGCAAGTATTCAGCGCCATATGTAGAAAGCGCAATATTGAATTAATGTAAATGCGAAACAAACGATTTTTATCTTCTAGTACATGTTTTCAAAAGACCGAAAAAATGTTTGACTGAATTGCTATTAAAAATATTTAAAAAACTATTATCCTCTTAATGCTGTAGTCAGTGTACTTGACCAATCAGCCTGAATTTGGCGAAAATTTGAGGATGGATTACGACGAATAATGCTAACTAAAACCATTTTTAAAACCAAGTTTCTGTATTCTAAGAAATGAAATTTATAAATAGGTGCACTATTGGCTTAATAGTACGATGTAAATGTGAAACTTTAGAGCCGTTTTAAAACCTAGACAAATTTACTATAGAGATTTGGTTTGTCCCCTACGGTCTTTTTGTGCTAAGTTTGGGCTAATTAGACCAGGACCTACAGTTTAACGTGGATTCCGAGCCACTCTCAAACATCCATGGCACCGACAGATTTCGAACCTGAAGCCTGTGGTACCAGAGGTCAGAGAGCTACCCAATTGGCCATCAGGCAGCTACTACAGAGAATTCTCCGATTTGTGTCGTGAAACCACAAGAATCCCCATCTCCTTTTTAAATCGCGCGGCATGATGGCCAATAAGCTTCAGGTTCGAATCCTGGCGGTGGCATGGATGTTTGTGAGCGGTTCGGAATCCACGTTAAACTAGCCTTAGGTAAAAAAAGCCGGTTTAATTAACATAAAACGGGCACAGGATGACCGTGGAGCGACAAACCAAACCTTTTTAAATCGCAGCAATGATTTAAAATGATTAGTCTTTAATGTAGAATATTGGTCGAGTCTACTTAAAAGTTCAAAAATATTTCGCAATTCTACTGCAACAGCAATAAAATAGCATTATTGTCTGAATGTTTTCCCATCTTATTTATTGCTTTTCAGAAAATTGGCAATTATGTTTAGTTTTCTAGGGTTGCATTCTAGATCATAACTGCTATTCAAATACTCGAGGTTTAAAAAGACTTTCAATTTCTACATTAAAGAGATGACATATGGTTTACCTGAAGATTGCATTAAAAATTCTTCGTAGTCAAAGAAATAAATTGCATTTAGTCAAAATCTTAAGGGAAAAAAATATGGTCGAAGACGAAATCAGAGGCCAATACGAAGCAGAAGTTTTTAAACGATAAACTACAGCTGGATTCCGGTGAAATGTGTAATGATTGGAATTGCCCAACGGCATCTGTAAATATTGGATTGACAGATTCAATTTTCCCATCTCATTTTTATTGTTATAATATCCATATCTGAAGAATCTCAAATATTTAAGAGACAGATGTCATCGGCTTAACAAAAACGAATAAATACAGAAAAAAAAAAAAAAAACTTATCATTTCCTTATGCGTTTTATGAAGTTTATTATTATTTCTCCGCTTTTTACTTCTAGTTGAAAAGCAAGAGCTAATTTTTTTTTTTATTTTAGAACTATTATGATAATTTATATTTTCCTACGGATAATAGAGAGTTTTTGCATACCGTATTTTGGACGTCCGTTAGCTTTTTCTCCCCAGCGCGCATGCTCATTGGAAACATTACAGATACGCATGCGCAATTTCCTATGAGCATGCGCGCTGGGGAGAAAAAGCTAACGGACGTCCAAAATACGGTATGCAAAAACTCGTGATTTAAACACAAACATTAATTGTTTAGAAAGCGATATTGCCATATTTCCGGGATTTAAATTTATATCGATATGTTACACGAAGTTCATCACAGAATACATACGACCAAGAGTGGAGAATACCCTCCAAGAGGTTTCAAATTGTAGTTGCCGGTCTGTTTAGCCTAAAGTGTGCACAAGATGACTGTAGAGCGACAAACCAAAAACACCTCCAAGAGGACTTTCAGGAAAATTTTGCGAGGATAAAATCCGTTTAACTTCAACCAATCTTATTCATTTGAGTTTTTCCCGATTAGTGCTCGTTTAATTGATTGCATCGAATATATTACAGTTACATCTACGGTTCGGACTATTGGTAGAGATTTGTCCAAACTGTGGTGTATTAGTAGACTTGATAATCAAGTCTTGCGACTAATTTTTCCAATGAGAAACTCACCACTAATGGAAATAAGTCCATTTGCTTACGATAGTTTGGTTTGTATCTCTATGGTCAGCTTTTGCATTCTTTAGGCTAATTAGACAGGGACCTACAGTTTAACATGGATTCCGAACCCCTCATACATCCATGCCACCACCAGAACCTGAAGCCTATGGTACCAAAAGCCAGAGCGCCAGTCAATTAGCCATCAGGCAGCTAGTTGCTTACATGGCCACTGGTTCAAGAGGATGCAAAAAGCATTTATCTTAAAATTTCACGAAATCTTTAAATAATTTGATTTAAATTTAAGAACGTTGCTTGGTAAAAAAATATGATTTTCATTTCAAGTATATACAAAAAAGTATTAGAATTTCGGTATTTGAATCTTAGCGCTCAATATAAAATACTTTTGTTTCGAGGAAAAAAATTTCAATAATCATCTTTTCGTCTCTAGAGGGCTTAATGCACAAATTAGATTCATAGAATTATTCATATTCCATTATTGAATAAATTGTATCTAACATTTAGATTGAAAGTTATAAATTCAGTTAATTTGCTTTTGACCTCTAATCATAATTTGCAAATCTGTACATTGTAAGGGGCCCGATGGCCGAGCGACTAGAGCTCTGACGCTCGATGCCATATTTTTCGGGTTCATGTAACGGCGGTGCCATGGGCGTTTGTAGCGTTTCGGAATCCACCTTAAACCCTATGTCCCGGTCTAATATCACTAGACCATTGGGTGTAGGGCTGACAACTAACCCGTAAAAAAGGAGAGTTCTCCATGTCTTGGAATCTGCCAGTAGGCAGACGGCCTTGGCCCACCACGGCACGCCCACCTACCTGCCAGTAGACCCACCTTCTGCGCTATTGAAGTACTAAGTACATTGTAATAGAAATATTCCACACATTTTCGCAAAGCCAGGTACACAAGAAACATACATTACTCAACCGCTTCCAAGAAAAAAAGGAGAAATCACAAGTTACAGCTAGTTTCCAAAAACATCCCAGTTTTAATCTTTTTTTTTTTTTTTTTTTATTTTATTGATAAAGAAACATCTGTGAAGTTTCAATATTTTGAACTTGAGATTCACTTCTTAGCTTTGAAAACAAAAATGATAACTTGAAGGATTTCCGAGAGCGTTAAGTAATCGAACAAAGAGCGTTTTCTTGTCGCAAAACATTTGATAACGGCAGAATCAAGTTCTTAAAATAGACGTCTTTGACTTTGGATCAATGCTAGAGAGGCGTTAATGTGTCAATATAAAGATGGCGATAGTTTGATTCAAGACTTCGTTAATATGATACAAATGCTAATTTTCAATGATGGATGCAAGAGACATGTTCTGAATCAGTTTAGCATATTTACAAGCTTTAATTACTTTTTATAAATCCTCTTTATCCCGTCAAACTAAAGATCACTCGCATTTCCAACAACAAAAAAAAAAAAAAATAGTTTTTATTTTATGGTAACAACTGATCATAGAAAATGAAATGAATGATACTTTAATATTGAGGCAATGCAAAATACTTACGGGTACTTTTTTTGGAAATTTAGAACGGACTTCAGAAGACTCCATTTTCCTCATTTCTGGAAGAAAAAAATAAATTTAGATTTCTACAGTAAGTCTAGAAAATTCTGTACTAAAACTTAATTATCACTTTTGCGGAAAATACCATCAAGGATTTGACAATCCCATGGATCAGAACTAACACGAAACTAAACCAAAGAAAATAAGCATGGCAGCATAATCAATTTGCATGACCAAGTCAACCATACTAAATATTACTTGGTTTCGTATACGAATAGCTATTACGTTATTTCTGCTTGTGTCCTTATAAATAATTTTCTTTTTATATTATATACATTTTAACTTTTTTTTTTATATATCAAACTAATTTTTAAAAGCAACCAAATGATTTATGTGTAAATGAAGTGTTAAACCGAAGTGCACAATACAAAAACTCAATCGTTTCGAAAATTAAATCTGTTAAATAAAGATAAGTTTGCACCTGTTATTAAATTAAATTCTCTTATTGTAGGAAACTCCAGCCAATCTGAGGCATGATCGCCTACCTACTCGGGTATCCGATAGACTGGCGTTCTACGTCACGAGACTTTAGTATCGGTTGGTAACCTACCTTGAAATTTGGATGTTCATGATTTTATGGTTTAACCATTTAACAACAGCCTACGACATTTTGAATTTCTGATAAGTCCAAACACATTGAAAAAAGAATCTCAGCATTTCTTGGCAGATTTGATTCGGTTTGTCACTCCAAGGTTATTTTTTTTGTACACTTTAAATTGTGAGTCCCGTTTTAAGTAGCCTAATGTAGATTCCGAACCACATCACTGTGCCTAGAACGAAGCTGCCTCTCTACAATATGGGAATAATGTGGGTGAGAAGTCTAGAGCGTCACAGAGCTCAGCAGGGACCTACGGTTTAAAATGAATTCCGAACCACTATAAACACTCATGGCACCGAGCTAGAGACTTCTACAGTAAGTCTGGAAAATTCTGTACTAAAACAACTTCATTATCATCACTTTTGCGGAAATTACAATCAGGGATTTGACAATACCACGGGTCAGAACACGAAACTAAACCAAGAATTCAAGCCATTCAGGCCCCCTGATTCCGAATCACTAACAAACATTCATTCCACTGTCAGAATTAGAACCCAAAGCCTGTGGTACCAAAAGGTCAGAGCGTTAGCCAATTTGACATCAGGCCGCCATTTCCGGCAGAGGAAAAACGATAAATTACAATTTTAAAGCTTGAAATCCTTATGAAAGAACTTAATTATTGACAAGAATAATATTGATGATCCAGTTATATTTTATTTAGCAACAAATGAAAAAAATTCCTGTCCTTTTATTTTGCAATGGTCATTGAAATCCAGAATTAAAAAATGTTTCAATTGAAATAGAGAAAATAACTACTTAAAGTCTCCCATATTTTCATATATAAATTCATTCATATGAACACAATTTTTTTTAATTGACTATGTGTTCGCCGTTTACTCACATTGATAAAAAAGTCGTAGTTCTTATAATGAAGTTTTTGTATTCAATTTAAAACGATTATTAGAGATCTGGATATACATTTTATTCAGTTGCATTTCACGACAAATGCAAGCGAATAAAAGATGTTCAACTTCTTAAGTTATCTGGTAAAAATTCGTATTTTAATAGGGGCATAAAATTTCTATGCTGCACTTAAAGAGGTTCTTGATGTTTTATAGAGATGTTCCGAAATATTACAATTTTATTTAATTTTTATGCATAACCTCAGTACTAAACAGAGCAAGTAAATGTATCAATAACAAGTGCTACATAAAAATTGATGCAAGTTTTGCTTATCAAAAAGACTTAAACAAAAATACCATGTTTATAAAACGATAAATCTATCCTTCAAATAACCCAATTTATATCGATTACATCCAAGATCATTTCGACCAAATATTTATTCACCTACTTCAAATAGATTGGACTACCGAAATGGAAATAGATTAATCGGTTGCCAATCAGCAATAATTTAAAATCCAAATCTTGAAACACTGACCTAGTTTTGTGCATTCAATAAAATAAAAATCTATGCAATTTAACTAGAACAAATAGGGTTATTTTTATCAGATTGATAGGACGGAGTTTCAAGTCTCATCTTTCATCAGATATACATCGGAAGGGTTTTCAGAGTTATCTTTCCGACTTCGAAACTACATTATCTAAAATTACACTGCAACGAAATATTTGTATGTAAAAAAAAATTTACCAATTTAGATTTATCAGGTGTTAACCAGTTTTATCACTTATTTCATCGGAATTTCAGTATACAATGCCAAGGTTTTTTTATAGTTTTTTTCTATATTTTGAAATTTTTTGCAATAGACGCATTATTTCTCGCATCATAAGGGAAATATAACTATAGCTCAAAATATTAATATTCAGTGTTTTGCCCCAGATAAAAAATTTGCATGTAAACTATAAATAATCTGAACTTCTAATAAAATCAATAAAAATAGCATGTATTATTTTTTAACACGCATATTATTCAATACCTTATTCTACATAAACTTCAAATATAGAAAATTAAATTTAATTTTGACAATTTCTCTTTTCGATTTAGACAATTTTACGGAGTTTTTTTGCCCTCAACTTTTATAGTGCGTGTATTTTTTCCCCCAATGCCACCAGTATCATGTGCGAGATACGATGACATTAAAGTTTTGGATAGATCTATGGATGGCTGGAAATATATCGAGCATTAATTTGAATAAATCCTACGATCAGAACACAATACTTTTTGAATCCATAGTACAATTGCGTCTCACTAGCGAAGAATAGAGTATGAATCTTTAAAGAATAAATTAAAGCCAAACTTAAAGAAAATTTGAAGTATAACAGCATTTTAATTTAAGGAATTTATTTGCTGTGGATTTTAAGAGTCGTTTGTTTCGCATTATGGAACATTAACATGTTCCATAATGCATACTTGAAATTTCTTTAAAAAAAAAATAAACATTTCTTTACTAAGATGCAAGTGTCTACAAGTTATAATTATTAAAATTCCTTCCAAGTTAACATTTGGATAATGACAAAATTTGTTATAAATTTAACCACAAAATATGTTCAAGTAAAGACATCAAGGTTTCAATAACAAAAAGAAACAACTCAAATATTCCAATTTCGCAAGAATTATCAACTTAATTTCAATTATAGTGTGAACAATGTCATTTCGTTACAAAAAACTAGAGAAAATGAAACAAAAATAAGTAAAAGATTAACTTTGAAAATAGATTGTGAACTTTGAATGCAGCTAGGAAATTCTAGGATTCCAAGTCTTCACAAAACCCCCATTTTAAAATATGTTCAGATAAAATATAAATTTAGCGAAATAAGATCTAGCTCAAAATCTGTCGTTATAAACTCTTAAACGCATGATAAATTATCGAATTAAAAACGTTGCGCTCTATGCAACGAGATCATATTTCGTCGAAAATTATCTAGATAATTTATTTCAACAGATTTCTTTCTTTTTAATAAGTCCAGAATACTTCAAAAGTAATTTAAACATTTTTATAAAAGAAGGAATAACAGTTCAATTAGCAGTCGAGTATTTTTTATTTTCAATTTATACCACGATGTAGTGTACAACTTCGTTGCTTATACGGGTGGAAAAAAAACGAGCACTTCTCGATTTAACATTCTACGTTTTAGATTTTTTGTTATTTCTAATCCCTTTAAATGCATCGAATATAAACAGACAATAAATCATGGGAGAATGCGAGTATTTATAGAAGACTGAAAATACACAAATGGCTTTGCATTCATTTACAAGGATTGTAAATTTTGAAATTCGAAAAAGGAGTTTTTTTTCTGCACATGTTTCCGAATAATTCAAATGTGCTATTTAAAAGAGGAAGGGGCACATTTATTAAATATCGACAATCATTACCAATTATAAAAAATAAACGTGCAAAAAGAAATTATGCACTTATGGCAACAGAACACGAATGTTAAGAGACAAATGAAAAGACTTGATATTCAAACCATGCCAATTTCTCCTCTACAAATGTAGGAAGTTCATTCGACACCTTTTCAGGAAGTAACATAGTGCATGCAACTTAAGGCCGGCATATTGTAGACAATAATTTGTCCATTAAGTTAAGAGAAGAAAAAAATGATCGCAAGAAATGAGAAAACTAATTGCAAGCTTGTGTTCGTGAAGATATTAAAAAAAAATTCCCATTGGTAATTTATAAACAGATAGCATTCGCAATTAATAATTTAATTTTACTTGTAAAACTGTTTAGAATATCTCCAACTTATTTTTACTAGCCATTTTAGAAGAAACTACACCCTAAATACTTATTTTGAAGATATACTATAAAAAGAGAGTTTAGTTCGATATTTTCAATTAAGTATTCTCAGAAAATTCTTAATTAGAATTCATTATGTTAGTATGTTCCAAGTTCGCCTAATAAAAAAGGCATCAAAAATTAAAGATGCATTAAATAATCTTCACATTGGATAATATTCGCACAGGCTCCAGTGAAAATTCAAATTTAATTCATTTTGAAAAAACTTTTAAATTGACATGCAATACGAAGTCGAAAACTGAAGTCGTCGCTCAGTGAAGATTATAATTATAATGCTTATATTAATTAGAAAACCCGTTTTATGTATTTCTAACTCCTTTAAAATAAACAACAATCATGAACTCCTGGATTTCATGTCAAGTAGGGAAAAAAATTATTTCTTGAAGAGATTAAGCATCCTTTAGCACTTCATCACAACTAATACAACAATGTTTACAAGTTAGCATACAATAAACAATAAGAAGAGAAAGTAAATGCACTTACCCAAAGACCGTCGCTCTTTGAATGTCTTGCGACGCTGTTGTTGAGGTGGCAAACTTTTCGGTGGGGCCAATAGCGACACATTAACTATTTTAGGCCATGGGATAGGCTTTTCGCAATAGGCACAGCTATGTCGTTGAACAGAGAACATTTTTTTTCTTTCTTTTTTAAAGAAATCCTTCAAAAAGTCTTTTTAAAAGAGATAAATATATCTTTAAGTCAAAAAACACAAACAAATTGTAACGCTGAAAATTCTTATGCTGAAAGCTTTCTCATAGGCCGAGAAGCCAGAAACACGAAATAAACCAACAGATGTTTTCATACCACACCACGCTAAACAGAAAGCAGACGATATCGAGATAGCTGGAATATTTTGAAAATCGCTCCTTTATCCATTTGGCAGGGGGCGCTGGCGTCTCTGCGCGTCAGCTGACCAGATTGGGTTTATCGAACTGGTTGGGAAATTTGAATTTTTTCCCCAAAGAAACAGCCTTCGGAGTTTTGTGCGATTTCTTTCTGAAAAATAATTGCACGTGTTGGGTCCCTGTTTCTGGTGACTCAACAAAACTGCGTGCTGTTTATAAGGGAGATAATAATTTCTATCAGCTGTTTACCGCTTTTCTAATAAAATAACTTTCCAACTTTCATTATCATTTTTCTTAATAGGTAGAAGTGTGATGCAGTGTTTTTTTTTAATTTTTTAATTAAATCTTTTTTTTTTAATGTTCATGTCTTATTATTTCAATTTATTTTTATTTTTAATCATTCAATATATATTGCCATTTTTTTAAACAAGTTATTTTAATTATGATGAGTTTTCAGAAAAAAGGAGAGTTTTGGGTAAAAAGTGTGTCATGAAATGTACTCATGTATTGATATTATTATTCAGGGCTTTACAATTTCATTACTATAAATTTATTACTATTACTAGGCTTACAAATTTTATTATTATTCAGGCTTACTGCTAAATTTTTAAGTACAAAACAATCACTCAAAAGGAGGCTAGAAATTCTTCAAAGCACGTTTGAGTCGATATTTTTTTTTCTGTCTTTCTCCCACATCTTGCACAGATTTCAGGTTCGAATCCTGGCGGTGGCATGGATATTTGTTAGTGATTTGGGATCCCTTATTAGACCACGTTAAGCTGTAAGACCCGGTCTAATTAGTCCAAAGTGTGCACAAAAATGACCGTAGAGCGACAAACCAAACGTACATCTTGCGCGGCCTGATGGCCAATTGGCTAGCGTTCTGTAATTTGGTACAACAGGCTACAGGTTCAAATCCAGGCGGTAGCATGGATGTTTGTGAGTGGTTCGGAATCCCCGTTAATCTGTAGGTCCCAGTATAATTAGCCCAAAGGGTGTAGAAAATTACCGTAGGACGACAAACCAACTTACATCCCGTGTGTTCATTCAAATATATGGTCTATAATATATAAATAAAAATTCAAATGGTGTGTGTTCTTATATATGTGGATTACTTTCGACGTCCATAATTGGAAAGCATCACATGCTTGGAGAACATTCAGCTTTGTATGTCGCGCCAGAGCATATTGCATGGACGAAAACCTGGAAAACTCCCATCAGGCTACTGATTGTTGATGCGATATGTTTACACATGCTTTTAACAGTAAAAATTCGTAATTGTTAAATGATAAATGCTTTAATCAGATATAAGATACAAAATAAGCAAATGTATTTGAGGGAAAAGGCTCAACTGGAGATGTGGATACCACTTTCGGCTTGCCATCTAAGAGAACATGAGTTCAAAACTCGAGAAGAAATGCCAAGTCGATTTTTTGTTATGATCATGCTGGATATGGGCACTTATAAAAAATCCATTTTCCAGAAAGACTTCGATAAAGTTTAAAGAGGAAGGGGGACGAATACATCTCATAATTGTCACATTTGGGAGTTGTTCATTTGTTCCAAATTGTGATGGCAATGTGCCAGCATTCGTCCCCTGCGCGGTGTTGCCCGGGAAATAATAAATTAATAATATAGGAAATAATAATCCCCCGTTTTTGCGAGAAAATGCGTGGCATTTGAGAACAAGTTAATGGGATTTTTCCCCCTTCAGATAATATATTTAATATCATTGTTTTTCGCTAATCCGAGTCAATATTTTGTGATCAGAATTTTTGACTCATAATCATTCGCAAACGTGTAATTTAAACGAAAACTTAATGTGTGTAATCAGCTGAATTTTAAGATTCTAGTTCTTCACATTATTATACCATTTTTTTTTCAATCAAACTACTTACGAATGTATTAGTAATTTATTTTTTTGGCTGTAATGAAGACGGCCTCCCCCCGCCCCTAAAAAATTCTAGAGAATATAGGTGTTACTTAATTGATGTGTCATATTTTTCGTTACGTTTACGCGTATACATTAAGATTTATTTTCTTGAAAAAGAACCCTTTTGGAACCTTTTTGGTACAAAATAACAAATTCAGAGAAAAAAGACTCAACTTTTAAGTGGCATATTTTTTATGTTATGCTGGAACAAACACATATATAACCCTTTTTCAATTCCTTCTATTAGCTCACACTTTCCCTATATATATCTTGTTCAAATTTTCAATCTTTAATAAAATACTTTTTATTCATCCACATTTTTTTTTAACTTGTAGTGGATGACACTGGATGTTAATACAGTTTTTTCAAATATTAATTCAGTAATTAAATTTAATAAATTAATTAAATTTTTTTTAGATTTAAGTTGCATATATCTACCAATAGATGGCACCAGATAAACTTAAAAAAAAATGATTGAAAATTATTTCTAAAGGACTTTCTGCAATATAGTGAAAAAAAAGTAGGCACTGACTTAAATGTTTTTTTTAATATTACTTGTTATATCTATAGATACTTTTAAAAAGCCAGAACATCTTTTATTTAATTGACATCAAAGAAAAATGTTTTTTTCTGCATTTTCTATCGCTAAAATTTGTTCACATTTTATTCATTGAAAAAAAAATAGTGAATAGCTAGAAAATTTTATAACGCTGTATATCTCTAGATAAATCTATCTTACAAAATTTTGAAGTGTGATTCTCAATAATTGGAGCATGGCATATTCTTCCTGTTTAATTGTACTGCACGTTCAATGGAAGAAAATAAATGAAAGTAAACTAAAAAAGAAACATATAGATTTTAGTCGGCATTCACAACTAATGGTCTGATTTACTGGAATTTTTGGAAAACAAAATAGAACATCTTAACTCCTGACTCACGGTCCAGTAGTAATACAAGTAAACATTGTGTTGAAGTCATTGCTTTCAGAAATAAGACCCGAAGCCTATCATTGTCTCGCATTGATAATTAGGTTGCCTTGTACAGATTTTCTCACATTTGACAAACAAACGTTGGCCAATTATTACTATCCTAAAGCTTTTCCAGAAGACAATAACTCATTGGACAGTAGTCAAGTGCTGTTCATAATAAATTATGTGTAATATGAAGTCCTAAATGTAAAAAAGGGAGAGAGAATTTTAGAACTTGCTTTGAGATCATCAATAATTAATTTGGATATTGATTAAATTTTCATCTGTATTTATACAACTAGAACTAAGACATTTAACAAATAATGTTTAGGACTTCGACCATAATTAAAACTATTGGCGTTGTTTTATATATTTTCAAGATGGGGAAATAAAATGTTTAAGAAAAACCACTTTCAGATTTTTGTGGAAATTAATATAAAATATTGAACTTCAAAAGTCGGATGCGTTTTTTCCCCAAATTCTTTTGTCTACAGAAAAGCAAAGATATACAGAAATACCATAAAGATTTAAATTTGCCACAGCGTAGAGATATTGAATCTAATCATTATTTACTTTACAAAGATATCAAAGTTGTATGGGTTTTTTCCCAGTAATTTTTTTATGCAAGAAAACGAATTAATCCTAAGTAAATAAAACGTTACTCAACTTAAAAATTTAAATTAATGATTTTTAAATCATTAATTTATTTCTTCCTGAAAAAAAAAAATCTTCACTATTACATAGTTTTCAGAAAAGAATTGTGCAATGAAACTTTTAGACAAATGATATTATTTCCCAATTTACCTGAGATAGGGAATTATTCCCAATAATTTTTTTTCTATCTAATGCAGTTGGTAAACACTCAGACAGCTTGGTCCTGGATGCCTTAAGGTAAGCGCTGCACAGACGTACTCACTTTGCATTACCCAGGGGGGCGTGTCACTTGAAGATAAGCCACGGAGTAACAATGCCCCCGCAACACTCAACGATCATATTGGACTGGGACCTACGGTTTAAAGTGGATTCCGAACCACTACAAACATCCATGGCACCGCCGGGACTCGAACCCGAAACCTGTGGTACCGAGCGCTAGAGCGCTAGCCACTCGCCCATTCAGGCCCTCATTCCCAATATAAAATATGATATATACATTTGAAATTATAGAGGCAGATATGTAGTAAATGCAGCGTTTCGCAGGATGCCCCATCAAAGATTTATTTAATAGAAAGGTGTTAACCTTAAATCAATGGTTCCTAAATTGGGCGATAGCACTGAAAGCTTCAAAAAGAAATGAAAGTAGTGAAATCATAGAGGAAGAGAAGATAAGAAAACTTAGAAAAAACTATTCGTATATTTTTCTTTTGTGTAATAGTCGCAAAAGCAGATACCTTCAAAATTATTCTAGATTATAGCCTGCATTAGAAAAGCTTTTAATTGCATTTCTGTCCTCATATTTCATGGAAAATCGGTCTAGCTCAGTCACAAATTTATTTGTTTATTTTTAAAGAAAAGAAAAAAAAAACCGACTACGAAAGATAAAAAACTGCAAATAGCAAATTGTGATGATTTAAGAACAGTGATGACAAAAAATAGAGGTCTGATGGTCGATTGACTAGCACTCTAGCGCTCGGTGCCATAGGTTTTTGGGTTCGAGTTCCGGCGGCGTCATGGATGCTTGCATTGGTTCGGTATAAACAGTAGGTCCTTGTCTAATATGACTGTAGAGCGTAGAGCTGACAACCCTACACCGTAAAAATCAAATATCACTTATCTTGAAATTTACGAGTAGGCAGACGGCTTTTTGGCACACCTTGGGGCTGTGGCGATAATGAAAAAGAAGAAGGTGACAAAAATAGAAGCGAGGATTAATATTTTGATATCAGCTCCCCCAGATTTACCCTTCTCATTAGGATTATTTAAAACACTATTCGTAATTTTTGTTTTCATATTATCTTAATTTTTTGCATGTAATGTGAATGTTATTGCGTTGATTTTAATAAAGAATTGTATAATTTCAAAAGTGCTTCAAGCTTATTTATTTCCAACATCTTTATTTGTTATGTTTCAAGACATAGGAAGATTACATATACATAAAAGAACACATTTGTTTTATATTTTTGTTCGTTCTCTTAAAAAAGATTGATTTACATAAGGTGAGGACATTGGATTAATTATTATTATTATTATTATTATTATTTTTTTTTTTGAAAAGGAAGAAGTAGAACAAATAAATTTGGGAATCAGTGATATAGGAGGACATAGTAATTTTAGAGATTCCAGAAAAATAATTATCATTCTACATTGCATATCATGCAAATTATGTCATACAAAGCACGATGCAAAGCAGCGTGAATTAAGGGACAATGAAACTGATCATTTGAGCAGAAACCCTCTAAAGAATGAATGTAAAGCAGACTTATAATTGATAACAAGTGCATAATTGATAATACCTGTTATCAAGTGCATTGTTCCAGTTTCATTTAACGCATTCGTACCTTGCCCTATTTCACGGTGGGAAATTCATTGGCTTGTGCCGTCATTTAAGAAACTGTTTCTATGATAATTTTGGACTATGCGATTCCGAAGTGCCTGTAACTTCTATCCTTTAAAGGCATGTCTATTTTTTATTATCTATTAAAAAAGACATATTTGAGTAAGGAAATAAAAGCAACGAGACGCTAAGGGATACAATTTCAAAACGCAAGTATAGTTAGACCACAGATTGTGAGATGAAATCGACAAGCGTCGAAGTCAGAAGGATTCAAATGGAGCATCGAAATAGGGGAGACACGTATTTTTTTAGGGTTCTTTATTGTAATGAGAATTATTTTAATTTTTAATAATTAATATTTTATATTACATAATATCAAAAGAAAAATAAGTGAAAAAATTTTACAATAAATATTGAATTTTTGTCTTTCAAAATTGTTTTGCGCCGTGTATGTCTCATTAGCATCACTTACAAGTAATCAATTCGTCCGTTTCCGCCTTTAAACCTGATGCTTACCTTTCCACACAACAACAGATGGCTTGATTTGGTTTGTCGCTCTACAATCATTTTTTGCACTTAGGCTAATTAGACCGGGACCTATAGTTTCACGTGGATTCCGAATCACTAACAAACATCCCAGCCACCGCCAGGATTTGAACCTGAAGCCTGTAAGGAATCAAAGACCAGAGCGCTAGCCAATTAGCCATCAGGCCGCAACAATAATAGATGGTAAAATATTTCTTTAAATTGTGTAGTTCGCTTAATCGTTTCCTGTTGACTAGTCAAAATATTTGCCACGCATCTTCCATTACCATTTTTACGGATTGTACTCATGAAACGACATTCACTCTCCCAGTGATACATACGAAACAATTAATTGAGTGCCACATATCTAAAATGTGCCACCCAACAGCGGAATGTAATAACACTCACTTTTTAAAATTATTTTCGATTTTAATTAGAAATATTTCATCAAAAATACAAATTTAAACTTTGTCCTTCATCAGTGGCGCAACAGCCCTATGGTGAGCCAAGGTCGTCTATCCACCGGCAGATATCCGAATGGACTTTGAATAACTTATTTTCTATGGTATCACTGCACCTGTGTAGGACGCATGGCAGTCAGTCATAAATTTGGCACTAGCTGCATCTTAGGACGGGTATGTATCAGGCTCGCAGTGTTGAAATAATTCGCAGGCTTGGCGTACGCGTAAAAATAATAATAATAATAATAATAAATTTTATTATTAAATTTCCTCATCTACATATTATGTGAGTCTATAGAAAAGAAATTTCCTCCCAAATTATTGTATTCTAAATATAAATCCTTTTAGTTGTAACCCTGTGGAGTGCAGCGTAGATCTATCTCCTCGTGGTGCACTCCGGGCAACGTCTGATACGGCAAAGTGATCTACAAATACGGCCTTATCTTGGTTCTCAATGTGAGTTCTTTAGAGTTCTGCAATGAAATGCAGGTGGTTTGTTTTATTATCATCGGTGGCATTGCTATGGCTTTTCTGTGGTCACGATTGTCTCATCAAACCCCTTCACAGAAATAAACCGACACCTGACCCTCTCTGTCTCCTGTGTGATAACCAGGAAGAAAAGGATATGCCTCACCTTGCTTCCCGTTCTGCATTGCCTCCAGTTTCTTTATGGAAGCGTCATTGGATTGCCGGACTTAAGTGGATGGATTAACTGTTATCATTTGTTTCTATATTGTTTTTTGTATTTATTATTAGTTTTTTGATATCTTTTGTCTTGCAAACTCGCCATTGGGAAAAAAAGCTGTAGCCTTGTACTATGTCGGCTGTTACAAAAATAAAAACAAATCATACAAGTTCCAGAACATATCAAACAAAATGGTTTGTAAATATGATGTGATTGAAAAAAATAAAACGACTGCCTGTGCAATTTGTAAAGAAAAAAATTCCACACGAAAAAACAATAATTCTGACTAATTTTCAAATATAGATTATGTAAGTGATTTACTGTCCTTGTGTAAAATCAATCAGCATTTTAATGAATTGAATGAAAATTTCAAGGAAATAGTGAAATTATATTAATGATGTTTGAAAATATTAACATATCTATTACGAAATTTAACATCGTCATTATTTGAAAATTAAATATTTCTCTAATTACGAAAGCATTTTTAAAAGACAATAATTTGTGAAAATACGCTTGATAAGGAAATGCAATTAAAAATATTTAGTCATTATACACGAAATAGAACGACCTTTCCAGGAGAGATTTAACCAATTAGAAAATTAGAAAAATACATTTAATCTTATTTTATATTCATACAAAAAGGAATTCGAAAAAATAGAGCTAACCGAATTTATGTGGCTAGGTATTCATAATTTAGCTATGGAATTTGTTGAATTTTGGTACAACTTGACGTGAAAAAGTAAATTTGAGAACTTGATTTCCGAAATAGAAGAAAATATTTCTGAAAATAGCGCAGATAATAATCCCACTCTAAAAATTGCATCTTTTAACGATGTTTAGGTACACATATTCGTGTGAAAAATTGCTTTCCTCTATTAATTTTGTAAAATCTACCAACGGAAATAAAGTGGCAAATGAATTAAACTAATGAATACGGAATACGAACCTAATATTAAGAAATAACTAATGCGAAACTATCTGAAAACAAACAACAACAGATTTCACATTAAATAAACATTTATCAACTTTATTATTCATACGCATATCTGCAATTATGTCTGCTAATAAAGAATATTTCATGATATACATGTGCCTTTCATTCTTTCTTGTTTATTTAAATACTCAGTGGCATGGCGACATTGTGTAACCCGGTGCAATAATTCATATCATCACTCCATGGATATCAATTTTTTTATACCGAGCTTTATTTTTTGCTCTTCACTTGCAAAATTAAAAGTTATAAAACAAAAAAGAAGGAAGAGAGATTTTATTTTAAGAGGATTCTAAAAGTAGTACTCTCCTACTCTCCTCTCCCCCCTTCCCCTAAAAAAAAGGTCAACTGTCAGGCTTTTCTGTTTGACAAATCAAATTTTTCAACTGACAAATTTTTGATGTTTTCAAATATTAGGCATCATTTTAATCATACACTCCCCTTTCTAAATGGCGTCACTGACTTAATGATCCACGGGTTGGTATTAAAAAATAATGAACAAAATTTGACCTACTTTTAAAAAAGATTAGCCATCACCGACCTAGATGACTAGGAATTGCATAGCAATGTTGGGTTAGAAATACTTTCCAGTTACTGTAAATAGCATGGCATGGGTACTCTTCATCGCACATACTGATAGCAGTAGGATGATATCAACGCGGAACTAGTCAATATACGTGTGATTTATGGGTCTACGGAGTGCAATGGTTGAGCTGCATAGAGCAGCCCATTTGATTAGACGTACTCTTGCAATGGCTACTTTAGATTTTTAATTTTTCAATTTGTCAGTTGAAAAATTTGATTTGCCAAACAGAAAAACTTGACAGTTGACCTTTTCTTTTTGGGAAGGGGGGAGGAGGGTCTCCCTTTTAAAATACTCTTAAAGAAAGTTTGCGTTTCTTTTTTGTTTAGTCTACACCAGGGATCTCCAAACTTTCCAGCCTTAGGGTCATACTGTTTACTTCAGTAAGTATCAAGGGCCAAAACCGTTTTAATTTTTCTGCCATTATCTATCGCCGAGTACGTGCTAGTACCACGTACGACTAGTCGCCGAGTACGTGCTCTGAGAGCATACGCATGCTAAATTCGCTGCTTCAGTTACTACAATTATTATTGTATGTATCGATACGACCGTGGCGCTTGACGACATCTAGTGGTCGGTTTCATTAGCGTTCATTTAGCTTTTCCGTGCCTGAGGGATTTTCAGGATAAAAATCATACGTTTGATTCAGGATATATACATTCCAAACATCGATATATATACATATGCGATACTCTTTACCCAACTTAACTACCGAGGGTAACCGCGGGATGTTCACTAGTTTATAATATTAGTGGGATTCATTTCAATTATTTGTTATGCTTAAGTTAAATTTTCTGAGCATTATGCTTGTCATTAAGCTTTATCTAGCAAGTAAATAAAACCGAGTTATTATCATTCTGTCTTATTACAGCAACAATAAGCTATTCGTTGTAGTGGGCCGGATTGATGACACTGACGGGCCGGGTTTGGCCCGCGGGCCGTAGTTTGGAGACCCCTGATCTACACCAACGGTAATCTGAGAGGGATTCCAGAGAACCATCGTGAAGTAATTACAGACTTGAAGGAGATTGTACTAGGTCAGTCTTCAAGCAATCAAGTTCGTGTTCTTGAGCTATGGCGCACCATTTAGCAGGATCTAGAGGATTCTACGTGAAAACAACATACAAACGTTGTTTACCTTTGTACTGGTGTCTTCCTGACAGTGAAAATATCAAAAATAAAAGGATCCCTTGTAAATGAGCGGCTTTTTAATTAATGTACATCAACAAAAGTAATATGGTCCAACAATGGGGAATTACATACTAGAATTCGACATTCGAAATTCTACTTCTGAAGTTAAATTAGGCATTCGAATTTTTTATGTACGAGCTGTTATGAAAGTCTTCCATCTGCGGTGCATGGAATTACAAATTTTTTGAAACATGTAGGGCATGTCACGGAGTTTCCTGCAGCTGTTGTGATGTGTGCAGCTAGTTCTCCTGCTCTGTCAACAGGGGTGCCATACATCTGTGACTTGATAAAAATATGTTCTCAAAAAAAGTGATCAAGGTATGATAGGTCCAGTGATTGAGCAGGAACAATCCATGCAACTACCATCTATTATTGGACAAATGTGACGTTTAAAGCCTTTTTAAGTACGAATCTTGTAATTTACTTGGTTTTCCCATGTGAGTGTTTAATTCAAACATGGCCATCAGGCTTGTGGTAACATGATACAAACCCGGAATTTCTTACTTATCTGCAGTTATTATGATAGAGAATTTCGGTCAAAATGGTCGGCATTTGAAAGCAGAAACATTTTGCAATACATTCCGGAAAGCATAAAATTTTATATGTGTCAATGATTCATAAATTAAGAAAAGTTATCTCATAAATATATTCATTCTATCATTCTAATTTTAAAAGCTGGATAATTACACTATTTACAAAGAGATTAATGTGATTTTTACTTGTTAAATATTAAAAATATCTATTTTCAATGTTCAAAAATTAGAAATGAATTTATGTTGTTGTTTCTTATCCCACTTGGTCGACAGCAACATCTAAACCAAATCCAAGAACCCATGTCTTAAAATGAAAAGTGATGATAAAGAGTAAAAAATGCAGCATCTTTTTTTCCTTGACCTTGCGGCAACAAAGACATGGTGTACCCAAAGGGAGAAGTCTGACTTTACCCTACCCAGTTATACCTACTATTATATATATTATTATGAAAATAGAAACTACGAATAACGCTAAAAATTATTCTAATGAGAAGGATGATTTACCAGATGCATTGTTATCCTCTATTCTATTTTTGTCAAGAATATTCTTAAATTACTAAAATTGAAACTGGGTACCCCTTTTAGTCGTCTTTTACGGCATGCATGGGCTACAATGGAGCTATTTTAACCCAGACCCACACAGTACCGAAATGTTTTTATTACTATTACATGATATACATATTTTTCTCGAAACCACATGAGGAAGTATTATAGAATTTATACAAAAAGAAAAAAAATTATATTTACTGATATAAACATTTTACAGTTGCAAAAAATGTTAAATTTTTTCCTGTTCCTTTAAATTCCACACAAACTAATTTTACTACACCAACAGCTTTCAAAACTTTTTTTCTCTTTCTAATGCAGCTGGCAAACACAGACAGCTTGGTCTTTGGATGCCTTAAGGCAAGTGCTGCAGAGACGTACTCACTTTGCATTGCCCAGGGGGAGCGCGTAACTTGAAGATAAGCCACGGACGCGGAGTCACAATGCCTCCGCAACGCTCTACGATCCTATTAGACCGGGACCTACTGTTTAAAGTGGATTCCGAACCACTACAAACAACAACGGCACCGCCGGGACTCGAACCCGAAACCTGTTGTACCGAGCGCCGGAGCGCTAGCCACTCGGCCATTTAGGCCCTGCTTTCAAAACTTGATTTTAAATTTTTAAAATAATAGAGTTGTCATTGAATTGCAGCACATTTACTACTATATTGATACTAATCACGCAATATTTAATAACTCAATATTTTTTGTTTAAAATATTAATTCGCTACTATTTTGCTATTATCTCATTGTATTTTTAAATGACGAAACCAGCATAACAACTTGAAATAGGGGAATAAATATTTTTCGAACAATGTGAGAAACAAGTTATCAGTAAGTAAATTAATCATTAGAGAGTTTTTGCATACCGTAATTCGGACGTCCGTTAGCTTTTTCTCCCTAGTGCGCAAGCTCATAGGAAATTGCGCATGCGTATCTGTAATAATGTTTCCTATGAGCATGCGCGCTAGGGAGAAAAAGCTAACGGACGTCCGAATTACGGTATGCAAAAACTCTCTATTTTTAAAAGTGAAAATTATCATCAGCGGTTATTATCCCGCTCTTTCAAGATTATAACAAGTCGGTAAAAGTCCGGAAATATGCCGGGATTCCACAGAGAATTGCAAATTATCTGTAATCTATTATCAAACTGAATTACAAACTGCTAAAAATATATAATCTTAAAATGTTATTTCCCCTTTTATTTATTGGAATATTAAAAAAAAACTACTTTTAAAATTAATATTTCATGTAAATTCTTAAATATAACATTGTTTTGTTTAATCCTTTAAAGCAGTAGTTCACAAACTTCTTGTTTTACCGTTTTTCAAATAAAAAAATAAATAAATAAATAAAATAAAAAATAAAAAAAAAAGACAATTTCATTTTCAAAGAGAATTTTTTATAATGCAGATAAATCAAATTTTTTTTTTCATAATAACGTAAATGATTATTAATGATACAATAGTAAAATCAAGATAAAATAAATAAAATAAAAATATAATAGGCTTGACCAGTACACAGCTTATAAATAAAATTTAGCATTTAATGTAAGAACAAAGAGCATAACAGCAATCTTAAAAAATAAAACACTATAGAATTCCTAAAGATTTTCTTTGCTTGAAAAATCTCGTTTTCACTTAGAAATAAAATTGCCTGTGCTTTCACCAGACGATTCTTTTAGAACAATTTTACATTCATTTAATTATTTATTTATATAATTATTTAGCTCGTGAAAGGAATTTAAATAAATATTATGTATCAAAAAGTCCGTGAAAAATTTAAAATAAAGTTCCAGCTCTTAAAAGAAATTTAAAAAAAATTAACCAATAAGAAACGTTGGAAGTCGTCCGAGACACGAAAACTCCAGCTCTTCTAAACAATATCCATAATTGTATGGGTTAAAAATAATAATAATAAAAAAAAAAAAAAAAAAAAAAAACCTCAGCGCCACCCAAATATTTACATTGTTTAAGCAAAGAAACAGAATAAAAAAAGTAAAAAGAAAATTATATACTTATGCATCTATCTACAATTTAAAACATAGCAAATAAAGATTTTGAAAATAAGACAGGTTGAAATTATAGAATTATTTATTATTGCTGCACACAGAAAATAATACATACACGAAGTAAGTTAGTTTAACGATGGATAATATGAAAATAAAAACTACGAATAACATTAAAAAACATTTTAAACATTTAACACTAAAAATAATTCTAATAAGAAGGATGATCTACCTGATACTCTACTATCCTTGGCTCTATTTTCTCAGCAGTATTCTTAAATTACCGAAATTCGATACAAGCAATCGTTTTCTTCTTTTTTTTAAAAAACAAATTTGCGACTACATTAAAACCATGTTCCGCTAAACATGAAAAAGAAAATGAAGAAATCTTTTATCCCTTTTTTCCAATAAAATGTAATTTCTGATGTTTCTTTACTTTTTTCATTAATTATGTCATTTATTTTACATGTAGAAATATTAAAATCATTTTTTCACATCCTTTTTTTAAAAATAAAGTAAGAATATTTCTCTTCGTAAAGAATAAAAATATAGCTATGATGTATACTTTATTTTTCAATGGCATATTAAAGAAAAGAATAATTTTAATAATGCAGACGATAATTCAACCCTATTCCGAACTGATGCCATTAATTCTTTTTACTCATTTAAATTTAATTTATGGAGAAAGTCAAAATCGTTACAAAAATGTCTGAACATTTTTTGAACTTTTTTTTTAATGACAAAAAATATTTACTAACTAAACTATTTTTGATTTAATATAAATAACAAATCATTCATTTGTCAGCTGTCAAAAATATAATATCGAAATATGTTTTTACTTTTTCATTTGATAAATAAGAAGCAAATCTTTTTTATGTGTATATTCCGATGCAATTTTTAAACAATGAAATGAATTTTATTTAATAATTAATTTAAAATTAACTTCCTCATCGGTTTGGATTTTTCAAACATTTTTTTCTTGATATCAAGAATAATTTTTAGCTGGGCTTTTTTTTTTTAACATTTTTTTAAAAATTTTTTTTATGGAAATTATAAAACGTATTTAGTTCGAAGTGTTATTGCAAAAAATAATTATTACAGAGTATTAACTTCAGAATATTCATTAGGCTAATAGAAAGGCCAGTCAATACCATCAATATTTCTGCTATTCTACATCAGTAGTATTTAAATTTTTTTACTAATTTTTAATTTAACTAATTTTTTTAATTTAACTAATTTTTTTAATTTACTAATTTTTAATTTTTCTTTCAAAAAAATAAGTAAGAAAATCATTTTTCTTTATGGTAGATTCTAACTAACATTCAAAAATTTATTTGCAATTAAATCAGAATTAACATTTCTTAAATTAATTATATGTATTCGCTAATAATTTAATGTAATTTAACAATGCATAAGAAAAAAAAAGATGATTTAATTTTTAATTCATGAATACAGCACATAAAACAGTTTTATATCTTAATAACAAAGGAATATCAATAATAGTTAAATCCGTAAGAGTGTTTAGAAAAGAATAAGATATAACTACTTCGAGGATTATTATGGAGTCCATACATTTATTCACTTTATTTCGGTCTCTTAAATTCGTTCACTCGGTCCGATGTTAATGTTCAATTTGTTGGCTTCGAGCCGACTTTGAGTGAGTTTTCAACATTTATTTTTACTGTTTGAGACAAATATGGACCAGTTCCCCTTGAGAAATTCTCAAGTAAGCCATTCTTTCTCATGAGAGGTTGGTTTGATTTGTTGATTTTTTTGCCTACTTTCGGTTAATTAGACCGGAACCTACAGTTTAATATAGATTCCGAACCCTAACAAACATCCCTGCCACTGCAGAATTCGAACCTGAAGCCTGTGGTTCCAAAGGCCATAGAGCTAGCCAATTGGCCATCAGGCCGCTTCTCGGGAGAGACAAAAATATACTTAAAACTTTTATTTCTTAACGAAAAAAATAGTTCATTTGCCACTGAAATGATAGATATGTAGCAGATTTAACGTTATCCAGGATATACACGAGGAGCTAGCTACATTGCCATCGTATTTGGGAATGAACACCTCATAGGGGCATATGGGAAGTTTTGACATCATTTTTATTGAATGTAAAGGAAAGACTTCCAGGTCAACTGATTTATCATGCTATTCTCATTATAAACGAAAGTTTTCGGTTAAACATTGATTGCGGGTTTCAAACCAATTTCCCTTCTTTTGGATTCCCAGCGGGATATGCATAAGGCCATTTCGGTCTTATTGCTCTTAAAAAACAAGTAATATATGAAAAAAAAAAAAAAAAAAAAAAAAAATTAAAGCCAACTCCTACTTTTTTTCACTATATTGCAGAAAGTCCTTTATAAATAACTTTGATTCAATTTTTTAAGTTTAGCTGGCACCATCTATTGGTAGATGCATGCAACTTAAATCTAAAAAAAATGTAATTAATTAATTAAATTTAATCAATGAATTAATATTTGAGAAAACTGTATTAACATCAAGTGTCCTCCACTGCAAGTTCAAAAAAATATATCTGAACTTGAGTGGATGAATAAAAAGTATTTTATGAACGATTGAAAATTTGAACAAGATATATATAGGGAGAGTGTGAACTAATAGAAGGAATTGAATAATAATAAATAAAGACAAGTTCAATAGAGAAATATCTAAGAGGTTCCTTTGCTTTGTATAGTTTGGACAATCTTATAAACATTCATTATAATAAAATTACTTTTGACACTGATTAAGCCAAGAGCAATTTTAGTCCAATATGGAAAAAAATATGTAGAATTTCCAGATTTTTTCTTTTCTAGCAATTTTAAGTCCAATATAGAAAAAATAAATAGGTTTTGCAGAATTTTTTTTTTTTTTTAGCAATTTTAAGTCTAATATAGAAAAAAATAAGAATTTCCAGAATTTTTTTCTCTTTTAGCAATTTTAAGTTAAAAAAAAAAAAAAAAAAAAAAAAAAGAAGAATTTCCGGAATTTTTTCTTTTTTAGCAATTTTAAATCCAATATAAAAAAACATAAGAATTTCCAGAATTTTTTCTTTTTTAGCAATTTTAAGTCCAATATAGAAAAAAATAAGTACAATTTACAGAATTTTTTTCTCATTTCGTAATTTTAAGTCCAATATAGAAAAAAATAAGAATTTCCAGAATTTGTTCTTTTCTATCAATTTTCCGGTTGTATATTTTATGATCAACAATGATAATTTATATCTTCGAAGATTCCTGAACATGATTCAGAAAAACAATTCTCATTTATAATAAACTTGGACTTAAAACTAACGAACTGCTCCGTGACGTAGTGCGATGCACAGTTCGATGTCAAGGCAACAGTTACAAATACAGTTATCTGATATCCTATCGCTGATATTATCAGCAGCTTGTAGTTACAACTTTTTTCAGAAATAAACAATAAAAAAATGTTTCTTTTTTTTATGACGTAGTAACACGTAGTTTACTTTTGAAACAAAGGAAATGTAAGTGAAAGAATAGTCTCTCAATAAAAAAAGAATTTTGCATTGTACTTGACAAAAATTAAAACTAATGAATTTCACTGATAAAATTTTAATTATTAACGTAAGAATTATTTAGAAAATGTAATTAATTTTTAAAATTTTTAAACTGCATTAACTGCTTTAAACTGTTTAATATTATTTAAGAACAATTTAATTTCTATTAGGCGTATGATAAAAAACTGTTTCATAACGAAGAATTATTAAAGTAATATGGTTTAATTGAAATAAAACCAAACCAAACAATATTTAAGTTAGAGTAACCCATAAAAAAAATTAAAGTCAGGTTTTTTCAGTCAGGGGGTATTTTTAATAAATCTTTCGGAATATAAACAGCGAAATTTAATTCAGCCTCTATTATTTTTATTGTTTTAATTTAAAGAATAAACTAATTAATGAAATTATACTCAAAAAATTTATAATAAAAGAATGGTAAAAAAAAAAAAAGGAAGTTTGAAAAGTTAAAAAATTTTGTTATAAAATTTTCCAGCAAATATATAAAAACTATGCATTTTTTTTCAATTGCTGTTTATTATGACTTGATTTTTATGTGAAAAATACGCATTTTTTTAAAATACACTACTCAGTTATAAAGGGTACACACACTACTAAAATTACAAAGAATTAGTAAATGATAAGGCGGCCTGATGGAAGAGTGACTAGCGCTCTGGTGCTCGGTTCCACAGGTTTTTGGTTCGAGTCCCAGTGGTACCATGGATGTTTGTAGTGATTCGGAATCCACTTTAAAGTGTAGGCCCGGTCTAATATGACTTGTGCGTAGGGCTGACAACTCTACCCAGTAAAATGAAAACATCTTCTGTTTCGGAATCTGCCAGTAGGCAGACGGCCATGGTCCAGCATGGACTGTAGTACCAGGGAATTAGTGGGATTTATGTTTATAGTGGTTCGGAACCCTCTTTAAACTGTAGGTCCCGTTCTAATATGACTGTAGAGCAACGGACTGCAGGCAGACTGCCTTGGCTCATGGGGCTGTTGCGGCAATGAAAAAGAAGAAGAAGAAATTAGAAGACGACTTCGGTAGATTTTATTTAGTATGCACCACTAACACCTAAACTTCGCAAAAGTATTCGTTGAATTTACAGTCCAAAGAGAATTTTCTGAATGATCACAATCGAAAATTGATAACATTATACTGTCATTCTTTGAAATTAAGTTTTATCAATTGGAAACTTAAAATTAATAAATTAATTTATTTCTCTGACCATTTTAGTAATTCTGTTTAAACTCAACTTTTAATTCTCTTCCTTTAAAGTAATTATGATCCATTTCTGGAAGAAGTTTTGAATGATCCAATCATGATAGCAATCTTCATAATTTCATCGCATCAATTAGTGCAATAATTTTATAGAATAAAAAATAAGTAATATATTTGTTTGTCAAATAAAGATTTTTCAATTAAACTGAAAATTTCAAACTTCATTGTAATTAATACATTTCAAATTATTTTTACAATCTTGTCCCTTTTCTACCCAAAAAAGCACGAAATGTAATGAAATGAGTTATTGGCATGTTCAGAGGATATAAACAAGTCACGTTACAATTTCATAAACACAAAAGTCTCACTTATACTTTAGTTTTTCACATGCCATTCTCTCAGTATACGTCATACGCCAGTTTCTAGGTCAGTTTATACGTCAGTTTTTAAATCATACGTCACATTTCTAGGATTCAAACGAAATGTAAATGCATAGCAAATATACGCTATATGTTCGTATAAGTCACGCATGTGTGTTCTCTCACTTATAAGCAAAGCGAAATAATGTTATTTGATTGCAAATTACATTTTTGTCATTTATAAGTAGCTGAAATTTTCATTCAAATAAAGCTTATGAAGAATTTCAGCATAAAAAATTCGTCTCTCAAATTCCTTTTTTTTTTAATCTTACGAATTTTATGAGCTTTAAAAGCCTTGCAATCTTTCAATAATTATATACAACATTTTTGTTTCTTTCTAATGCAGCTGGCAAACACTTAGACAGCTTGGTCTTGGATGCCTTAAGGTTAGCGCTGCACAGACGTTACTCACTTTGCATGACCCAGGGGGCACATGTAACTTGAAGATAAGCCACGGACGCGGAGTAACAATGCCCCCGCAACGCTCTACGATCATATTAGACCGGGACCTACGGTTTAAAGTGGATTCCGAACCACTACAAACATCCATGGCACCGCCGGGACTCGAACCCGAAACCTGTGGCACCGAGCTTCAGAGCGCTAGCCACTCGGCCATTCAGGCCCACATTATATACAACATTATAATTCATATTTGATTAGTATTTGCTGTTAAATAAACTTGATTGCATTAGATGATAAAAAAATACGGTAAAAGAAAAATCCTCGATTAACAACATTATATGAAAAAAATGTATTAAAGCCTGCAATTGTTTTTCCTCCAATTTGGTTTCGTTTGTCGCTCTGCGGTCCTTTGAGCTAATTAGAACGGGACCCATTTGTACACTTTGGTGTTAATTTAACGTGGATTCCGAACCACTCACAAATATCCATGCCACAGCCAGGATTCGAACTTGAAACCTGTGATACCAAAGGACAGAGCGCTAGCCAATTGGCCCTCAGGCCGCCTTGTAACACGAAGGCAGTAAAAAATCTAAAAAGTACAAATATGAACAGCCACCATGTATATAGATGGGTGCCATGTATACCACGGATATGGGGAAAACGTGGTCTTCCGGATGAAATTTTTTAAAAGATAACTGCGTGCCATAAGGATGAAGGCACAGAAAAAAACCACCAAGCTGTAGGACTATCGATGCGAAGATGTTTTACATGTATTATTACAATCGTCATCGAGTCACCTTGCTTCTGAAAGCAAATGTAACGATGCGACTGATCGCAAATGCAACGATGAAGCCAAAGGATTCATACCCGGGTACTGCCTGCTACCCCGTTGCCACCGGGTCAGGAATCGTACAAAATACACATTGGAGGAAAAACAATTGCATGCTTTAATACATTTTTTCATACACTGCGTAAAAAAAATAGAAGGACAGTGTATTTTAGCCAATTAATATCTCTTATTTTCTCCTAACTACCAGATATTTATGCAGATTTAGTTTAATGACCCTTTTTTTCATTTTAGGTAAAAATTAAACATCTACTACTAATATTAATAATAAAATTAGTATATATAATTTCCGGTGCGTAAAAAAAGTAGAAGGACACTTGCTAATATATTTAATTTAGTGAGTTGTTCTTTAGTTAAATAGTGATTTTGTACTTTGTTTTATCCTTTTCTGTCAAAAAAATCTAATTTGTTTAAAAGTTACGCTGTTTCTCCGTTCTCAGAAATGCCTAAAGGAATACCTTTGAACGATTTTCAAAATCGCCAAATTTCCGCATATCAAAATGATGGTAAAGGTGTCAGAGAGTTTGCTCGATTGTTGCAGGTGAGCCCCAATACAATTTCAAACTTTATCAGAAATCCTTATGAAAATGGAAAGAAAAAGAAGACTGGTAGACCGAAAAAGTTAACACCACCCGATGAACGAAAACTTGTTCGTGTGCTTAAGAAGAACAAAGGAAGTGTTTCAAAGGCAAGAAATCAAGCAGGACGTAATCATGTGACGAAACAAAGAAGTTTACAACTATATTAAAAGTAAAATTATAAAATTCATTTTCAAAAAACGGAAACATCATCCTAAGTGGACACAAGCTCACATTGATAACCGTTTAGTGTGGGCTAAGGAGCACATGTCCTGGACTACAGAATGGACTTCTGTGATATTTTCCGATGAAAAGAAATTTCATTTAGACGGTTCAGACGAATATCAGCACTACTGGCATTGTCTGGGGAATGAAGACGAATACTATTCAACACGACAAATGGGAGAAGAGAGTTTAATGGTTTGGTTGGCTGTTGGATACGGAGGAAGGACAAGTCTGGTTTTCTTAAATGGTAGGCAAAAACATACAGACTACATTCAAGTGCTGAATTCCGAGCTTCTTCCTTATGACTCTGACTTGGGGGGGTGTGAAGAGTGGAAATTTCAGCAAGACGGAGCTTCCATTCACACCGCGACTGGAGTCAAAAATTGGTTCCTAACAAATAGTGTGGATGTTTTACCATGGCCAGCCAAAAGTCCTGACCTTAATATAGTGGAAAACATCTGGGCAATGCTAGTTCGTCGAGTTTATGCTGATGGAAGGCAATTTGATTCGCTAACTCAGCTTCGAGAAGCATTGAATGACTCGTGGGACAATTTTTGTCAAACAGAAGTTCAATCTCTATAAAATTCACTTCCAAACAGAATATTTGAAGTTATAAAGGCCAATGGGAAGAACATTCCGTATTAAAATCACTATTTTTTCATTCATTATAATGCTGTCCTTCTACTTTTTTTGCAAAGTTTCAAAAAAGAGAAACTATTTTTGTTGCCATTAATATTTTATGTTTGAATATCATAATTCTGATGTTAAAATTGTATTTTTAAAATATTTGTAAAATGTTTCTAATAAAATATTTTAATAAAAATAAAATATTTTTCGGTTATTGTTACAAAATCAAGTGTCCTTCTACTTTTTTTACGTAGTGTATAATGTTGTTACTCGATGATTTTTCTTTTACCGTGTTTTTTTTATCATCTAATGCAATCAAATTTATTTAACAGCAAATACTAATGTTGCACACTGAAAAACTATGAAACTGCTACGTGTCTGTCATTGTAGTAACAAATGATCCCAAATCAAAATACGCAACACAAGTAAACAACATGTTTGTTTAATCAGCATATTATTTTACCTCAAAAAAAGGTGGGACCTCTATCAATTATATGTCATTTTCCCATGCACCTTGCATCGACCTAAAAATAAGAGATTATTGTAATGTTATTTTTAATTTGAATCGAAATAAAAAAAACTTTCCTTTTCAATGCACCTTTCCTCTAGTCAATATTGTTCGGTTTAAAAAATAGAGCAGAACTTTCTCTGACCTTGACCGATATTAGAACTTTTGATTACATAAATCAGTTCATCTGATACGAGATTCGAATAACTCTTTTCCCTTTCGGTCTTCGATAAATCAGTTTGTCGTTTGATAGCATTAACATTTATGCCTTGTAACAATTAAGCAAGTCTGTTTAAAATTGAGGTTGATAGATAGTATGAAATTGTGCTATCATTAAGATAAATTGTTTACAAATAACGGGTACTTTGACTTGCGATAATTCACCATTTTTTTTATTTCCAATGCAAGGCAGATACAAATAAAATAATATAATAATAATAACAAGGCAAAAAAAAAAAAAAAAAAAAGATACAAAGGAATAAACATCCAAAAAATGTAAAGACGACCGAAGTCATTGCCTTAAGAGTTCTGTCGCACGCCAGTAAAGCGCTGTCTCCGAATCGTCATCAAGTACCGCACATCGTTGGAGGCGTTCTCTATTCATTGGATCTGCTGAATCACATAGGGGGTAGCCAGGGTCCGAAAAGATTTTAATGCAATGGAGATGTTCTGCTAGGCAGTCATGGTCAGTAAGAAGACAGAACTGGGTGACAGCATGTCGTCGCGGATTGCTGGATATTGCTAAAAAATCTTCAGATCTCCAACGCTTTGACTTAATCCCATCTTGAGTTTGTAACTTGTGGCTTTTAGTCATTGTTTGTTTGATATATAATTTTCTGGAATGGAGTGACAGTGCCGAAGATCTCATTTGGAGTAATCTTGTGCTCTCTTTTTTTTGCTAGAAATCGGCCTGCCCATTCCCAAAAATGCCACAGTGGCCAAGTACCACCCTTTTCATTTTTGAAGTCAATAAATGCAATACAAAAAACATTAATATAGATTAACAAAATTAATCATTTTTTTAACATATTAAGTATTACATAAGTTTGTTAACATAAAGGAAAATCTTTCATGCATTACGTCTTCTATATTTCTTTTTTTTTTTTTTTTTTTTTCGTTGGCGCAACAGCCCCATGGTGGGCTATGGCCGTCTGTCTACTGACAGATTTCGGGACAGATGTTTTCTTTTTATGAAGCAGAGTTGACAGCCCTGCGTCCATCAATCATATTAGACCGGGACCTACGATTTAATGTGAACTCCGAACCACTACAAACATCCACGCACTCGAATTTTACTAACCCGACATCCGGGACTGGAATCCGAAACCTGTAGCATCCAGCGCCAGAGCAGACTTCAGTACATGAATGGGGGGAAAAAAACCATTAGTAAATTTAATTAATAAAATTATTTTATAGTTCACAAGAAATTAATCTTGTTTTCAGAATAAAGGGGAAAAAAAATAGAACAGAAATAAAATTGCAATATAATTTTAAACCACACTGTTATATATATTTTTTCATTCATTCTTCCCGTAGATGTAATAAATATTCCCAAAATATTCCAGTTAATCACTTTAGTAGTATCGATATATGAATCTATAACAATATTTTTTTTGTATAAAATATATTTTAAATGGCTAATTGTTAATTGTATTAGAAAATGTAGGATAATTTTTATTGCTTTTTATTTCTCATATCAATTTAAATTAAATATTTTTACGAACAAAATCTTTGCAATATTGTGTATTTATTTAGGATTTACATTAATTCAGTCTGGAAGAAAAATTAAATAAAAATGTATTAAACAATATAATTTTATGTATATCATTTATATATTTTATAAGATATATTTTAAATAGCTAATTATTAATTGCATTAGAAACTGAAGGATAGTTTTTATTGCTGTTTTGTTTCTCATATCAATTTAAAATAAATATTTTTAATAACAAAATCTTTGTAATATTGTATATTTATTTTGTGATTTACATTAATTCAGAATGGGAGATAAATTAAATAAAAATGTATTAAACAATATAAATATATATATATTGTTTATGTATTTTATAAGATATATTTTAAATAACTAATTGTTTACTGCATTAGAAAATGAAGGATAATTTGTATTGATGTTTTATTTCTGATATCAATTTAAATTAAATATTTTTAAGAATAAAATATTTGTAATATTGTATATTTATTGAGGAATTTATATTAATTTAGTCTGGGAGATAAATTAAATAAAAATGTATCAAACAATATATTGTATGTTGTTTATATATTTTATATGATATATTTTAAATAGTTAATTCTTAATTGCATTAGAAAACGAAGGATAATTTTTATTGCTGTTTTGTTTCTCATATCAATTTAAATTAAATATTTTTAAAAATAAATTCCTTGTAATACTATATATTTATTTAGGAATTCAGTCTGAAAAATGAATTAAATAAAAATGTATTAAACAATATAATTTTATTGCTTTTTCGGCACTGACTCATTTTGTAGACAAATAAATACTTCTCTTAACATCTTTAGACAGACAATTTAGTCTCTTAAATCTGTTTTCAAAAATAGACGATTCATAAAATTGCTATTTTTATAGAAAAGCGCCGTTAAACGCCAAATACCGTTTCGCTTCTGATGTTTTCGTTTTCATTGTCATGTGCTATGACACGTAAAACCGAGAAAAACGGGCAGGAAATATCCGGTACGCTATAAAAACACATATATTGCACAAATAAATACTTAATTCAGAAGTTCGCTTCGATATTTTGCGTGTGTTTTCTATACGTTATGAATCAGATGAATCAACTGAGTAAATAAATAAATAAAAATGTTTTAACAAAGCTTAATACAACTACAGTAACGTCGTTAAGCAATGTATGTCAAGAATTCTTATGGATACTACAGGTTTGCAGAATAATCGAAATGTTATAAAAAAGAAATGGTTAAGTTTTATAATAATTGCTTTTAATTAAAATTTAACTTTTTTTTAATAAACAGAAATTTATATATTAATCTTTTTTACATTTCCGATTAATTCACTAAATTCGAACGCTAATGCTTTTAAATTATAAAAGGTACTAAGTTTTTAAAAATTTATTTCAAGAGTGAAATATTTATCTACAAATAATTGATATAAAATAAAAATAATAATTGATAAAGAATGATTGATATTAAAAGTGTAATTGATCAAGAAGGATTGATAATAAAAGAATAATTGATAAAAAATTATTGATAATAAAAGTATAATGGACGAAGAATGATTGATATAAAATAAATCGAAAATTAAATACTTATTATATTTTACGAAGAAAATATTTTTTTCATTGAAATTGAGAGCAATATTTGTAAATAATTAGCACTAAAATAAGCATTGAATAGTTAAATATTTTTTCTTTCAATTTAAATCTCATCTAGATCAGAATTGAGTAAAATGTACGTTGCGCCCAATTTTTCTTCTCTTTTCTCCTTGTTTTTTTTTATTTCGTTATTTTTCACTTTTTATTTTTATTCTATTCAGATCGAATGGGGGGTTCAATGACGTTTGGGATGTTCAGCATCTTGCCTGGTTAGCCTGATATCTGGTGGGAGTTTTCCGGATTTTCTCCCATAAGAAACGCAAATGCGGGGCAGTTCCCCCTTAAAAATCCGCTGTTGAAGAAGGAAGGCACTGCCCACCTTCTTCAAAATCGTGAAGCCAAGTTCAACTTCTACCTCCATCAAAAACAGAAGCTTCCTTCCCCCCCTTCCTTCCATGAAACCGTACGGGTTCTTGGACTCGGTTTAAAAATGTTTCAATCGATCCGACCAAGAGAGACTAGAAAAAAACATTTTTTTTTAAAGGTTAGTTACTGAACATTCCCAGCGTACACAATATAGTACTAATATCCTATCTTAGATGAGATAAAATCCGATTTAATATGCCCTTCAACACAATTCTCTAAAAATACTGTCATCCGTGATTCATTCAAGAAAAAAAAAAAAAAAATTCACACGCAATTTTTCGAAACGTGATACTGTTTGAACAACGTGATAGCATTAAACATAATACCGTGACGTGACAACAATACTATATTATTTTATTTTATTTCAGATATTATTTTATTTTACTTCAGTAACTTTTGCTGCAAACAACATTGAATTCTCTAAAAAGGAATTCCAAATATTAAGTACATATGTATTTGAAAAAATATAAACTATCAGAATTAAATATCATCGTCCTGTTCTTGTATTTTCAATTATAAAAATATTTCCCCGTTTTTTGGTACTTTCCATACCCCAAAATGACTTCATCCATGCCATTATAAATCAATATAAAAAATTAATATTTAATAATAAAATTTTTTATTAATAAATTAAACAAAATATTACAAACAATTTTATAAAATTAACTAAAAAATCCACTTATGTAGTAGAAAATCATTGTATTATTTTTACAATAAAAATATTTAAATAAATTCACAAGAAATAACACAAAATGACATGAAACATTTAATGTAGTGCCCATGCATGTCAATGCTCAAGTTTATCAATAAATCCCGTTTTTTACAATCAAAAGATCATGTATAAAATAATATCTTTTTCAATGCCTTTATTAGTTTCTCTACCATATTTGATGCCGTTTCGATTATTATATCAAGCTTCATATGGCTCTGAGCAGGATCTGTTTTATTATGGCCATCTGGTATAAGTTTTTCAATAAGATTAGCTGTGATGCACTGGCCTCCTTCTTCAGTGTCACGGAGCCAAACCAGACTTCTATCTACAGGTTCGCAGTCACAACAGAAGCTGCACCTTTACCTCCATCCATGAGTAGACAATTCATAGAGTGTCCATCCCGCGCTGCCGGACATCGAGGACGACTCACAACAGCAGATGGGTAGAAAAAATTTGGCGTTTTAAATAATGGATACCGACTCATAAAAATTTGCAGACCTCTGTTCTGGTTGAATGTTTATTAAAAAAAAAAATGCGTTCAGCTTTAAAACTACTAAATATTAAATTAATACCAATACAAATAGTTGCTACTTGAACATGAAATTACTTATTTTACAACTTCTAAATTTTGACGTACTTCATGCAAGAACCATTGAAGGAATCTTTTGGGATTCCTGCATATTTATCGTGGTATAATTAAATATATGAAATTTAATTTAACACTGGATGATATCGACGATTATATAATAATAGCCAAAAAATAATAATAACAAGATTCATCTGCAGTATTTAATAAAGTCTTCGTTATACAATGAAATGTCCGAAAATCAGACAGGATGACAGCAATATTTCAGTTTATAACAATATAAAATATCGTATAATGCTGTGTTGTTGATACGGTAATTCGCAATAACCTTTAATAATAATATCCCATAAAACATGGCGCATCAAAACATTACAAATATTACATTACAGTCTCCTGTTTTGTGAAATGCAATAACTTTCTCAGATCACTATTAGCACAAATTAATTATTAACGTTCGAAGGCCTTCAAGGCTTATGTATAAACAATAGGATATACTTCGATGGCGCAACAGCTCCATGGTGGACCAAGACCTTCTGCCTACTGGCAGATTTTGCGACAGAGATATTTTCTTTTTACAGGGTCAGTCCTAAGGGATATACTTAGAAGAAATAAATAAAAACAGAAACATTTGATTTGAATAAAAAAATATAATTTAATAATGGGAAAAAGTATACATCAATGGTACACTGTATATATATTCAAAATAATATTTATTTGAAATTAATCAAATCATCACCATATGATAATAATCCCTTCTTTACTCTTAAGCTCTCATTTTCAATTCCTTCTATTAGCTCACACTCTCCTTATATATATCTTGTTCAAATTTTCAATCGTTCATAAAATACTTTTTATTCCTCCACTCAATTTCAAATGCATTTTTTTTTTAACTTGTAGTGGACGACACTGGATGTTAATACAGTTTTTTCAAATATTAATTCAGTAATTAAATTTAATTAATTAAATTGAGTTTTTTTTAGATTTAAGTTGCAGGTATCTACCAATAAATGGCGCCAGATAAACTTAAAAAAATGAAATATTATTTATAAAGGACTTTCTGCAATAGAGTGAAAAAAAAGTTGGAATTGACTTTACAAATTTTTTTTTTATATTGCTTGTTAAACCTTAATTTTCTTTGTCCCATTGGCCAGAACCAGCATTTCAGAGACTGCCCTAAGATACGCTTTCTATTATATATGTACAAAACCACTATGTACATGAGACACAGTAGAGTAACAATAGGGTTGCAAGACGGACAAACTGGCATGGGGCTCTCAGAGAGGCTATGAGTACAGGCCTGACATTTATTATTACAAAAAAGGAGGACAGATAGCCCAGTGGCAAGCGCTCTGGCGCTCGGTACCACAGATTTCGGGTTCGAGTCCCAACGGATATTTGTAGTGGTTCGTAATCCACATTAAACCGTAGGTTCCAGTCAAATATGATCGTAGTGCATTGCAGAAATAGTGCTACTCCGCGTGCGTAGCTTATCTTCTACACGCACCCCCTGGGCAGTTCTAAATGAGTAATGTCGGTGCAGCCCTTGCTTATGGCATAAAGATAGCTGTCTACGTATTTGCCAGCTACATTACAAAATAAAGTAAAATGTACTAATTCTGTATTTAATAAATTTAATTTACTAAAGTGATAAATTAAAAAAAAAAATGCGTATAAAGATTTTGAAAGCATTCATCCGTATGAAAAATATATCACATCTAGTAGTAATAGTAATAGTTACGCATGTATAATCCCAATACTAGGGACTTCCGTGATTTTTGGTTCGTGAATAGGTACTTACGAAATAAAAAGTGGGAATTCCCGCTGCCACCCTTGTGCCACTGGGTCATTTTTAAATTCCCTTGTTATGGAATTGCCCTGATTCTTGAATACTTACAAAATTAAAAGTAAGAATCCCAGCTGGCAAGTGAGACTTCCAGAAAGGAGAGAAATTCTTGCTTCGCGGATTCTCCATGCGTCATTATTATCTTACTTTTTGTTTCATCGGATCCGCGATCAGTCGTAAAGTTAATTAGTTGATTGTAGGAATTAGATAATGACATATCTAGTAATAGAAAATATCTTAGTAAGAGAGAAAAACGAAAAAAAAAAAAAAACAGGGAGTTTGAAGAAAACAATAAGAAGTAACCTTATTCTAAAGTTAAGTCAATACTTTAAGAATAAGGAAGAAAGAAACGAACAGTGCGGAGAAAACGAAGAAATCAGCCGAACCAAAAGTGATAGCATCGCAGTCCCTGATTATACTGATCCATAGTTACCACAGCCCTGTATTAGCGATACACATAATCAAAACCAAAGTTCATTGAAATACTGCAGATTTGGTTTGGTTTGTCGCTCTACGGTCATTTTGTGCACACTTTGGGCTCATTAGACCGGGACCTACAATTTAATGTGGATTCCGAACCACTCACAGACATCCATGCCACCGACAGCATTCGAACCTGAAGCCTAAGGTATTAAAGTCCAGAGCGCTAGCCAAGTGGCCATCAGGCCGCGGAACTGATTAGGAAAAAAAATTCCTCTTCGTCATACATTACTGATAAGGGTCATTTTAATGTACTAAATGATAAAGAGAAATTTTTTATGATCAAAAATGGACATTACACCCCTATAGGCACCCTTAGATAGTACTTTATTAAACAGAAAAAATAACGATGATACTTTGCATTGAGAGACTCCCATTCAAAAAATTTGTCACGGGTTTCAGATGGTATAGTTACGCCATTGATGAGATATGTAAAATATTAATTATTAACAAAGATAAATTACTTTTAAAAACATGTCTACACGACAATAATAATTTTATCACAATTTAATACGCGGAAGGAAACCTGACACGTATTTGAATTTTACGATTTGATGTCACTTGCTCAACATCTTTATAGTTTTTTTTTTCCCATGTAAGTTAGTTAAAGCCAAAATAATCATTATTAATAAAATATTGCACAAGATAAGTCCTTTAATTTCTTTGTTCAATAACATTAATTTAATTATGAGTTGGAATTATTTAATAAAACAATGTTTTAATAAACGGCAAACTTTAACTCAGAATTTTAAAGACATAAGTATTATTTTCATAGAATTCAAGAGGAGGGGCCTGATGGCCGAGTGGCTAGCGCTTTGGCGCACTGTACCACAGGTTTTGGGTTCAAGTCCCGGCGGTGCCATGGATGTTTATAGTGGTTCGGAATCTGCTTTGAACCGTAGGTCCCAGTCTAATATGATCGTAGAGCGTCGCGGGTGTAGTATTACTCCGCGCCCTTAGCTTATCTTCAAGTAATGCTTAGTTAATCGGGTAATGCTTAGTGAGTAACGCCGGTGCAGCCTTTGCTTATGGCATAAAGACAACTGTCTATGTGTTTGCCAGCTGCATTAGAAAAAAAAAAAGGCTTCAACAAGACTTCTGTATTATTGAATATAACGGCAAATTTTTTTTAGACAATCGTTTTATTTTATTTCTTAGATTTTTGCACTGTTTCTAGCATTACGTGTTCTCAAATATTATAAAACCAGTTCCACGTTTTCGGAAGATAAAAAAAAAAAAGAGTTTGAACAGATGCTCCAAAGAATGAAACGATCGTTAAATCCTTTCAGGTGAAAAGTTCGAAAAGGAGTCACGATTTCGGCTGGCGGTTATGACTGATTGGGGTCATAAATCGCAATCTGTCATTCTAAAACATTATCGAAACATATGTGTGTCTTCCACGTCCTCATTGCAAACTGACGCTGATATGTGTTTAGCATAAGAACTTTATTTTTTTTATGACGTTTAAAAAGATAAAAAGACCAAAACATCATGCATAAAATATTTCTGTTTATTATTATTTTTTTTAACATGCAGTGATGTTAAAATTTTTAGAAAGTTGCCTTTAATTTTTTTTCTTTACAAGTAACACTATCTTATGATTTTTTTTCTCAGCTATTTAAATTTGTAAAATACATTAAAATGATAAAAAATGAAATAAATATCTAAAACTGAATAATGGGGTTTTTTTTTTGTCTGCGGTCATTTTGTGCACACTTTAGGCTATTTAGACGGAAACCTAGTGTCTAACATGGATTCCGAACCACTAACAAACAGAATCCTATTACTTCCAGGATTCGAACCTGAAGCCTGTGCTACCAAATGGCAGCCAATTGGCCACCAAGTCGCAAAATTACATAATGGGAAGTTTATTAATATTTTTAACCAATCACATTCTTTTGTTAATTGACTAATCAGATAAATATATTTTTTGAACATTGGTGGGTCTCATGTTCCACTGATGTATGACATAAAAAGTCCACCATCTGGCGATGCGGAGAGAACTTTTACGGGAAACTACCATACATTTGCATATCTAACATAACTACCTACCGGAAAGCTTGATTGTCATTAGGAAATGCTTTATAGAAATTATTACTATCGAGTCACCTCGTTTCTGAAAGCAGTGATTGCAACGGACACCACTAATGAATTCGCACCTGAGTTCTCTGGCATGCTAGCTGCGAACGTTACCACTAGACCACTGATCAAAAATAACTATTGTATAAGGATCTATTTTCTTCCCTACTACTTTATTCTTTAATGCAATATTCTTAAGACAATATAGTAAAATAATGAATATCATATGTATTTACACATTAGTTAATTAAATATGTGAAATCGTCGAGCAAACTTTGAACGAAGTGTTATATACACTCATGTCCAAATTTATCTTTACATACCCAAAAATAATGATATTTAATGAAATATTTTTTATTTCCAATGGCAGATTATGAACAGTTACAGCAATAAAAAGAACAACTAAAAATAAAAGAGAACAGAGAATACAACAAAACATGCTGAAACAGAGTTCATTAATCTAACATATCTCCAGCCTCCCAATATCGCTCGGCGAGAAAAGTCTTGCATCAGAGAAGGACAGTGAAGTAGATGCGTGGAGTCCATGGCCTCTCCAGAGGTGCATATCGGGGAAGGAACGATTTTGAGTCTGTAAAGATGGTTTCGCAGGCAGTCATGTCCGGTGGCTAGTCGGAAATGAGTGGCTGCTCTACTCCTTGGTTAATGAAATATTTAATCAATGTTATCCATATTTGCAGGGAATGTGTGAAAAGCAAGCCTAATTAGCATTATCCAATCAAAAGTATTCAAATGGTTTCTAATATCGAAATCTAGGCTTACGTCATCCAAGGTTAAATCAAGCACTTTATGCAAAGTAAATATCTGAGTGAATTTCTGGAGCACAGCGTTTGATTTCAGTGTGTAATTACACAAATCGGTTTATTATGGCTTCGAAGTATCTCCTGGAAGAATCATTAAAGTGGCAACTCATAGGCCTGTGTAAAAGCAAGGCAGCTAATCACGCAAGCAGCCAGATGTCTGAATATGTCAAGACAGACAGATTCTACATCATGGAAACAATTTCGAAAAACGATGGAACTGTTGTAAGAAGACTTGAACAAGGTCGCAAACGAATGACAACTACTTCTGAAGATCGATAACTGGCAATAACTGCTCGTCGTAACAGGAAGTCTACTGCTCGTCAGTTAAGTTCAGAGCTTGCAGCTGCCACTGGAACTGCTGTATACAGAAAGTACCTTTTTCCATAAACTTTCTGTATACTGCAAACAGTATACAGAAAGCTTATAGAAAAATGCCTTTATTTCAGAAAGCCAAGGATATGTGTTTCACTGTCTTCACAACAAAAGAAGGATCGCTTTAATTGGTGCAAAGAACGTCAGAACTGGATTGAATAACATTTAGGGACGATAATGTTAGTCCACATCGAGCAAACCTCATTGACGAATTTCTTAAAAGTGAAGACATTAAGCGAATACCGTGGCCAGCAAAGTCTCCTGATCTCAACCCGATAGATAACTTATGGGACTACGTTGGAAGAGCAATTGCACGTAGAAATACTTCTCCTTCTAGAGATGTAAATGCTCTGAATATGCCTTTATTGGAAGAGTGGAGCTTAGTTTCCCAAACTGTGTTTAACAACGTTACTGCCAGCATGAAAACACATTGTAATGTGTATACAAGTCAGGGGATATCACATTCCATATTAAATTTGTATGGCTTCATTTCTTTTCTGAATTATCCCTTTTTTATTGAACTCTCTTTGTCACATTTTATTACCATTTTTATTGTTTCATGCTACAATTATATATCATATGCAGTGCTCTTGAAATTTTTTTCTTTGTATTTATGTGTCATAATGTTATGTATCATTTCAGATAAATTCATAAAATTATAAGACACGGTTGCTGAGAAATCCTTGAATTTATGCATGTAAAGATAACTTTGGACATGAGTGTATCATAAGAATATTACATTAATTCTAATATTGAAAACATTGCATGGAATTCAAATGAAGTAATACGTACTATACTTCGTTACACTCTCAAGGGTAAGATCTGTGAGTTCGTCCTTTAAGACTAATGGAAGGATTTTCTGGCCTACGGATGTATCGTACCCATTTTCGACATAAGCACGGAAATGTTTATTCTGTATCACTTGTCGTGTTAAAAATATTTTATTTATGTAAGTTCGAGAAGTAAAAGACAATTTTGTGTACAGGAACTATTTAATATATTGCCCATATGGCAACCTTAGATTTTTCATCAGGAAATTCAACTATTTATTAATTGATATATATTTAATTCTATTTATAATTTCTTTAAATCTAAGCTTGAGTTTTCAATATTTTATTTTTATTAAATTTAACTGCAACCTTTAAAAAAATACGAAATGCATGTGACAAATGTTTCAAGAAAATGAAAAAAAAAATGTATGCTTTTTGTGAATAATTGATAACAACATAAAAATAATTTCTATTAATGAATACGCAAAGTAAACTAAATTTTATTGTTTTTGTTAATGTGGTAATGCTGATAATGAATAATTATGGCAAAGACAATGGATAATTGCAACTTCTACGTATTTCAGTTTCATAAGTCAATCTAGTTTTCCCTATTTGAATTTCATAATTCAGTATTTTTTTAAACTAATAATGTAAACATAATTTTTTTTTTTTTTTTTTTTTTTTTTGAAGAGATGGTTGTAGTAGCCGTTAAAAGCAATAAAAAGGAATTGTTACCATCTGTTGCCCAAGGATTTCGTAACACTTTGGCTGGCATTAATTTTTAAGCTAGGCAGTTTAAGCTGGTCTCACTATTTTCTCAGTTCCAGTAAAAATTATTAACCTTAGCTGTTGCAATAAAATGTGATTTGTATGACTATGATTTGTCAGGGGTGTTGTAATTGCCTCATTTTATTACGTTGTGAGACAACTACGGCAGCGTTCCCTTTCAGCAAAAATGTGAAAATAAGTAAAAATGTAATAGTAAGAATATTGTAGAATCCTAGGAGTCTTATCTTGTTTGTTTGTTTATTATCAATATTTGTCTTATCTCATTTGTTTCCGTAGAATAAAAGAAAGAATTATTAGTTCTCTTGTACTGACTAGCGTTTTTACTCCTCATTTATATATATATGTATTTTCTTTCTAATGCAGCTGGAAAACACTTAAGACAGCGATGCGGGATGCGATGCGATGACACTCAGGATGCGCGTGTAACTTGAAGATAAGCCACGGACGCGGAGTAACAATGCCCCCGCAACGCTCATATTAGACCGGGATCTACGGTTTAAAGTGGATTCCGAACCACTACAAACATCCATGGCACCGCTGGGACTCGAACTCGAAACCTGTGGCACCGAGCGCTAGCCACTCGGCCATTCAGGTCCTACTCCTCATATATAGAATAGCAAACATTGAAAAACACTATTTTTAATGGCTAAAACAGGCTTATGTCATGATTGCCACTAAGTCAGTGCAATATAAATACAATAGAAACAAGAAAGTTTTGCCATGATTGCTAAGGACTGTGGTAAATCAGGCAATTGGGAGTTGAAAAATAAAATAAAAAACACACCTTACAAGAGTTCAGATTTTTCCGTTTGTTGTTCCTTATCCCACTATTGCTAGACAGCAGCATCTAGACCAAGTCCAAGAACCCGTGTGGTCTCATGGAAGGGGAGCTTTTGTGGTGATGGAGCACCCGTAAGTAGAAGCCTGACTTGGCTCTGGGTCACTGAAAAAGGAGGGCAGTGCCTCGCGGGAAGATTTTTACTGTTTTTAATTCACTCTTCAATCCTTTATCTTGAGAGGAAGGTGTAATATCTGGCAATTTTGGCGAGTAAATAGTAGCATTGGCGCTCTCTCCTTGTAGAAGGGATGCCATAACTAATGATTAGAATATAGACGGATCATTAGGTTGTTTGGTTTTCTGCTCTACTATCATTTTTTGCACACGAGGGCTAATTAGATCAGAATCTAGAGTTTAAAGTTAATTCCGAACCAATAACAAACATCCATGCCGCGGGCAGGATTCGAACCTGAAAGCTATGGTACAAAGACCAGAGCACTAGCCCCTTGGCAGTCACAGATCAGCAGGTTTGGTTTGGTTCTTCGCTCTACGGTCATTCTGTGCATACTTTGGGCTAATTAAACCGCGAGCGACAATTTAACGTGGATTCCGAACCACTAACTAACATTCATCACACCGCCAATCTGAAGCTTATGGTATCAAAGGCCAGAGTGCTAGTAAATTGGCAATCAGGCCGCACGGTTCAGCAGGAGAAAGACACACAGGCAGTGGCAAAGACTGCTCCGAGTTAACCATTGTGGAAGGAAAATAAATTTATTTTGCTATGGTTTTAAAAAAAATCATCTTGGTTATTCCTTCACTAAAAAAATAACGTTACAAATAATAAGTTTAATAAATAAATTTTTTTTGAATTTACAATATCCTTATGCCAAAAATTAATTAATTTAACGATTGATTTTTTTTTTAATACAGAAATTGAAGTGCATCCTATTCATTTCGGAAAAAGGACATAATTTCACATTGCGCTTTACTAATATTTTTTTTTCTTTCTAATGCAGCTGGCAAACACTTAGACAGCTTGGTCTTGGATGCCTTAAGGCAAGTGTTGCACAGACGTTACTCACTTTTCATTACCTAGGAGCCGCGTGTAACTTGAAGGTAAGCCACGGACGCGGAGAAACAATGCCCCCGCAACGCTCTACGATCTTATTAGATCGGGACCTACGGTTTAAAGTGGATTCCGAACCACTACAAACATCCATGGCATCGCCGGGACTCGAACCCGAAACCTGTGGTACCGAGCGCTAACCACTCGGCCATTCAGGCTCCGCTTTACTAACATTAAATGTAAAAAAAAAATAAATAAACAGAGCTTCGGCGCAGAAATTAAAAAAGGAAATGTATGTTTTGTTTTCAGTGTCAATCTTATATTTTTGTATATAATTATTTATATTATTATTAATTTTGAAATTTAGGATTTATCTATACAAAGATTTACGATGCAGCAAATACATAAATATTCATTGGGTAAACGAGGTAATGTAATTATATTTTATTTATTTATTATAAACATTTTTGAAATTTAATTAGCTCTGGAGAATTAAATTGATTCTTAGAATTTTTGAAGTGTTCGTATTTATATTTGAATGACTTTTATTGAAAAATAAAAACTGTTTCAGTAAGAGTGATATCGAGATTTTAAATTCCATTTCTTAATTTACATACTTTTTATTCAACAAAATCAACTAAAAAAATTCTACTGATCATTCTGGGTGGATCCTATCTGGTTCATATTCAAATAATGAAGTTTAAGTTTTCTTATTCACTAGTTTATAATTCATATTTATTATCGCATTTATTTTAGGCTTGATTTGTATACGTTTGTGGGTTTCCAATTTCTTTTCTTCGTTGGTTTCTTGACATATAAGATTTCATGTCTTTGGTTTATTCATTTATATTTATTTGAACTATTTTTGTAAGATTAATTGAGTTCAGATTGTTTATTTATTTTTGTATATTTCTCTCTCTGTCTTATATATATATATATACACTGGAGTGACAAAAGTCATGGGATAGCAATATGCAAATTTTCAGATGGCAGTAGCGTCGCGTAGAACAGGTATAAATGCGCAGTGCTTTCATTTCTCTTCAAGTTATTCATGTGAAGAGGTTTTGACGTGATGATGACCGCACGACGGGAATTAACAGACTTTGAACGCGGAATGTTAGTTGGAGCTAGACGCATGGGTCATGCCATTTCGGAAATCGTTAGGGAATTCAACATTCCCAGATCCACTGTGTCAAGAGTGTGCCGAGAGTATGAAATTTCAGGCATAACATCCCACCATGGACAGCGCAGTGGTCGGCCGCCTGCACTTAACGACCGAGACCGGCGACGTCTGCAATGAGTCGTAAATTCTAACAGACAAGCAACACTGCGTCAGATAACCGCAGAAATCAATGTGGGACGTACAAGGGACTTGTCTGTTAGAACTGTGCGGAGAAATTTGGCTTTCTTGGGCTATTCCAGCAGAAGACCGACTCGAGTGCCTTTACTGACAGAACGACATCGCTTGCAGCGACTCTCGTGGGAACGTGAGCATATCGGTTGGTCCCTAGATGAATGGAAAACCGTGGCCTGGTCCGATGAGTCACGATTTCAGTTGGTAAGAGCTGATGGTAGGGTTCGAGTGTGGCGCAGACCCCACGAAGCCATGGACCCAAACTGTCAGCAAGGCACTGTTCAAGCTGGTGGTGGCTCCGTAATGGTGTGGGCTGTTTTTTCATGGCATGGACTTGATCCTCTGGTGCGACTGGACCGAACATTGACTGGAAATGCTTATGTTCAGCTACTTGGCAGCCATTCATGGACTTCATGTACTCAAACAACGATGGGATTTTTTATGGATGACAATGCGCCATGTCACCGGGCCACAACTGTTCGCGATTGGTTTGAAGAACATTCTGGACAATTCCAACGAATGATCTGGCCACCTAGATCGCCCGACATGAATTTCATCGAGCATTTATGGGACATCATCCAGAGGTCTGTTCATGCCCAAAATCCTGCACCATCAATACTTTCACGATTATGGACGTCTATCGAGACAGCATGGCTCAATATTCCTGCAGAAGACTTCCAACGACTTGTTGAGTCCATGCCACGTCGAGTTGCTGCACTTCGCCGGGCGAAAGGAGGGCCGACACGATATTAAGAGGTATCCCATGACTTTTGTCACTTCAGTGTATATATATGTGTGTGTGTGTATTTAACTCATTTTTGTCATCTATACACACTCCGAGACCAATGTTAACCTACGGAAATTTTCTCAATACTAACAACGGTTATACTTTTGTAAATATTCGAAAACTACAAATTTCCACGAGAAGACGAATAAAAGATTAATAACTGCCTGCTTTACTTTATTTTTTTTGATGGCTCTAAAGTACTTAAAAACTTTTTTAAAGATTCGAAAATTCACCACTTGGGCATTAAAATGCATTTAAATATACTTCTCATTATAGAAATACTAGCAAAGAAAATCGCACAAAGGCAATTTTTTTTTTTTTTTGCTCGCTCGGTTTTGGCTCACATTTTTGTTTTTTTAATTTAAAAATTTAAATCATTCGCTTGAATAGAATAGGCGTATATAAGCCAAAAGGAAATTTTGTAAAGTAAGTGAATACTCCCCTGCCTTTCCACAAAAAATACTAGTTTTCTAATGAGAGATTGATCTTCTTCCTTCAAAATAACAAGTCCTATTTCAATTCTCGAGGAGATAGGACTTATTTATCACACTGTATACCTATCTGATCATACCCGTACATGATTTATTTTGTTTTCTCAAACTGTTTTAATTACTTTTGTCAACATCTGGATCGTCATAAATAACAGGGGAAGAACTTGAAATGTAGTACTGCTACGTAAACTTCCTACGGATTTCCCTACCGACGACGCAAAACTTGAGTTAATTGAAAGAGAATTCAAAGTTGACTTTGTTACTCAACTGCAGCACTTAATTGTTTTTCGAGGCCTGGTGGCCAAGTAGCTAAAGCTCTGGCCTTTGGTATCCCAGGCTTCAGGTTCGAATCCTGGAGGTGGCATGGATGTTTGTTTGTGGTTCGGAATCCACTTTAAACTGTAGGTCCCGGTCTGTTTAGCCCTCGTGCACACAAGATGACCGTAGAACGACAAGCCAAACCAACTGCGGCACAGAATTCGGCAAAGAAAACATGCCGCTCTTTCTGGTGACCCTCCCGAAAAACGACAACAACAAACACATCTTAACCTAGACTCCCTCCAGATTAAAGTGCAACCATTGAGAAAGAACGCTGGCCTTGCGAAATGTTTCAATAGCCAACAGCACTTTGATCATAGCAAGTTCTGCTCAAGATGTGTGAAATTCGCTGTACCGCACAAGTTCTAAGATAGCATGAAACCTCTATAAGAATCATCTTGTGCAGTGGTAACAACATTGATACCTTCACTGGATATCGGCGGAACCACACCACTTTGTTCTTGCTCCTGGGAAAAATGCAAGAAATAAATGCAGGCAAATTCTTATCACTTAATCCATGTGGTTTCATCTGCCTTTCCAAATCAATCGGCTACTTCCACTAGACAAGCTCTATTATCAACTCCTCCACAACAATCTATCATTACATCTATTGCAAAAAGGAGAAACCGTGACACTCCCACAGATTCGTACTCCATATACGGCTTCATCAGTCTACGGTGCTCAGTGGCAGCACACGTAATGGATGCAAACGTTTGTCAGCCAGGCACCATGTCATGGTAAAGACAAACATTGGAGCCTGCATACATCGTGTGATGTTCGATAATAATACGGCCAGCTGTGTGCATATCTGACCACCCAACCAGAATATCAACAATTATGGTTATTAGTTATCCACAAACTCAGACAACTGCCGATATTTGCTTTGATGGTGACATAAGAGCATCTTTAATGATAAAGCGCTACATCAGATAAACTTGCAAACGGGTGCTGCAAACTAGGGACTACCGCAAAATGCAAACAGATAAACTTGCAAACTAGGAACTAGGGTGGACGCCCATCTTCTTTCGTCAAGCGCAATTTTAATTGTTTGCATATGTCCTTGACACCAAAAACAATCGTGTCAAGTTTCGTAACGGTCCAACAACTCATTCTTGATGTGTTAATTTTTATTGCAATGAACGTATAAATAGCAGCTATCTTTATCATATACATTTGTGCCTAGACATTTTAGCCCCTTTAACGCCCACTAGACTTGGTACTAATTCAGTTTCAATAATTGATCTTGCCATTACTAATAACTTCCATTTCACCCATTCTATCAACTCTTTTCCGATCATAAACCTAATATCCTAAAATATAATTTTACTTATCCTACCACCCCAATCCCCAGTAAAACTAGAATTATTTGGTCTAAATTTACTAACCCCCTTGATAAAAATATTACCTACTCTACTAACAACATTAGTTCCTCTCAAGATATTAAGAATTAATTTAACCAATAATCCTCCTAATTTTACCAATCTCATTATCTACGATCACAACTCTACTTCTAAAAATATCGCTGCTAACAATAGTAACTATTTGCCTCTTTACATTAAAACTCTAATCACTCAAAGAAATCACGCGAGCAAAAATTGACAAATTTTCAGAGATCCGCAAAGCAAAACTCATTACAACTAGTATATTCAAGCACTTGTCAGAAGGGCTATCTGTGAATATAAACAAACTTCATGGAATAATCACCTCCAAACTGTACACAGCCAAGATGGTTTTTTTTTTGGAAGCTTCCCAAAGGTTTTAAAAGAAAAAAAAATCTTCTACCAGCACCTTAAAAACTATTCACAGCTACAACTAATTCTTAAAAAGCCGAAATTTCGGTAGACTGCCTTTGGGACCAGCTTCAGGAAAATAACATTAATGATTCTCAGAATACTAAAGCTGTTTATGATTCTATCTCTAACTTTAACTCCATCCATTTCGCTCCTAAAATTGTTAACACTACAGCTTCTACTATTATCGATTCATCAGTGACTTAAAAATGATTTAGCTACTATATCAATGGTCTCTCGGCCATTAGTATAGTAGCTATGCTAATGGCCTCTAGGCCATTCGACGCCGTGCCGTCCAGTAAAGATTTGCCATCCCCTCGTAACTTCTGTCGTGGTCGACATCGTCAAGTGCACTGCAAGATGAAAGGTGGCCTGCAGTGCCGTTAGAATCGAAGCAAAGTGGGCAGGTTGACAAGTTAGCGACCCCGATGCGGCTAAGATAGGTAATCCTGTCTCGTAGCCATTCGGAAGGTGGAAACAGCGACTCTCCTAGGGAGGTCCTTCGGTATGTTGGTTCTCCCACCTTTTACCCTTGGCGACCTGCTCTTTTGCATTATTGACGCAATTGGTCATAGCTCTGTTATTGGTGTTGGAGCTGTAGGCGAAAGGTCAATCTGGCTGGTTCATATTGCACCCTTGCCTGGCCAGTTTGGTTCGGCTTGTCGCTCTACGGTCATCTTGTGCACACGGGGGATAAACAGACTGGGACCTACAGTTTAAAGTGGATTCCGAACCACTACAAACATCCATGGCACCGCCGGGACTCGAACCCGAAACCTGTGGTACCGAGCACTAGCCACTCGGCCATCAGCCCCTGCTTGCTTGGTCAGAGCATCTGCCTTTTCGTTTCCCTGCACATCGCAGTGTCCTGGAACCCATTGCAATGTATTATCCCTAATGTATCCCCAAGAAATATTTACATCAAAAGAAAAAAATAAACATATTCTAATGACTTTTAATACAATACATCACGACAGTAAAAAAATTTTCATCTTTTGCGCGTAGAAACAACTTTTCTTCTTTTTTTATACATAGCATCATGGCGGTGAATTCTTGTTATGGTACATCATATTACACATCTGGCACAGACGAGAGTTACAGAAGCAAGTCGGCAGCGAACTCGGGCTCGTTCTCACTCTCCTCGGATTCGCTCTCCTCGAAGTACAAATAGTCCAACAGGTCGAAGCCCGCGACATCCAAGTGCTGGTCAATCCAGTCGGACGGATCTGTTGGATCGGACATTGGATCCTCATCTTCTCCAGGAAAAGAGTTAATGGCTGGTGGGAGTGTCATTCCTGTGCTACTATTTGAAGGTTGCTGCAAAGAGAATCATTCAGTTACCATACAAAGCAATTATCACTTCACAAATCTTTCTAAAACATCAAGTGTTTTCTCCAAATTCATCAAATCTTTCTAAACATCATTAGAAGATATTTCTATTTTTTAACCTTAAGTTGCCCGGGCCAGAATGGCCGAGTGGCTAGCGCTCTGGCGCTCGGTACCACAGGTTTCGGGTTCGAGCTCCGGCGGTGCCATGGATGTGTGTAATGGTTCGGAATCCACTTTAAACCTTAGGTCCCGGTCTAATAGGATCGTAGAGCGTTGCGGGGGAATTGTTACTCCGCGTCCGTGGCTTATCTTCAAGTTACACGCGCCCCCTGGGTAATGCAAAGTGAGTAACGTCTGTGCAGGGCTTGCCTTAAGGCATCCAAGACGTCCATGTCTGTTTGCCAGCTGCATTGGAGGGGAAAAAAAACCCACCTTAAGTTGCCCGACTATTTTAAAAAAAGGCAATTTTCGCGATTTTTTTTCCCCCCAGGGAATAATGTTATTCAAACACTTTTACTTCCGAAACTGTTTTCCTTTTTACTGTCTTGTGAATTAGAAAGAAAAAAAATTATATGCATTTCCATAAATGAGAACCTCAAATGAGACTTTTCAGTATATCTCAGATAATTTTCCGTATACAAGGCTTTTCCAATAATTTTTATTCTTTTTTCAAATAAAACTGTATAGATTAGCAGTTCTTTTGGGTTTGGTTTCTCTCTCTAGGGTGATCTTGTGCACGCTTTAGGCTAATTAGACCGGGACCTACAGTTTAACATGGATTCCGAACCACTCACAACCATCCATGCACCACAAACCTGTGGTACCAAAGGCCAGAGCGCTAGCCAATTGGCCGCCGTTATCTTGTTTAAGAATTACACTTAACTGTGCAATGCAGATTCGTTTAGTGAGTAAAGCTTTAAATTCTCTAATTGTCGATAGTAGATGCCTGAAGTGATGATTAGGTTATTGTCAAGCAGCTCAAAATAAACAACTCGTTCCATATCCCTACAAATGCAAAGCTAAACCATCTTTTAGATGTAAACTTTGCTTTGCAGGATAGGGGGAGGGGGGAATAGGTTTCTCTTTTGAGTTTAACCACTGACTTTCTTAAGTCATTTGCATAAAGTATCCACTTTTCATCTCCCATTACTATATGCTTTGATTTTATTTCTTGTGATTAGTGATGTGCAAATATTTACTGGTTGCTGTCGGTTTTGAGCTGTAAGCTCGCGTAGAACACAAACACCAGATCGAGAAACCTTTATTATTTTTAAGTGTTCCACTGTATGCCAACGGCCGTACCATGCTGAATATACCGGTTCTCGTTAGATCACCGAAGTTAAGCATCATTGGGCGCGGTCAGTACTTGGGTGGGTGACCACCTGGGAACACTGCGTGCCGTTGGCAAATTTGGGACCTGAATGGCCGAGTGTCTAGCGCTCGGTGCCACAGGTTTCGGGTTCGAATCCCGGCGGTGCCATGGATGTTTGTAGTGGTTCGGAATCCACTTTAAGCCGTAGGTCCCGGTCTTCTATGACTGTAAGAGCGTCACGGAGCAAAAGTCAGGCTTCTACCTACGGGTGGTCCATCACAACAGAAGCTGCTTCCTTCCCCTTCAATCAAGAGTCCATATGGGCTTGTGGGCTTGGCCAGCCAAGTGGGATAAGAAACAACAAAACAACAACAAGTGTTCCACTACTATTGTATGTGCACAATGGAGTCTACACACTAGTTCTGTACTTGTTATACGGGGTTCTGATTCTAAAAGTGCCTTCAATTCGTCATTATCAACCTGCATTGGACAAACAATTCCATGTTCTTCTTCTCGGAACTTTTTAAATAAACGTTGGACTTAACTTTTCTTTTTATAGATCCTGGATACACCGAACAACTCTTTCAAGTTGCTTCTGCAGTATTTCCATGGAGTCTAAACTCAAAAAGCGTGACATACCAATTATATAACTTATATTCCATCACTTCTCTGGAAAATAAAATATAATCTGTCATTTTGTGCACACGTTGGCTAATTTGACTGGGACCTACAGTTTAACGTGGATTCCGAACCCCTCACAAACATCCATGCTGCCGCCAACTTGAAACCTGTGGTACCAAACACCAGAGCGATAGCCAATTGGCCATCAGAATATAGGGCATGATATTAAGTTTAAAATAATTTAAAAAGTGGGGATTCAAAATTGAATTGGAGCCATTTATATCAACTTGAATTTAAGTAAATTAAAATATCACATTACTTTCCTAACCTAATACTTTTGTTATTAATCCATGCTGCATTTCACTCTTTTTTTTTTTTTTTTTTTTTTTTTTTTAAATCAATAAAATATTTTATTCGGCATGTTTTTCAATGTCCATTGACAAAATGTATCCGTTTTAAACACGCCATTAATTTTCCATAAATATAATTGCACAAAGAATTTTCACAAAATAACACTTGACTTAGTTTTGTCGCGTTACGTAACGAAATTTTTAGCCAATCACAGTAAAGCGTTAACAACACAACGTTTTAACAACCATAGAAAAGCGTATTCACATTAAAACAGTAAAAGTAATTACGAGAAATCCTTAAATGATAATGAACAGACAAGTTAACATTAGGCATATTACCATTTTAATATTTATTTACTAACATTTCTTAAACCACAGGTGCCATTTCCGACTCATATGAAACATTCTTGATGCTGAATATTTAATTTTCGAAAGGAAAATGAAAACATAAAATTAGGAATTTTTTATTCTGCGACACTAAAATCAATATTAAAATTAAAAAGTTTTATTAAAAAATTATTAACAGGCCAATATATCTGAACATTATCACAAAGCAACTTCTTATATTCCCCCCCAAAAGCAATTTACGATTAAGGAACTTTTCAAAAGTTTAACTCTGCCGGATTAACTAAACTAAAAACATTGACAAAATCTCTATAATAAATTAGAATTTAAAGGTTTTTCTAACATATAATTAGATAATTTTCACAAAGTAAAATCATAATAATTGACTTAAAGTCTGGCTAATTAATTCCTTAAACACTCAAGATATGCATATTCCTTAAATGTAATAAAGGCTATATATATATATATATATATATATATATATATATATATATATATAAAATAGCAAGTTCCTTACAATTATTAAAAATAGTAATAAGTTAAAGTTATAGTTAGTACTATAACTTTACTACATTAGAAAATCAAATTCCAAATTCTATTCATTGACTATATATGTATTAACAAAAATCTATCTGGAAATAAAAGATTAGGTGTCTAACAAAATATTTCATTAACAGTCATTCAAGAGGATTTCGCAAACAAAATCATAAAATAATAATAATAATAAAGGTTACCCATAAAATTTAGAATTTTATGTAAGAACAAAAAGCATAACAGCAATGTTAAACAAACAAAGAAAGAAAAAGTATCAATGAATCATATTCAAGCAATAAATTACGTTCATCAGTTATCGTTCAGTACTGAAAAAAAGAAAATATTACATAAAAAATAAAACTATACAATTCCAAACGATTTTATAAAAAACGGACATGAAAGAAATTTAATACAGACGTGAAAGAAATTTAAAAAATAAAAATAAAAAAACTATATCATTCCAAATGATTTCATAAAAAAAGCACATGAAAGAAATTTAATAAAGACGTGAAGGAAATTAAAAAAAAAAAATAAAGAACTATATCATTCCAAACGATTTTATAAAAAAACATGAAAGAAATTTAATAAACAAAGTACGCGGCAGAAATTTAAATAAATCAATAAGAAATAGTTAGAGAAAGTAATTTAAATAAACCAATAAGAATAGCTTATGAAAGAAATTAAAAAAATAAATGAATAAATAAACCAATAAGAAACGTTGAAAGTGGTTCAGGACATAGCTGATCCACTCTCCCCAAAACAATACCCATATATTTTATGGTAATAAAGTACAATAACCTTATTAATAAAAATAAATTACTCTTTTTACAGTTTACGCTTGGGAAGTGCCAAGAACTGCTTTGACGGTTATTATTAGAGTTTTTGCATACCGTACGTTAGTTACCGTAGGACGTCCGTTAGCTTTTTCTCCCTAGCGCGCATGCTCATAGGAAATTATGTTTCCTATGAGCATGAGCATTTGTCGCTCTACGGTCATTTTTTGCACACTTTGGGTTAGTTAGACAGGGACCTACAGTTTAAGGTGGATTCCCAACCACTAGCAAACATCCATGCCACCTCTAGGATTCAAATCTGAAACCTGTCGTACCAGAGGCCAGAGCACTATCCAATTGGCCACCAGGCCGCTGGCTATATTGAAGAACGAGATTTGATTATGCCTCTGTCCAATCAAAAAGTACAACGGTGAATAAGATGCATATGGCGATATATATATATTGGATATAAAAATTTATACTATTTTTATAAATATATTTTTCGCTAGGTGCAAATACGTTACAGTGGTTTTAATTGGTATTAAAAATATTTTTTTATACGGCAAGTTTACAAGATAACAGATACCATAAAAAAATAATAATAAATACGAAGAACAAGATGGAAACAAATGACATCTGTTAATCCATCCACTTAAGTCTGGCAATCCAATAACGTTTCCATAAAGAAACAGGAAGCAAGGTGAGGCATATCCATTTCTTCTTGTTTATCACACAGGAGACAGAGAGGGTCAGGAGTCAGTTTAATTCTGTGAAGGTGCTTGCGGAGACAATCGTGCCCACAGAAAATCCGTAGCAATGCCACCAGTTTTTCTCTAGACCAGGGGTCTCCAAACTTTCTAGCCTTAGGGCCCTATTGTTTACTCCTATAAGTACCAAGGGCCGTAATTTCTAGTACGCGCTCTGAGCGAGCATACACTTGTTAAATTCGCTGGTTCAATTGCGACAATTACTATTGTGTGCATCGATGCGACCGTGACGCTTGACGAAAACTAATAAACATTCATACCATCACCAGGATTCGAACTTGAAGCCTGGGATACCAAGACTAGAGAATTAGCCACTTGGGTGGTAGACTGAAGGCCATATTTGTAGATCATTTTGCCGTATCAGATGTTGCCCAGAGTGCAACACGAGAAGGTAGATCTACGTTGCAATCCGGTATTAAAAATATTGGTTAAAGAACATCTTTAAAATTATGAATATTTCTTAAAAGCAACTATTCTTGTACTGAAAACTCAAACGATGATTAGATTCACAGAAAATGAAATTTACAGATGACAGCCTCAACTAAGACTTTTCAATGGTAAATTCAAAATTCAATGGTAATTTTCGGCAATCCTATAAACCCTTTATTATTACTTATTTATATTATACCTATTATTATTATTATTATTATACCGGCTATTATGCTTCCATAAACCATGCCTTTTTTCTAATAAATTCTATTATTTTTTTTAACTAAAGATCACACAAACTAACAGGTTTTTTTTTTTTATATATATAACAAAGAAAAAATGTATTAGAAAAAGAAAAAATGTATTAGAAAAAGAAAAAATGAAAGAAAAAAAGGGAAAATATTTATTTTAGCACATTTTTTTAATAGATAGCTAGCGCTCTTTTTCTTTATATATATTTATTTAATGATTTGGCTTGTCGCTCTACGGTCATTTTTTGCACACTTGGGGCTAATTAGATCGGGACTTACAGTTTAACGTTGATTCCGAATCACTCACAAACATCCATGCCACCGCCAGAATTCTAACATAAAACGTGAGATACCAAAGGCCAGAGCGCTAGCCAATTGACCATCAGGCCGCTTTATTGGATGAAATTGGGGGGAAAACTTTTTTTTCTTTTTGGCTGTTAATTTGCATAGATTTTTTTCCCCCCAGTTTAAAGTTTTTGTTGCTTTCCGCAGAAACTACGGAGAATATACTTTTCTCAATTTATCTGAAACATTTTTAACGATGTATGATAAATACGAATAAATAAAAAATAAAAAATGATAACTTTACCCTTTTCGGTCCAATGTCAGATCTGACTCGACATCACCTTTGCAGAAAGTCCAAAGTCGAGTGTGGTTCGACATGGCTTTTAAACTTAAGAATTACTGTTATTGTTATAAAGGCAAATGAGTAATTGTCGAATTTGTATGATAACTTGGCATCGTTTAACGGTTTTAGGATTCTTTTTGCTGGTAATTATATTTTGTTTTACTTTTATCCAACGAAGTACATTATAATTTTTGCGAGTTACAACGGGCATTGCTATAATCAGCCGTGTTAGAATCACGTTAAGAACTAAACTTAAATTTCATTGTACTTTCTATTTTATATAGCTATAAATATATGAAAAATCAATTAAAATTGCTAGGTCGACAGTAGATTGATATAAATCAAAAATTAATTTGGACTTGAGTACCGGGAATAAGGAAAATTAACTTGGACCGCAAAAGGTTCTCATGAGATTCTCATAAGTCACAAGTATCTATGTTGTCCTCTGTCAATCTCTTAATTGCATCATACCTCAAAGAGTGCTTGTGATAAAATTGTATTTTGCCCTCTCCCCGAATACAGCTAACTAAAGAAATAGCGACTTCCACTCGTCAAAATCATGCCAAACTGATTTCGACGAATTTCACTCAAAACAAATATCAGCTACAGTCACAGTCAAAGATGTCAAGTCTTGAACAAAAGAAAAACATGAAATGGCAAAAGAGAATTCGTAATATCGAACACGAATTTAACCAGTTTGATGTTATAATTATGTATGATTTTGTGGTTTAAAATAATAGCGTTCCAAATTAACAAGAAATGTAACAAGACAATTATTGCTTCTGCTGGATATATATATATATATATATATATACTAGCAGACCCGGCCACGCGTTGCTGTGGCTTTCTTGTATTTCGTTCCATTGTTAGATACTATAATTGTTATTGTTAAGGAAGTGATTGGTAAAGAATGATGAAAAGCTCAAATTAAGCTTCAACGAATAGAAAATGTTTAATTTTTATTAATTTAATGAATGAGGTAGATAATGTTGATTTTTAACACTGTTTTATAATTATTTTACCAAATTTAAATTTTAATAATCATTACTTTCATTTATCTAAGAACTAAGCGATGAACACTATTTCTTGTTAATCTGTCTTTCGTCAAAATAAATAAATTCGTTACATAATTTAATAAGTTGGTTATGATTTTCTAAAAGATTTTCCAACAATTCTACAATAGCTCTTTGTACTTGCTTGTTCGATAAAATTATGCTGGCATCGAGTTGTCACACGTTCTTCAGAACAGCCCATAAAATACATTTGAAGAAATTTTGGCTCTTCGTTAGGTAGTGGCATCAACGACCCGATCTTATGGTACACCTGACCTTGTATTTTGAATGTACTTTCAAAATTACGTCCATCGGATGAGAAATCGCAAATTTTAGTTGCGCCAAATGACGTCAATAGCGCCAAATGATGAAATATGAAAATCGTCGATTTTGCATTTAAATAAAAATATAAAAAAAATCTGTATAAAAACTATCCTATCTCTCAAGTTGGAACAAAACACACATTTAAACAAAAACAAACAAAAAAAAAAAATTTAAATCTGATTGTTAGTTTCAGAGTTCATCCCGAACAAACATCGTGACACGGGAATTATATATAATAGATAAGCGGTATCACTTTAATTTAGTGGTTTTTAATTAAGTTAAGCGGTATGACTAAGTTAACTTTTAAATAGGCGGTATCACTTTAATTTGGGTGACACCCCCTCCTCCGTTGTACGATCTGTCGTGATATTTACGAAAATGGCACCCGTTCCTTCAGGCTCGGGCCCGCCACTAGGCAAGACGTAAAGCGATGCGCTTACTTTTTGCTAATATCACTCTTAAGTAGTAGATGCACATGTTCATTGAACTACACGAATAAGTAGTCTGAATTTTGTTTACGTTTTTAGCTTTATCTCAATATTCCTACATCTTTCAATAATATATTTCTTGAATTCAATAACAAAATTTAGTAAAGTTCAAAATTTTTTTAATTTCCAAAAATTAAAAAACTCATCGATTAGCTCATTACTTTTACTGTCTGCCACGAGGAGAAAGAAAAAAATATATATAGTACACATAATGATAAAGGTTGCCATGTTCTAATGGAATCTTTATAAACATCGCACCACTTTTTGTAAATCACCGGTTTAGTGTAGGGGCCAAAAATAAGATCCAATTAGATTTTGGGATGAAGACATATATAAAAATTAAAAAATTTTCAACAGAAGGCCAAATTAATTGTGATATTGATCACGATTTTCATAAAAGCAATATGAAGACTATAATTTGTCAGAAAAACAATTATCTTTCTGGTTTTCCCTACCTTAAAATTATAGTGAATAATATATATATATATTTTTTTAAACTAAGAAATGTTTTGGCAGTTTTATGCCATGGGTATAAAAACTGGAATGGATCAGTATTATCGTAATCGTAACAAGGTGCCAAAGAACAGAGGTGAACAGCACGAATCATTCGATCTTGGATTATATCAATCTCGAGTTGGATTATATCAATATTGGATTCTATCAATGGATCAATCTCTTGGATTATATCAATATTTTTCGAGTTAAAAATTACACCTGCACATTATATGCTACAGAAAAGAAATCACTGCACCTAAAATTGAGGTGTTTGGAACTAATACAGAATTTTAGAGGAAAATCCCTCTCATAAGTTTTTCCCAATTAATAAAAACTTGGGAGACTCGTAACTATATACCAGGTGGGCTGAAAAGTTCATAGATTAGCACAGAAAAAAAAATTTTTTTTTTGATAGAATTTGATTTTATTATTCAATGTAGTTGCCTTCGATTGGTTTGTTTGTCGCTCTAAGGTCATCTTATGCACACTTTAGGCTAAACAGACCGGGACCTACAGTTTTAAGCGGATTTCGAACCACTACAAACACCCATGGCACCGCCGGGACTCGAACCCGAAACCTGTGGTACCGAGCACCAGAGCGCTAGCCACTCGACCATTCAGGCCCCAGGTGCCTTCGAGGGCGATACAACGATTATAGCGGTCATACAATTTTTCGATACCATTTTTATAGTACGATTTATCTTTAGCCTCAAAATAGGCTTCAGTTTCGGCGATTACCTCTTCATCGGCGCGAAATTTCTGTCCAGCGAGAATCCTCTTGAGGTCTGAGAACAGGAAAAAATCGCTGGGGGCCAGATCTGGAGAATACGATGGATGCGGAAGCAGTTCGAAGCCCAATTCATTCAATTTTGCCATCGTTTTGATTGATTTGTGACACAGTGCATTGTCTTGATGAAACAGCACTTTCTTCTTCTTCAAATGAGGCCGTTTTTCCGCGATTTCGTCTTTCAAACGCTCCAATAACGTTACGTAATAGTCGCTGTTTATGGTTTTTCCCTTTTTAAGATAGTCAATGAATATTATACCATGTGTATCCCAAGATATTGATGCCATAACCTTGCCAACCGACTTTTGCGTCTTTCCACGCTTTGGAATAATCGGTTCATCACGTGCAGCCCACTCGGCTGACTGTCGATTGGACTCCGGTGTGAAATGATGGAGCCATGTTTCATCCATTGTCACATATCCACGAAAAAATTCAGGTTTATTACGATTGGACAGCTCCAAACACTGCTTAGAATCATCAATTCGTTGTTGTTTTTGGTCGATTGCGAGCTCGGGCGGCACCCACGATATTTGGTCGATTGCAAGCTTTCGCATATCCAAATATTCATTCACGATATGTCCAACACGTTCCTTTAATATCATTAGGGTCTCAGCTATCTCAATCAACTTCACTTTACTGTTATCAGAAAATATTTTGTGGACTTTTTTGATGTTTTCGTCGGTAACAGCCTCTTTGGGGCGTCCACTGCGTGCATCGTCCTCGGTGCTCATTTCGCCTCGTTTAAATTTAGCAAACCACTTCTCTACGGTTGATTTTCCTGATGCAAAGACCAAATAATGTTTATCAAGCCAAGCCTTGGCTTCAATAGTATTTTTTTTTCCGCCAAAAAGCAATGCTTTATTAACATAAGAAATTCCTTTTTATCAATTTTTTCAAACTAACAAAAGTTGCTTCACTAAAAATGCTATAACTCACATACTAATAGTGCAATAGCTGCCAAATTTATACACGTGTCTTTTGAAGGTTAGGGCTAAGTAAAAATCATATGGATTTAATACTAGTAGAGCCCTCTATGTGTCAGACTACGAACTTTTCAACCACCCCAGTTAAATTGTATCACTTGCAAGTACTGAAGCCTGAAAACTTATGAAAAAAGCAAAACAAAGAAAGTACAGAAATGCATATCAATGGCTTTAGAAATGTTTCATATGATTATATAGCAGAAATGGCCTTGTCACAGTATATGTGACTATAAGAATGCACATAGAATAACTAGTAAAATAAAACTTTAGTGATTTCTTTTTATATTCATGTATTACTTACTTACCACTTTAATTTTTAAAAATATAATTTGAAATCAGATGATTCCATTTGGCCTAAAATAATAAAGGCCAACTAATACTACAGATCTTTTCTGCAATATTGATCCCAGATTGTGATGCAGCTAAGGGAATGTTAATTAAATTTGAAATTTTTGTTATATAAGTAGGAAAACCAGATTAATTATTACAAGAACCGTAATAAGGAAAGTTTTTAAAATCTGACCGTGACATATTAACATAGGGCCCAAAATTAAGTCCATCATATTTATAATAAAAAAAAATCTGACTAAATAGGTTCAATCCATTTATGATAATGACATATATTATCTATTGTAAACCATCACAGAGGATGTACAAAAAAGATGTACTTAAATAGAAAGCATGCAGAAAATAGTTAAACATCGTGGGATATGACTGATTACAAAATAAATTCAACTGATATCAATAAAATAAAAACTATTACAAACAATCGTAAACATCCAGGAAATGAATAGGAGTACAGTTAAAAAAAAATGTGCTACTATTTGCAAGAACACAAAAGCAAGAGGAGCATTAAAGCGAATAGTTATAATGTTCTACAATTAAAACATTAACTATTCATATTCTATTATGTCTAATTATTTATTACTAAGTATTTTTTTTTCTTCTCTTAGGATAGATTCCACATAATGCAATAATGCTTTATACAACAATAAAAATCACATTGTTTCTATCCATATCAAACTACATCAGATTTTTTGTGATTTTTTTTTTTTATATATTTGGCTGACAGCACAGATAATACATACTCTATATATTACTACTGAAGGACCCTTATTTATCAGAAAACCGGATGACAGACTTTATTTTACATCCTTCACAACATATTCATTAAAACCCATTTAGATAACTTTTTTTTATTTCAGAAACTAGATAAATATTTGCTTAAACAATGAAAGAGAAATAAAAATTGGAACGTAATACAATTTATTTGAATTTAAAAAATTTACATAGTGAATGGATATATATATACATATATCTAGACATCTAAAATAAAAGACAAGCATTTATCAACAGTTTTTACTCTCATAGAGAGCACATAAAAGCAGCATTTGTAACTTCCCTCATTGTCTGGTGAACTCTTCAGTAGTCTTCCATAAATTCGGCCAACAAAGATTGATGATTAGAAAATTCGGCAAGCGGATCATAATTCATAACGTCCGAAATCTCATCATGATTTGCCATGTCGGAAATCTGATCTTCAGTCAGAATTTCGGCAACAAACCATTCACTTTCTTCCTCCTCCTCCTCACCTTCTTCATAAAACTCATCGCTATAATCAAAAAGAGGTTGAGATGCGGAGAGTTGACCAGTAGACATGGCACCACCCCACAGTTCAAAATCTTCATCACCAATTCCCAGCATAGGATCCATCATCATTGTTGAAAACACAAAATTAGGATCAAGAGATAATGAATCTTCATGTGATTCTGTCCAAGATGGTGGGTCGAAAAAACTTCCCAGCAGAGTAGGTGTAAAAATATATGAATAGTCGTTGTAGTCCATATTCATGAATTCATTAAATACAGGAATTGTTGTTTGCTGTAATAAAAATACAAAACATATATCGGTGCAAGTCCTTCTATACCTATTAATGTTAAAAGATTTTATTTATAGTGATCAATCCAATGGAATTCAACTTTCTTCAACATAATTATTACACTGTTGTGATATTAAAAAATAAAATAAATCCATAGTTGCCAACCCTTAGGCTGCTCCACCAGCAAATACCAAGTTAAAAACAATACTTTTAGTTAATTAACATATTTTTCACTTTAAAAAAAGCCCCAGAATTTTAATTCACTTTAAATTAATAATTCCTTCATGCACACAGGTTCAAGAAAACTGCCATAACCTCAAAAATATATATGTAAGTAAAATATAATAAATGTCTAATATGTAAATGTGATTTACATAAATGTTTAAAGTTACAAATCAATACAACCATATTACCAGTAAAAAAAATAAATTAGCAGCTATGAGTGGTGGATAAGTGCTGTTTACTAACATTAGGACCAGTTTTTAGTCAAGCTGCGTCAAATAATTCACAAGTGACACCAAAGCTCTAACATAGTGACATCCAAATTAAATAGACTTTGAATATGTTTCTCGCATTATGCTTGCCAGGCTGCTTTTATCAGGGAATAAAATTTATTTGCTACAGTTGCTGACGAAAATTGCATGCCATTTGACAATATTCAATTTCAATTGATCACTTGTCTAATCAATGGGTGGGCAGAAAAGTAAGGGTTTGTACAAAAAGATCTAGAGATGCCTTGTTTGAATATATTGACAATATGTCAAAGGAAAGAAATTATTTCAGCCCCAGTGACCTCCTACATCGGAGTACCCTCAATCATACAAATTATGATCTCTTATGATAACCACAATTACTACATGTATACTTACAAACATTATTACTACACTCTACTAATCGTACTACAGGTTTGGCAGTTCAAATTAACATTTTTGCAAAACAAATTAACTCTTTTCAACATTAAGATTTATTTATATATTAGTACTTGTACATATTTATGCTTAAAAAGATATATATACAAATGTACATCTAAATATACATTTCTCTACAAATAATGATGTATTGTGAATAAAGATGTACGATTAAATATATACAAGCTACTCTGTATCTTTTAAGCATGATTATGTGTGCACCCTCAGCAACATGTGCATATTTATTTATATATGCAAGTTGCATATAGGTTTGTGTATAAATATGTATGTGTACATAGTTCTGTGTGTGTATTTGCCTATTAATATATGCATACTTGCTTGTGCATCTATGTAAACTTGTATGCATGTGTAGATATGAATGTGCATAGGCATGTATATGCGTATGCATATATACAAATATAAATACATGCATGAGCACAAACATACAACATACACAAACATACAAATCCACATGCAATCGCATGCTCAAATTTACATGCTTACATACACATAAAAATACAGGATGTTTCAAACATATCTGGCAAAAATGTAAAAGCAGATATATAGGACTGAAATTAAGATTTAGTAATGGAATGTAGGTGCGAAAAGGCTGCATTGAAGGGGGAAAGGGGCTGCTGAGATCAATAAGTTTAAGAGCTTTTCTGTCTTAAATCATTATTCCCTGCACAGATTTTAAGCAGAATGCATCACTACACCAATTCAATTCTCCCCGACATGCATTACATTAAACAGACTGCAAATTGATAGAGTAGTTGCTCAAAGAATGTACAGGAAGTGGTTTCAGGAGAGACAGCTGCTGAATTATCAAACATTCAAACATATTAATCAGGAGTTGTATTTAAGTGGGTCGTTCTATGATTCCAGGTGTGATGTGGGCAGTGGGAGATATCACAAAATTTCTGCAGTGGAAGAAGCAGTATTATAGATAGTACAGGATAATCCTGCTACAAGCATGAGAGCTGTTGGACATGTGTTGAGTGTGAGCAGTTCCCTTTAGAGGACTTTAAATGAAGAAATGTACCCATATCATTTGAAGAGAGTGCAAGCATTAAAACCTTGCGATTACCCTCTGCATGTCAACTTTGCTCTGAACAATACCTATAGCAAGTTGCAACAGATCTCGCCTTCCCTGCAGACATCTTATACACTGAAGAAGTTACCTTTTCATGCTCAGGTATGTTTAATACCCATTAATCCCACCTTTGGACTTAGGAGAATCCACATGGCTAACATGAAAAATTATCCATTAATATTTAGACTGATTTTGTGCACAACAACTTAGAAGGGTCATACATTCTACCTTGCCATTTAACCAGACACAGCATCTTTCTACAAGAAGTTACTAGTTACAGCATCTTCCTACATAAGTTTAATATAAATTTTGTTAACACTTCTTCATGCAACTTCCTTCTGATGTTTATTCGGCCATTCTCACATGAATGCGGTTCCAGCACAATAAAGCCTCCGCTTATTTCAGCAGGAACATCAGGAAGTGCTTCAATGCTGCCAGAAGAAGATTAGGCAAGGTGGACCTGTTCCTTGGCCACCATGCATCCCATATTTGACATGCTTGGACTTCTTCCGGGGTCACATTAAAAGGATGGTTTATGAAATTCCCATTGAGCCTGATAAAGATATGGTAGCCAAACTGTAAGCCTTTTTTTTTAAGTTAGCTGCTGGAAATCTGCAGGACATGCCTATATTTTTTTGCATGCAATCTAATTCATGTATCGCTGCTGTGAATTTTGTACGACTGTTGATGGTCACTCTTTTGAACACCTATTATAAAAAGTATGATCATTAAAATGTTTATTTGCTTTGACTTTAAATGTCTTTTTCCATTTATCTGTTGTAAATACTTCTTTACATGTTAGCACTTACACACAGCATTTACATACCCCCACTTTTATCCTAAATCAGCTTTGCTAATTTTTGCTCAATCTACACTTCTATACTAAATCCAAGTCTGCTATTTTAGTCCTGTCGATCTGTCTAAACATTTATATATTTGAAACACTCTGTACATACATACATACACAAATACCAATGCAAACTCACATACATAAGCACAAGCCTACGTCTATGCATATTTACAAATGTGCATAAAAATGCACATATATAAACACATGTACTCATACATTTACATTAGTTTACACACACACACACACACACTGTGCAGATATAGACATATGGGTATACATACACACATAAATAGATATTCCTTTACATACACACAGACAGATGTGAACATGCATATGTAAATAAATATGCACATGTTACTCAGGGTGCACACTTTTTCACTATTAAAAAATAATTTTTGTATATAATTGTGGTATAGAAAGCACTTTAATATTTCACTAATATAAAAACAAAATTTGAACTGCATATGATAATCATAGAGCAGGTATGCAACATTGACTACTGCAGATTATACAAGTTGAAAATTATGCTTGGGGACTACAAGGTACTTGAGGTAATAAACAGGAACAGATATTAAACAAGAATATTATTTCTATTCCTTCTAATTCAACAAACTAGTTTAAATAAGCAGTTTAATAAATAATTTTTCAACTATCTTGGTAACACTGGCAACAAATATAGAAAATTATAAATTACTTAATAAGTTATATAGCTAATCTCAGAATTTTATTAAAAATTATACATAATGAGATTTACAAATAAAAAAAAAATCACTTATGTGAATCTGTACAGTAAATTAATTTAAGTTTTAATTGATATAGAGATTAATGAAGGTTTAGAGAGAAAATGGTATTAAAAATTTCTATTCCTTGGAATTATGCTTGTCAAATACTATTCACAATAATTATATATATATAAATTCAATTTTGATGTGTCTGTATTTTGGACTGTATAATTAATTTCATATTTTGCCTTCATACAAGTTTGAACTTTTTAAATATAAAAAAAAAAAAAAAAAAAAAACATAATATAGTGAAGTTAAAGTTATCTGGTATTCTAATTTAGGAATTATTTATTAATAAACACATATTTATAATAGTTTTTATACACATAAAGTGAAAACTAAATTTCGTTATATAAAAAAATTCTATCGTGATTAACCTGATGTAAATGTAAAAAATAAAATATTGAAAGAAAATCTTACAAGCGTTAGCAAAGGAGGAAAAAAAAAAAAAAAAAAAAAAAAATCAAGAAATCTTTCACTATAAAATTGAGATCATGACTATAATTAAATGAATATGATTAATCAATAAAAATTGAAAGTTTCAAAATTTGCTTAATAAATGCAGTCATAAAAATTAATCTAGGTCAAGAAAACAATAAAACTATTCCCTCTTTTAAAATAAGAAAAAATATTATTTTAATTAAAATGATAGTAAAATTTCATAGGCAACAAGATTTCTTTATCATTCCTTCAGAAAAAAAACCAAGAATACTTTTTCTTTGAAGTCGAATGATTGAATTTTACTAATTTATCAAACATACTCTGCTTAAAAACAAATAAAAAAATAACTTAAATAATTACTGACAGAAAAAAATAAAATTTAAAAAATGAAGCTTTCTATAAGCATAAGTCATCAATTACTATACAAATGCTCCTGATTGACTACTTTATTGAACAAAAAGGGGGGTGGGTGTGCAGTTCAAAAAATACATAAATATTAAACAGGAACCATTTTCTTATTTTGACATAAAGCATGGTGTTTTCTGGCGATTTATTCGCATTCAATATAATAATTTGAGATTAAGGAGTATAGAAAAAGTATACAGCAAAATTTAATTAAAGCTAAAGTTTTAATTAAAAAAAACTTTAAATTGACAAAATGATAAAAATTAAAAATTCAATAAAGTAGTGAAATTGTTTTAATAAATATAAAAGTCGACATTAAACTTTACACATAACATGATTTAAGCACATGCAATTATTTACTACATAAAAAAAAATTCCTGATGTATAAAATATTGGTAATTAATCTGATAATAATATGCAATTTTAAAATTGTTTTTAAAAAATAGAGCTGAATGGGTAAACACAATCTGGGATCAATCTTAAGTTAAGACCTGAAAACATTCTGGAAAGGAATTCATGTAAAAACATTTTAATATTAACAAAATTTCTAGATACTTACATCAATATCTGCAAAAATACATAAATTAAAATGTATAGTACACTTATTTAAAGCAAATGACTTTATTTCATGTGACAATAAATGTTTTATATAACAGATGGTGACAATAACTCACAACAAATGTTCAGTAGGTTAATTAATAAAGAATGATGCTTAGATTAAAAATTATACAAAGCACCTACGATTCAATAACAAAACACTCCATTTTGAATAAATCTGTAGCTTTTAATCCCCTAAATATGTCCCCTAAATATACCCTAAAAATCCCCTATATACAGTTAAATTACAAAAGAATAGTTTATCCTGCTGCCCAATACACATTGAATAACAACTTTAACAAAAACAAACTAAATAGTTTGGGCAATATGAAGAGTGCTGACATAAAATGGATTTATTCCATTAACTATCTTCAACAATTTGATTCTCAATGGCTTAATTAAGGCAATTTAAAATTGTAGAATAGTGTTTAACTTGGCAACTTGTTTTACTGCCAAAAGGGTAGCAACAAGGTTGCTTTTCTAACTTTTTTTCACCTCTTATGGTACTCTATATTCTAAAACCTATGTTTATTTTTATGTGCTGTTTGGTTAATTTTACTTTATGCATGTTTTAATAACAGTGATTTAAACAACTAAATTTAAAACCATTCCTACAATTTTTTGTTAGAATTTACAATTACAGCGTTATATCTTTTACCTAAGATGTTTATGATGAAATACAAAAATTAAAATGAAAGAAAAAATACTAATAGCTTATTAATAATCAAAATCTGCAATTACTTGAAAGTATGTGAATCACTCTAGTGATTATTTCATAATGTTTGAAGAAATAGTGATAATAGCAATGCTTAGACTAACACAATGGTATACATGTACTGTTACCAACTATGGCTCGTGGATTTCTCCATGTTGGTGTTTTTTTTAAATATAAAGTAAACACATTGTTTACTTAAAGAATTAAAATTCTTACTTTTAATGACTAGCAAGAAATATATTAGATTACTACCAATAGTCTAAAGACATATTCTCCCCGCCCAAAATTCCATATGATTTTTTATGAAAATCAATTTAACATGTCATGGTCAAAAGCAATATATAACAAATTAATTCCATATGCACAAATTAAATATACAAAACATTATTCTACAAAAAAATTGTTATTACTATAATATCTTTTAAAGAAAAAATTTCTTAAACAGTCAGATATACACAAAAAGTTAAACAACTTTATCATTTTCCTTTCCTTACTTTAGAACAAATGTGTAAAAAATTAAAATATCATTAATATGAATTCAATTGATAAAAGTTGTCATTGTATTAACAATTACTAAGCACAAAACATTTTATGAGCCAATATCAATCTATAATTAATATTTAATTATGCACAAACAATTTTCTTTTAGATTTCCTACTCCAGTATCTTCTGTTATATAAACTTCATATGATAAAATATCCCATTCATATAAGAATTATTGCAAATATTTATATAATTTAAAAAATTAAACTTACACTATCAAGCCATTTTTGGCGATATCTAATTGCTCGTATATTTCCACGAAATCCAAATGTGGACTGTTCAGCTTGAATAAGGCGCAAGCATCCTTTTTCATCCCGGTGCTTTGAATACAAGTGGGTAAGGCGCTTAGACATATGGACAGGTCTGTGGTTGGCTGCCTTCAAGAATAGGAAAAGAGGATGGTGGGGAAGAAGTTGCATACGAGTTCTGAAAGAATGCACAAATTCAGATTTATGAGTCAACATCAAGGCAATTCTCTAGACAACTACATAGTTGAATTAATGAAACAGTAACCTCTCATTAATTTATGCATGTTGGAAGATAGAGAAAATTTATGATATATAATCTGACTGCATTTGGATTTTAATACATACGCAATATATCGATCAAATAAATAAAAAACTTTCCTATTCATGTAAAATCCGATACAGTCAATAATAAATACAAGAACGAATTTGGCATATAAGATTAAACAGAAACTTAATTTTAAAAATTAAGATATTTATAAAAAGTTATGTTTAAAATATTTTATATAAAAAAAATGTCCTGTATGCATGTGACAGCAGCATTGTTATAATAATACAACTATACGAACAATATCAGCTGAAATTACAGCATAGCCAAAGATACAAATAACCACAAAATCTCATATTATATAACAAAAAGTAACAAGTAGAGTGACTTTGGCAGAGTCTTAGAACTACACACTGCCATAAGATGCATGACATCTCTAACAAATAAAAGGACTGAAAGAATTAAAATCCACCCTAGAAATTTATAGCTACCAACCTCTATTTCTGAAAAAACAGAAGATAAATGAAAAAAAAAAAAAAAAAAAAAATCAGATTAAGCTTCAACATTTTCTAGTAATTCATCATTAAGAAATGTTTTGATAACATTATTATACAAAGCTGTGTAACATTTTTGTAGTTGTGAAAAAATTTATTTTGTCTTCGGCAGATGAGATTTGCACCTATTTGTTTGTGATTTTACATATTTTCTGTGAACTTAGAAGTATCTTTTTATCCTTTTAACTGTATTTTATCAATAGCATACATTTTTATGCACAATGATAAAAAGATACATATACAACAATTATTAAAACAAAAGAACATTCAAAATATGCTTCCTTTTTCTGGTAGGCAAGATTCCTTTTTATTCTTTGATGGTTAGAATACAAATTAAATAATTAGACTAGCAATTTTAAGATTTTTGAATTTTATAAAATTCTAAGCTAAGTAATAATATTTTCTTGATTCATTAAGGAAAATGCTCATAAAAGGTTTGATTTGTCACTCTATGGTCATGTTGTGCACACTTTAGGCTAACTAAACCAGGAGCTACAGTTTAATATGGATTGCGAACCACTAACAAACATCCATGCTATCGCCAGGATTTGAACCTGAAGCCTGTGGTACCAAAGGCCAGAGAGCTAGCAAACTGGCCCTCAGCATTGGTTAAGAGGTTCCCACCGAGCCACCCCATGTAACATCCAAGGTGAGATATGTTTCAAAACTTTCTTTTCCTCTTGGAATTAAATACCTCAAAGGTTGCCTGATCCACAAAAAAAACACCCCATAGATTTCTACGTTGTCCAAATTTAAAAGATGGAATGGGCAGCTAAACTAAAACTTTTTTCCTTTTCTTTTATTTTTATTCTTTCAAATATTTCCAATTGTAATTTTCTGGCCCCAGCATTACAATGCCAAAACACCAAAGAAAGATACATTATCAAAAAGTACCAAAGCACCAACGAAAAATACATTATTAAAAAGTTAAAAATATTACAAAAGTTGCAAAATATTGTTGAGTTGGCAAGTATGAAAATTATGCAATAGATATATATTATATACATACACATTAAATGATTTCATATGATACATTAATATTCTGCAAACTTACAAAAAAAGAATTACAGTATATCATAGGGTGGCAAAAGGATTTGTATATTTTTTTTCTTGCATTAAATTTACCCATACAAACCAGTGTTTTGAGCAACTAATTAAAATATATATTACACATATGAAAACCCTCCATGTTCAAAACATTAAAAGATTTAATGATAAATATAAAAACAATAAAAATAAAGCAAACTGCATAAAAATTTTTTTAATTTGCTTGGTCTTACCTGAGGATGTCAACTAAATGAGCAGCTGTATAATGACGTGGGACCATAAGCTTAAGTTTTTGACTGCTATTTCCATATTTTTCAATTATAACCTAAAATGAGAAGTTATACTTATTCTTTCTTTTCTTTATACCATTTGATATAAGATCTTTGGTGAATAAGTAATAGTTTTTTTTTCTATTATACTAATTAAGTTAGAATCCTGAAAAGAAACATTAATTAAAAATGAGTTTTCCTGCAATAGGGTTGGTACAGGTTTTTAAATGCAAAAATTAAAAAGTATCTGAGAACCTTTCCAGCATTAAAATGTAAAAAAATCCATAATAAATTAAATTATTCCTTAAAAATAGTTATAGTCTTAGTCTAGTCCCTTTGATAGTCTCCTTAAAAATTCTTTTAATACTAAAATTTTCATTGTTAAAAGAAAAATTTGGCAAAGGTATCTATTTTTACACCTAAATATCTGAACGAAGCAAATGATTTATGTGTGGTCTATATTTCTAAAAAATTAACTATAACAAGATGTATTCAATGAAAAAAAAAAATGGACATTTTTTATTTGGAGCATAGCTAAAAATAAAAATTTTATTAGTAAATTTTTAATTAAATAGGAACTTAAAATTTTAAATGTTAAGTTATAATTTCAAACTATTGAATTCAAAAAACATCTCCACAAGAATTACAAATGGGAATGATATTAATACTGACATGACATTTAAGCATTCTATCCACACAAATTGTATTTAATAATTTTTATTATTTTTATTCAATGATAAATAATTGGTAAATACAAGAGTGAAAAGGGATAAAAAAAAAAATTTCTATTCACCTTTAGGTAATTTGTTGAATTTAAAAAGGGTTTTTTTTTAATAAAAAAGCATAAATTTTTTTTAACTTTTAGGTTTTAATCATATTTATATTTTATTTATTCATTGTAAAGATTGTTTCTACTGTCAATTTTTAGATATGCCTTAAATCAATACAAAAATGCTGCTTTCATAAATTAAAAAAATTTAAATATCCCTTATAATGGTGTTTTAGATAGATATATTATTATGGAATAAAATTTACTAAATTAAAAAATAATGATTTTGCAATTGATTAATTTAAAGCAATTTACATGGAATACCAAAATAATTCAATTAATGCCATATGTTATACCTATATCACACAAAAAAGTATAAGGATATATGAAATAATTCAAAGCCATGATATTTATCAAACAACAGCAGGAAGGGATGCTTAATTTAATTACTAAATAAATAAATGAATTTTATACATCCAATAAATAAAATACATTCTTCATATAAAAACTTTATTATAGAAAACAATCAAGATCTTGAATGATTTTAAATAAGATCCAAAATTCCTTAAGCAGAATAATTTTGAAATTCCATGTCTGGAAATAATTGTGATAAATTAAAAATATGTGTTCAACTACAAATTTTTCCATATTATTTTTTCATTTGTTTAATGCAATTTAATTTCGATCTATAGGAAATACGTAGTGCCTTTTTCTAGCACATCCATAACACCCAAGAGCAATATGTCCCACAATTTGAAAACAATTGTTTTAATGAAAAAGTTTCAAACTTCTAAGGAAACATGGTTTACAGTAACAAGACTTTTAAATAAAAAGAGTATGTTTTTTAATGTTATAAAAAAATACAATAATAATAAACTTACTGGAACAGCTTTTCCAATCTTTTTTCTTAGCTCAGACATTTCCATAGCTTTCAACTGTGGGTGATTCTGAAATTAAATATGGCCATCAATTTATTAGTTATTAAAACTACTAATATAAAAAAAAATTAATTCTTTTAGAATAATAAATTAATCTAAAAGAATTTTTTATTTTACAGCATAAAATAATTTGATTAAAACACTAAAGTGCAACAAAATGTTGTACATCAAATGAAGCATTTCTAAAAAATAACATTCAATATAAGGTTTACACGACACGACAACAAGCATAAAAAAGAGCATATTTCTCATGTAGAAAATGTGTTAAGATATTATTTCAAATAGCTTTTTTTTTTTTTAAATCCACCTTATTTATGATAGAATTTCATACAATTAAAAATTATTTGAATCAAACAATTCCAATCTGAAACTATAACTATAAAAAATATGGCCCAAATGATTTCAAGGTAAAAATTATAATTTAAAAACGTAATTTGACAAATAGACTGTGCTTTTTTTCCATTGTTTTTAATTCTAGAAAAAGTATAAAAACTTTCCAAAATATTCAATTAATATTATAGATTTGCTTGGTAATTACAAATAGACTGTTCATGTATCTTCAGAATGATAGAATTTCATACAATTAAAAATTATTTGAATCAAACAATTCCAATCTGAAACTATAACTATAAAAAATATGGCCCAAATGATTTCAAGGTAAAAATTATAATTTAAAAACGTAATTTGACAAATAGACTGTGCTTTTTTCCATTGTTTTTAATTCTAGAAAAAGTATAAAAACTTTCCAAAATATTCAATTGATATTATAGATTTGCTTGGTAATTACAAATAGACTGTTCATGTATCTTCAGGGATCTATTCTAATACTTTGCATTAATTAATTAAACTTTTCAAACCCAAAGACATGTTAATTTCATATAAAATCATTTAACATGCCAATAAAAATAATCTGTGGCGGTATTGTAAAGGTTGCGTAGTGTTATTAAAATCCAGACGGCAAAATAAAAGACGATAATCAATTTTCACAATTACAACATGTTTATTCTACTTCGAACGCTTACTACGTTCTATTTTTATTTTAGCGGGAAAATTCCCTTTTTAACAGTGAAAGTAGAAGTCGTTCAATTTGTATTCCATTTTACATTAATAGGTGTCGCTACATCACTCCCCTACCAGTAACAAAGTTACGTTACTTTGAAAATGGTAGACGAATTAATATATCAATACAAATAATAGCGAACAAATACACATTGATACAAATTGAAATTGCACAAAATAATTACAAATACAATTACATATAAACAATTACATACAATAAATCAAATTAATTTTTAAAATGGAATGGATGAATTATAAGTTTGAAGAAAAGTCAATAATGTCATTGAAACGAACAGGAAGTTTTACCTGTCTTCCACAACGTGTTGTTGTATTTGGTTGTGCAACTTGCTGACTTGGTATAAATGTTTGTTCACTCGGCACAGATGTATGATCATTTGATGATGTTGGATTCAGAAGTTCATTAGGTTGTAACACATATGCCGGTTTTAATCTATCCACTGAAATATTAACTTGTTTATTTTTAATTGATAGAAGAAAATTTTTCGGGGATCTTTGCAATACCAAATAGGGTCCTTCATATGGGGGTTCTAAAGGTTTTTTAACTCTGTCAATTCGCAGAAATACATGTGAGCATGTGTACAAATCTTTTGGAATGAATATCTTTTGTTTACATTTGTTTTTGGATTGGTATGGTTTTAAGTCAGCCATCTGTTTTCTGAGATTACTTACGAAATTATCATCAGATATTGGCAATCTGGATTCTTCAAAGAATTCGCCTGGTAGTTTAATAGTTTTGCCATAAACCATTTCAGCTATTGTATACTTAGAGTCCTCATGTAGAGCAGCTCGCAAACCCATAAGAACCGTTGGTAATGCGTCCGTCCAACGAACGTTGTTATGACATCTAATAGCTGTTTTCAAGGTACGGTGAAGACGTTCAACTTTTCCATTACTCTGAGGATGGTAAGAAGACGTATGGTTTACTTTAACACCACATAGCGCAGCTAAACTTCGAAACAGTTCTGAAATAAATTGAGTGCCTCTGTCAGTAATAACACAAGTAGGTACACCAAATCGGGTAATCCAATGCTCATAAAAAGCTTTTGCTATACTTTCTGCAGTGATATTTGATAACGGTACCACTTCTATACAAGAGGTAAACCGATCAATACACGTCAAGCAGTATGTGTATCCATTAGAAGGTGAATAAGGTCCAATTAAATCTATATGAACGACACTAAATCTCTCATCTGGTGCTTGAAATTGTAAATATTCTGATTTTGTATGTTTAGTTATTTTATTTTTCTGACAGTTGATGCAAGTTTGAGTCCACTGTTTAACATCTTTTTTCATATTTGGCCAAATGAATCTTTTAGTGATTTCTTTTACAGTAGTTCGAATTCCAGAATGAGCTAAACTGTGAATTGTATTAAATATTGTCATTCGAAAATTTTTTGGTATGAAGGGTCTGATACTGGAAGTAGAGGTATCACAATACAAAAGCTTTCCTGATGGCAATTGGTGTTCTTTAAAATGTAATGATTTGGAATGTAATTTCAATTGTTGCAGTTCATCATCATTAATTTGTGCATCAGCTATCAAGTCATAATCGACAATAGGTGAATCGATGTCCTCAATTCTAGACAGTCTGTCTGCTACTACATTGTTTCGACCACTGATATGGTATAGGTTAGTAGAGAATTGTGAGATATATTGTAGGTGTCTTAGTTGTCTTGGGGAGGCTTTATCATTGTTTTGCTTAAAAGCAAATATTAACGGTTTATGATCAGTATAAATATCAAAATCTCGACCTTCAAGTAAATGCTTAAAATGTTTAATGGATAAATATATACCCAAAAGTTCACGGTCATAAACGCTGTAATTTTTCTGAGCATCATTAAGTTTTTTAGAAAAAATGCAATTGGCTTCCATCCATTTTGGTCTTTTTGTTGAATAACTGATCCAATAGCCCAATCAGATGCATCTGTGAGAAGTGCCAGAGGGTAATCCGAGTTGGGATATGCCATTAACGCTATTTGAGCAACATCTTGTTTGCATTTTTCAAAACTTTGTCTACTTTCATCGGTCCATGGTATTTTGCGTCGATCTTTTTTTGTTGATCCTTTCAAAAGTTCATGTAGAGGGGCTTGAGTTTTTGCGGCATTATTTATATAATTACGATAAAAATTTATCATTCCTAAGAAGGAACGTAATTCGTGCATAGTTTCTGGCAATGGATATTCTATGATAGCTTTGATCTTTTGAGGTTAAGGTTGTGAACCTTCCGCAGATATTTGATAGCCTAAAAATCTATTACAGGTACTCCCAAAACTGATTTGCTAATATTAATCCGTAGACCATATTTATCTAAACGCTGGAAAACTATTTTAAGATGTGAACGATGTTCTTCCTCGCAAGAAGAGGCGATCAACACATCATCTAAGTATGGAAATACAAAGTCTAGACCATAAAGAACTTCATTTATAAACCTTTGAAATGTTGCAGGGGCATTTTTGAGACCAAAACTCATCACATTGAATTGATAAAGTCCAAAAGGTGTGATGATGGCAGTTTTTGCCTTATCTTCATCTGCTACAGGAATATGATAATATGCTTTAAGAATGTCAATTTTAGAAAATATAGTTTTATTAGTTAAAATATGTTGAAAATCCTGGATTCGAGGTATGTTATATCGATCAGGTATAGTTAAATCATTCAATCTTCTATAATCACCACATGGACGAAAAGAACCATCTTTCTTTGTTACTATATGTAATGGACTTGCCCATTCTGAGCTAGATGGACTAATAATGTTATTGTCTAGCATATATTTAAATTCTCTTTTAGCTATTTCCAACCGTTTTGGATCTAATTGTCTTGCTTTACAATTTATAGGTTGTCCTTTAGTTACAATATGATGTTTTACATTATGTTTAACATTTGAAACAAGAAAATTTGGTTTTGTTATATTGGGATACATAGAAAACAAATCAGAATATTTACATAAGCTGCTCGTTGTATTTACACATTCATTAATAGAGATGGGTGCAATGTTACCATAAACTGCAAGGTTAGTTACACCATCAATTAATCTTTTATGCTTTATATCAATTAATAAATTGAACTTATTTAAAAAATCTGCACCTAGTATAGGTTTACTAATTTTGGCCACAATAAACGGGAATTGAAATTCTCGGCGTAAACCTAGATCAAGATTTAAAATTTCTGTACCAAAAGTATTGATTGCAGTATTATTTGCAGCATATAATTTATAGTCACTAATAAATTTGTGTTTAGAAGTAGAAGGAATAAGACTTACGTCCGCTCCACTATCAACCAAAAAGCGTAAACCCGTTTTTTTTGTCGTTGACAAATAGACGGTATTGACGGCAATGTTTTGTATTTTCAGCAGCAGAGTCTGCCGTTAATTCTGTTGCTGATTCTGGTTTTCCGAAGGATTGTTTTTGCCATGCACATGGAGCTTTACATTTATCAGGAAAACATTTTTCTCGAAAACGAAAATGGTAATAACAGTATTTGCCAGAAGGATTGGAAGAGCGATTGCGAGACTTACTTCGATGAGAAGAAGAGTATCGACCTCTATTTCTTTTTTGGGAACGAGAATTCCTTGTGACACTCAGTTTGTCAAGTTTATTATCCAAAGATGCAAGTTGTTGTCGTAACTCAGTTATGGCCTCTGATCCTGGTGAAACATTATTGCTTACGCGGTAAAGTTCTTGTTTTGGTTGCATTTCAAGAATACGATCCGCCATTAATGCCAGTTTCTCAATTCCTTCTTCACTAACTAGTAAAATATTCCGCACGGAATCAGGCATTTTTTGTAGAAATAATGTTGTTAGTACCTTGTCAGTTATTCCATCAGTAGCCAGGTTTCTCATTTTTTGTAAAAGTTGACTGGGTGTAAGATCTCCCAAATCAAGTCCTGTCAGCAGTCTTTGAAGACGCTTATTTTCGCTTTCTTTAAAAGTATTCAGCAAACGTTCTTTCGCAGCGGTATATTTTGTGCTATTATCATCACTTATAATGTCCCACAAACTTTCAACAAATTTCGGTTCTAATTGCGAAACTAAGTAGTTGAATTTTGTATCCTCGGTTGTTATTCCACAAATTGAAAATTGTGCTTCAACTTGAAAGAACCATATTTCTGGTTTTTCAGCCCAAAAAGGAGGTATTTTGACACTTACCCGCGCTACTTCATCTTTTTTCGCCGATTCATTAGATTCAGTCATTTTGTAAATAATTCACTGTTTGCAAACAATTCACGGGTCACCAAGTATGTGGCGGTATTGTAAAGGTTGCGTAGTGTTATTAAAATCCAGACGGCAAAATAAAAGACGATAATCAATTTTCACAATTACAACATGTTTATTCTACTTCGAACGCTTACTACGTTCTATTTTTATTTTAGCGGGAAAATTCCCTTTTTAACAGTGAAAGTAGAAGTCGTTCAATTTGTATTCCATTTTACATTAATAGGTGTCGCTACAAATCAAAAAGAAGAATAGTTATAAGTGTAGCTTGGTGAAACAGGATGTTTATCATGGCAGTTTTTGGAGAATTATGAAAAATAAAATCAAATTGGCCAAATAAATTTTCAGATATTTTCCAACGTGAAAATTTGTCAATATTTTAAAAAATTGTTCTATTAATAAATTTAAAAATATAATAATTTCATGTAATTTATATTTTAATTTTCAGTTATTTGAAAATAACCTAATGAACTTATCGAAACTCTACAGTATATGAAGATGTTTAACTTCCAAGCTAATGGAAAAAGGGTTTTGAATTTTCTAAATAATGAAATAGTTTTCTCATAAAGTACAAATAAAACAATTTTGAAAAAGAAAAACGTCTTCACTTTGAGTCTCTAATCAAATTCTTATGTCAGCAATACACAAGGAAATAATTTCTTTTTTGAAGTTGCAAAAATGACAATTGCAGAATTTTAACCACTTAATACAGATTAAAGAAAATTCTACTTCATTTGTTTCTATAATTTTTGAACACATTTTAATTTACATAACATTTATACTATGTCACCAAACAGATTTTACCTAAACTGATACTTAATTGCTAAGACCATCATCCACCACAACACAAGACGACCACCACCATAACACATATAAATGTTATTCAAGAACTATAACAAACTTCTTAAAAATTTGCAAATATAATTTGACAATACAAAAAATTCATAAAATTTAAGTTTTAATTTTGTCACAGCTGCAATTTGTGGATATGAAGCATAAAATATCAAAATGATTAATGAATACATTTTTTTTTTTTTTTTTGTCATTTTAACCATAATACACAAACTTTTATATGAATTATTTCAATTTTGAAACCTTTTAAACATCAGTTTCTTATACAAATACACTTGCATTTACAAAAATATTAAAAAGAATTCAAAATTGCATTGCAATATTAAGTAAAATAAAACAAAATTAAAAAAAAAGCAATGATAAGAGAAAGAACACTTAAAAAATCAATAAAAACTTTACAATAATTAAATCGCAACATATGTTTTATGATAGAACCATTTAAGAATTACTTGTTTAAGAAAATAAATATATTCTATAGTGTTATAAATGTATACTATTCGAGTAATAAAGGTTATAAACATTAAAAAATTACAAAGCATTTGTGTAGAAATACTACAATGAATTTAGAAGAAACTAGCTTCTGAAATTTAAATTACTAAAAAAATAAATAAATAAAAAATAAAATAACAGCTCAGTAAAAACAATGAAGCCTTTCGCAAGAATGAAAAGTTGAAGAAAACGACTTTTTGTTCAACTATTTCAAAATCCTCTTTATTAATGCCCAAATTAGATTTATAGATTTATCTAAGAATAATTTTTTTTTCTGTAAGTCAGCTAATTTACTTTACCTCATGATAAATACTAAAAAATAATAAAAGTGAAATTTCTAAAAATTAATATGTATTAGTTGTGTAATATTTATGTAAATGCAAGACAATTTAACTAACATTTCCTGAAAAAGAAAAAAAAATTGTTGCATTTTAAAATTTATATTTGTTTTTATTTTTGATTATTTGAAAATGACTTGATGAACTTATCAAAACTTTACATTATACAGCAATGTTTAACTTCCCAGCTAATGGAAATTTTTTTTTTACTTTTCTGCGTAAAAGTTTTATTTCATATGCACTAATAGAACATTCACGCAAAAAAAAAATGCTTACATTTTGAGTCTCTCTTTATGTCAGCAATACATGAGGAAGGAATGTTTTCAATGCAACAAAAATGCAATTGCAGAATTTTAGCCAGTTTTTTTTTTTTTTTTTTTTTTTTTTTTTTTTTTTTTGTTAATATGGAATAAAGAAAACTTTTTCTAATTTTTTTTCTTTTATTTTTAAATACATTTTAATTTATATAATATTTACTGTGCCAACCAAGTAGATTTTACCAAAGCTGATACATTAAATTATCACTAAGATCCCCATAACAGGAAAAAGCATGTATAAATGTAAACTGACAAGCATAAAATTCATTATCAAATAGCAGATGAAGCCAATTACAAGATTGAAATATACTATAATTTAACCAGTTATTTCATAGATTAGTTAACTCCATTTTGTTAAAGAATAAAGCAAATGATTTACAGGACAGATTAGAAAACTAGGCTTTGAAAGAGTACAAATCTGAGTAATGTTAACTATTGCAATTAAATAAAGAAATTAAACTACTACTTCTCAAACTAACAATAAAAATGAAGGACTAATAAAACGATATTACGCAGCTTTTGAACTAGTTTCTATCTCAAACATAGACCATTTTTAATTATATATGTTCATCCCATTTTGCCAAAATAAAGACTATAATTGTAATAATCTTATGTCCATTTTCACAAGTTATTTAAGTGCAAGAATATTTCGTGTTTGGAAGAATAATATTACATCATCCATTTTCACTGGCAAGTTCAAAATTTTTTACAATGCCTACAGAATGTTTGTTATAATTTAATATTGGATCTATTTTTTCAGATATTGTTTTTCACTGAAATCAGATAAAACAAAATTTTTTAACATCTCTGAAACAGATGTACAGACATGTCTGTTAAACACAGAATGTAAGAATGAAGTTACATCACTAATTAAGCAATCTATAGCATTACCAAGTAAAATCATCAGGCAGACAGGTTCAATTAACAATATTGTAATCAAATGCTGCACTAAATTATAACAGTTATAATATAATGTAATAGGACAACAATCATAGGAGTCAAGTATCAAATATGATCATCTGTTTCTTACACCAATTCAATTTGCAAACTTTTTTTACAATCATATATAATGAGACAAGTATAGCAATGAAATAAGATAGATAATAAGAAAAACTTAACATTTCTAGACAATTATGAAAGTTTTACGTTTTTCAATTTCTTTTATTAGCACAAATGCAGAACCTGTTTTGTTGCTTTTGGTTAGATCACACAAAAATTATTATATTAAGTCAGTTGTTTAATTTCTACACAATCTAAAATTAATTTAATATTAAAATAAGCTTTAGAAATAATACAGAAAATAAGTAATACATAAATAATAATAAAAAATAAAGTATAATATATAAAAAATAATAAATAATATATAATAAATAAAATAAATTTAAAATATAAGGTATTTCAATATTATTAATGGCTATAGAGAATTATGAAATAATACTCTATGTTATTAATTTAAAAGTTACTAAACACAAAATCGCAAAGATAATACAAGGGAAAAAAATTAGGAATATTTTTACAAATATAATAAAAAAATATATAAAATATCAAATATATTTGATACTTTTGTTTTTATTTTATTTTTCAGAGGCAAAGCAATGCTGTTATGCCTTCCCTGCCAGTAATTCATTCACAATCTGCAAATCTATTTTAAAGAATGCATTAATGATATAATTTAATATAATACCAGGAAATAAATATTATGGAAGATAACTTAGAAACATTAAGTGTATAAGTAGGCAATATCTGGGACACTGTAATACTGATAATAATACATTTAGAAATTATTTATTTATATAAAGTAATATTATTTAATAAAAAAAAAAAACTAGGAAATTAAGATTGTAGAGCATAAATTAATAGCTCCAAATATGTTAGAATGCAGCATTTATTCCTCAGTGATAGAGCATGTTAAGCAAGCCACTAAAAAAATTAGAAATTACAACAGCATTTTTCCTCAATAATAAAATATTTAAATAATTTACATCAATTACTTTATATCAATAATTTAACTACAAATTATCAATCTATTCAAAAAAATATATTTTTTTAAAAATTAGTAAGTGAATATTACAGAAATTAAATTAAGAGTATCAGATAAATTAATATGGAATACCCTTCTAATCATTCAATGACAGTAAGAGAATTGGAAATTAATGAACCTTTCTGTTAAAAGAATGCAATTCCACACCAAGTATAAAAATTGCCTTTAAAAATATCTCTAATAAAATACAAGATAGAAATAGCAAACATATAACAATGTACATAAGGTAGTGCAGAAAGTATACGATTTTGGCAACTGGTATTACATTAACCGAAAAATAAAGTTATTAAATCTATTCAAAGTATCACTTAATTTTTTTTTATTTTTTAAATTGGTATATATAGTTTGACAATACAAGAAATTCATAAAATTAAGAGAAATTTAAAGTTTTAATTTTGTCACATTTGCAGCTTTATAATGAAACATAAAATAACAATATGATTAAGCAATATGTTACTTAGTCATTTTAACTAAAAAACAAACACACACACAAAAAAAAAAAATTGATATAAATAATTTTGAATTTTGAAACATTTTAGCCATCAATCTCACTTAAGAGTACACTTGCATTTACAAAAATAATTCAAAATTACAGTGCAATGTAAGTAAAAAACAAAACTAAAAAAATCAATGGTAAGGGAAAGAAAACTTTTAAAAAGCAGTCAAAACTTTACAATAATTAAATTGTCAACATATGCTTAAGAAAATAAATATATTTTCAATAATGTTACAGAAATCTTATATATATTATTCAAGTAATAAAGGTTATAAACATTAAAAAACAAACATTTGTGAAGAAATCCTAACATAAACTTATAAGAAACTAGCTTCAGAAATTTAAATCTATTAAAAAAAAAAAAAAAAAAAAAAAAAAACCAGATTGGTAAAAACAATGAAGCCTTTGGCAAGAAAAGTAAAAATAGGTCATTTTTTTTATCTATTTCGAAATCACCTTTATTAATGCACAAATTAAATTTATCAAATTTACCAAAAAAATCTATTTTAAGATAAATGTCAAGTCACCTACCTACTTCTTGAAAAATATCCCAAAAAATAACAAAGAAACTTCTAAATAATAATACGTAGGAAATGTGCAATATTTATGTAAATGTAAGACATTCATCTATCATTTTCTAAATAAAAAATAACATATTAACATTAAAGATGGGAATGGCAAACATTCAGGAAATCGCAAATGAAATGATATTTACAGAAAGAGAAATACCTATTTTAAATATTTGAACAAGTAAACAAAAACATGATTAAGATGTAAAATATGTACATATTCATCGCAAAACGAAACAATTTATTTAAGAACTTTATTTACCTTAAAAATTTCACCATGCAAATTCCTTATCTTAATTTTCAACTATTAATTGATATTTTCGGATTTCAACAATCGTATTAACCATCCACTTCGCATTTAGCAATTATTTTTTTAATAAATAAAAAAAAGAGATTCATATTATTTACATGTAGAAGAATGTCATTTAATAGTTTCATTCCTTCTTATAAATATTTTGAATAGATGGCGCTTCAAAAGGCTGGACACTAGAAGTACATAATAGAGAATAATATATTTGTACATTTAATTATATATGATATTATAGTCAACAAATTATGAATTATTGTTGTTAATAATACAGTGTAAAGACATTAATGATGTTGGAGTATTCGTATTATTTTAATTTATTTGTGATTCTTAAGCGGCTTCCAGTAGTAAGAGAACTAGTGAGTCAGTCTCGTGAACCAATTATAAGCTGGATTGTCTCGGTGGGGATGGAACCCTCGGAGTGAGTCATTTGTCTCTGTAACATCCATATATACGGACAAGATAATCTTTAAATTTTTTGGAATACCATTTATATAAGGAACAAGTGAAAGTGGAAAGATTTTATTCTTTTGTTGAGTTCCAGCAAAAATAGAATGGCGTATAAAGAAAAAAAAAGCATCCCAGAATCCTCTTTCAGCCTAAAACATCCTGGAGGATAATGCGTTAGGCTTTCGATTTGACGAATTAATTTCAAAACCAACGAGCCAGAAGTTTCCATGTGTTGCTTGATTAGGTCCAATAATTTCTTAGACTGAAAAGTTATACCATTGGTTCCGAGAAAAGATTGATGTAATATCTCTCTTTTTTCAAATGCAGTCCTTGGAGTGCTCGATGTAAGTTGGGATAATAAAAGTGTTTTCATATTATTGAGAAATAGAGTTGGGTTAATTTAAGTTATTAGAATCTTCAGTAATTATTTATTACCATAAAAGAGAAATGCTTTTGATATAAATGCTTTAATATATGCTTATATTTTTAAAATTAGCGAATACTGTAGCGACACCTATTGATGTAAAATGGAATACAAATTGAACGACTTCTACTTTCACTGTTAGAAAGGGAATTTTCCCGCTAGAATAAAAATAGAACGTAGTTGGCGTTCGAAGTAGAATAAACATGTTGTAATTGTAAAAATTGATTATCGTCTTTTATCTTGCCGTCTGGATTTTAATAACACTACGCAACCTTTACAATACCGCCACAATACTATATAATTTCTTTTGTTTCCACATTGTAATTTGTAAAGCGTACAAGGTAAAAAGAAATCTGCTACGGATTTGTGTGTTGTCGATGTACTGTATAAACTAATTGGCATCAATAGAGTACTACAAAATTGAGAACTGTTTTCGATGTTTCAACTGTGATCTCCAGTAGAAAGTCTTTAAACTCCATTCAGTGCGACGGTGGAATCATTCAAGATTACCTTTCCTCATTGCTAATGAGATTCTGTAAACATGTTTTTGCATTCTACTACTAAGTTGAATAAAGAGGTCTAGTGCCTGAACGCGAAGCGTTAATCTACTCAGTGGTATGTGATGGAAGTAGGAAAGAAAAGTCACAATGAATAGATAATAGTAATCATATGAATTGGGAAAAGAAAAAAGAAAGAAAAACGAAAAACATTAAATGTGAATTAATATTGGAAGAAAGATTGAAAGTTATTGAACTCAAGTAGAAAAATAAGTGAACAAGAAAATTATGGTGGTTTGAGGCTTGTTTTTGCATTCACTGCAGACATCTGTCAAATGTATCGAATGATAAACATTGACAAAAGACAAAGAAACCTCCAGCGAATTCTTTGGAAAATTGAGACTCAATTGAGCCTGTGAAAAGGTACCATCTCAATATTGTTTCTTATTCCTGAAGAGTCGGTGCAACAAACAGACTTTAACTATGAACTCAAGATTTCTAATGACTCTTTAGAAACCTCCTTGGTGAGCACTGATAGACTACAACTAGCCTGATGAATTGCTGGATATTAGTAATAATTATTTCACAGTAATTCATGTATTCTCTTATATTTGCAGATATTTATATAGTTGTAGGAATAAGGTAAAAAAGAGAGGACCCCTTGACTTGATGAGGTAGAAGCAATAGAGACCTTAGTGATTTTAAATTACCAAAAGTCTTTTAAAATAAAAGGGAAATGATAGGCATTTTAAAATGTTTAAATCTGTTTTTTGATTCCAAGGGAGCGCTCAGAGTGGGTGGATGTTTGCGAAAATCCAAGATCCCACTTTCAGAGAAACACCCAATAATCCTCCCAAGGAATTTAAAACAAAATGTAAAATATTTTTACACCTTACATAAGTGACTACTTCACTTTGGCCGCAAGGCTTATTGAATGTAGTGTGGTGGCAGGGGACAGGTGTAAAATCTGTGACTCCTTACTCCAATGTTAAATGATTTTGGCAATTACGAGGTTTTGACTTCCGGTCATTTCCTTATCGGCAGGTCCATCAATACTACACTTAAACGTCATGTGATGAATATAAATGATAATCGTTTGAGTCACTGGCAGTTAACAAATAAGATAATTCAAACTATCTGGAAAAAATGGGGAACCGATTATTTAAATACGTTCCAACAAAGATCTAAATGGATGGTTGAAAATTCTAATATTTCTGTAGGTACCATGGTAATTGTGAAAGAAGATTTTTTACCAGTTTGTAAGTGGCCTTTAGCTATAGTAATGGAAGTGTACTGTGGTTCTGATAACAAGGTAAGAACCTGTAAAATTAAAACTATTTCATGAGAGTTTAAAAGGCCCATAACTAAATTATGTAGGTTAGTCATTAACGAAAACTAATATCTCATTTTATTACTAATTTTTTTTTTTTTTTTTTTTTTTTGGTTAAAACTATGTATGAGTATTTTTCTATTTTTTACTTATTATATTGTAGTTTACTTGTGCTACTTTCAGTTGTATATTGTGTTACTTTAATTTGTTTTGATGCTTAATGTGGAATTTTGTGCTGCAACTTTATATAAGTACTATAATGCTTAACTTTTCTTTAATACTTGAATGTTTGTAAGCAGGAAATGAATGGCCAAGTTTCCAGCGTGTTGGCACTAGGTTCGAGTCTTAGCGGTGCCATGTTTGCTTGTAGTGGTTCGGAATCCACTTTAAACAATAGGTCCCGGTCTAATATGTTCGTAGAGCATTGTCTTGATGTGCAGCCCTCAAGCCTCCTCGTTGTCTTCATGAGTCTTTAGCCCTCTTGGTTCCTTGCTTTTTTTTTTGGATAATTTTTTTTCTATCCTTTTGTTTTATTTAGAAAACAAAGGATAGAAAAAAAATTATCCAAAAACAAATAAAAATTATAAAAAAAAAAGAAAAACGAACTTCGGTTCTGAGAAGAGCCTTTTTTTTAAGACAATTAACCCTTTGTTTTCCAGATTCTTTATTACGGCTCCCACCTTTCAGCATAACAATTTCAGTAGTTTGTTTACAATTTCAATATTTTTGTGGCATTGACAACTGGTCCCTAATTGTACCGAATTTAAACTTAAATTCTTTTTATTTTTTTATTTTAATTTTTATTTTGAATTTTACTTTTATTTATTTTTAGTATTTTTTAATTTTTTTTTTTTTTTTGTACCATTTATTTAATTTTAGAAATTTTATCTTGTTATTCTTACATTACTAACATTAAGCAGCCTATTAAAATTGTAAATTATATCTATGACCCCTATAAGGTTAAGGGATATATCCCCATTGGTACTCCGTAATCGGTACGCCAGTTGCTAGTTACTAGGATTCGAAAGAGAGGGGGTGAAAGGGAGTGGACAATCTAGTGAAGAGTTCCAGGCAGTACGGAGGGTACTAAGATCTTAAACGAACTGGCTTTTAAGATGATTTTGCAAATACTTTTTGCGTAATTTTGTTTTGTGTGCTATGTGTTGCAGTGCAATGCTGTATTTTCAATTTTAATAAATATGGCAGCTAGACATCGCGTTATTAAGAATAAAAGAGAAATAATTTAGTTTCTGCCATGAAACAACACTGAATCAAGGCCACACGCATATCCGACCCTAATCTGTGCTGAAGGAAACAACTGGCAGCCATAAACTGTAGATATTTAGTGCAAGCTGTTCTGACTTTTGAATGTGAGTTTGTATTCTTAGTGGAATTCCACCTCAAGAAAAGGATGAAAGGATTTCAGATCTAATTCTATTCTAACCACAAAAGATAATGTCCAGTAAGCCCCGACAAATCAAAGTGTTGAGGAAAAGAATCAGAAATTCGGTTATCTGAAGATCTTCAATGTGCTTGTAAAATAACGATGTCTAGTACGATGCTAAGCTCCAAAAGGATACAAAAGCTTCTCTTGTTTAGAGTGTTGTTCTCAGTATTAGATCTATTGTCGCTAGGGAAGGTTGCGAACTTCCCAAAGCTTCTTCTTCCAATCTGTTCATTCCTTGACTTTCGCCAGAGTGAACAGCCAGAGGTCGCCACCAATTCATGCATGGTACGTCGCTAAATATCCTGGTATGTCCTTGCAGTGCTCCTGTCCTAGATCTGCTCAAACGACTTTAGCTGGACTAAGGACTGGCCACACTAAAAATTTGACATTCAATGGAGACAAGAAGATATATACCCTTTGTCATGGTTCGGCCATCGCGTCTACCTCTCATCTCATCGATTGTATTGGTGCCTCTGTGAGGCAACTGTTGAATGAGGGGAGGACCATTTACGATCTATTGATGCAGCATGATCTACTGGACTTGGTTTAGTATTCTAACGTCGGTGCAGCGCTTGCTTTAAGGCATCGAAGACAATTGTCTAAGTGTTTTCCAGCTGCATTAGAACAAAAAAAAGTTCTTTTCAGGTGGACCAAAAGTTTTTAAGAAAGATAATCTTCAATCAGCTTCGAAAACCGTGTTAATGGATTCAAAAGGTATTTCAAATAATAACTGCTTAAACTGACTTCAATAAATTTCCCATTTTATCATTGAAGAAATTTAAATAATTTTTTTTCTGAGTCCAAAGTATAAAGAAAAAAGAAATGGAATAATATTTTAGGAATTATTCCGTTTAAAATAAGAATAAGCTTCTAGGATCTTCTATTAGAATAAGAATTCTTCTTAAAGAATATTCATAATAGAATAATAACAATAGTAATCTATTAGATTAAGCATAAAAATGCATATTATTAATTCTTCTAATAGAATAAGCTTCTAGAATCATTTTAATTATCTGTTTTTAGAGCAATTTCTCCTAGATCATTAATTTATGCATATTTTTTAAATTCATTTTGCAAATGCGCTTTCTACGCCAGATAGTTAGGATTTAGTTTACCTGTATACTTTCAATCAACAACACACAAATTATATTAGCTGAGATTATAAAGTAAATTTTTCTGTTAAGTTGTTTGAATAAGATATGAGACCTGCGGAACATTTAGCCGTTTTATTGGCTATTTTAAAGTTAAATTTTGTCTGTATTTAGTGTGTTTGAAAGTTTAAAAAGATTCAAAACATAATTTTTAAAATTGTGGAAAATTAATTATCTTTACATAACATTAGAATAAAAAAATATATATTTATTAAATTTGGGTGCGCAGAAGATCTACCTCCCCGTGGTGCTCCTGGTAACACTTTTTAGTGGCTAAAAGATCTACAAATTGGCTTTATTGTTAGATTAATGAACTCTGTTTCAGCATGTTTTGTTGTATTATTTTGTTGTTGTTGTTGTATGTTGTATGTTTTTGCTGTAACTGTTCATAATCTGCCATTGGAAATAAAAAAAAAATATTTATTAAATTTTAACTTGAACTTTGCTGACAGTATTTAAGAAATATTATTTAATTAAAAAAAAAACTGTAAATTTGTTATACATTATTTTTAAAACAGTTTAAAAATATTGTTAAGGAAATATTGTGTTAAAGAATTCTATAAATAATTAAATTATTGGTTTATGCCAGATCTCAATCTTATCATTCTTTTTTTCTTTAATATTAAATAAATATGGGTATTCTTTTGTAATTTATTATTTTTAGTTAACTAAAAATCATAATGGTTTCTATACTTAAATCAATATATTTTTTTTTATTAGCAATATATAAATGGAAAATTTGTGTTACTCAAAACTAAAATATTTGGAACATTTTGCTTCAAAAAATAAAATTTTCTAAGAGGCTCATCTACCGGCTTCATTGAGTTTATTTTTAAATGTTTGTGGTTTGGCAACAGTTTCGTTGAAATGGCAACCAATTACTTCATTGTAGTGCAAATCGTTTGTCTTTATTGTTTTTTAAATTCCGATTTTAACTGCCTTGTTTAAACTCAATTGCTTAATAAAATAATTTTTGCAATTTATATTAATTTATTCACATAGTAATGCAGTAGTAGTTTTTAATACATTGTACATTCAATAGCATTCAAACAATTACCAGTAATATTTAATTAGCTAGACTTCTCTTAACATATATTATTTAATATATATTAACGAATATATATTATTTTAATATATATTATTTTATATTATTAACGAGTATTATTTATTTCAGACGAAAAAGAAAAACGTTTATTTCATTCAATTTGAATTGTATTCTCTTATAATGCCATGTTATATCAGAAATACTCGATAACACAAAAATTGGTTTTCTGTCTATGAGTCATGTATTAAATCATTCAAAAATAGAATGCGGTAGATAAACAGAATGTGATGATAGATAAGAATTAGATAGGAATATTTACGATATCTAGATAACATTTATATTAATAGAAAAGTAAAATATTTTAGATAAGATTATAGGAATCAATGGAATTTTAAATAAACACATGAAAAAAAAAAACTATCACGGATTAACATTACAAAATAGTTCGTATATTTAGGTGGGAAAGATTTGTATAAATAAAAATTGATAAAAAAAAATTATTTATTAGTTATTTCAAATAGCATGCTAACATCAAACTAATGCAGAACAAACAAGCTTTAATTGTTCAGTTCTATTATTTAAAACATACTGAGAGATTGATAATGTAGGGTATTTTTTTTATTCAGACATCTTTTAGGAGTTTAAGTACATTTTTATCAAATGACAGGCTAAAATTCCTCCTTATCATTTTTATTATCAAAATGATTTCTGTAACATCTTCTTCTTCGTCAGTATTACAACCTGTTGAGCTTCCTCCATCTGACTCTGTCCGGGGCAATAGATCGCCATCTATTGACTCCCAGACCCTTTAGGCGGCCTGATGGCCAATTGACTAGCTCTTTGGCCTTTGGTACTTCAGGTTCGAATCCTAGCGGTGGCTTGGATATTTGTGAGTGGTCCGAAATGCACATTAAACTGCAGGTCCCGATCTAATTAGCTCATAGTGTGCACAGAATGACTGTAGAGCGACAAAGCCATCTGTTGACTCCAGACCCTTTAGATCTCTTTCGACTGAATCAGCCCATCTGGTGGGAGGCCTTCCTCTTCTTCGGGTGCCTTCGACTGTTGAAGAAGCAAGCTTTTTTCAGTTGGATTTGAGTCGTTCAATCTGAAAATGTGTCCCAGCCCCCTAATATGGCTTGCTTTTATAACTTTTACAATGTCAGGTTTTTTGAATTTGTTGTAAATTTCATGGTTGTATTGTATTCTATACATCATTTCGCCTAACAGCACCAAAAATTTTTCGAAATATTTTTCTTACAAAAATTAACAGCCAATGTTTTTCAGATTTATTTAATGGCCAGTACTCGCTGCCACACAAAACTATTGATCTGATTAAGATTTGTACATGGTTCGGTTTGTCGCTCTACGGTCATTTTGTGCACACTTTAAGCTAATTAGGCCAAGACTTACAATTTAACGTGGATTCCGAGCCACAAACAAACATTAATGCCACCGCCAGGTTTCGAATCGAAAATACCTGTGGTACCAACGGCTAGAGCGCTAGCTGATTGGCCATCAGGCTGCTAAGATTGTGTATTAAGTAAATTTTCGTTTTAATATTAATATGTTTTGATTTGATTTGGTTTCTTGGCCTTTTAAAACATTTATTTGCCATAAATATCCTACTATTTAATTCAAGTTTTATGTCATTATCATTATTAATGATAGTTCCAAGGTAATTGTAATTTCTCTGCCAAACAACGTTTTTTCAAGATAAAAGTAAAAATTAGAAGGCTATTTGATCTACAATAAAAAAAATTCCTTTTATTAGTTTTATAATATTTATTGCAAGTACTTAAGTTCAATTGAAATTCGTTTGTAGGATGATTCACAAATAAATGCAAATTTATCAAATTTAGTTAAAAGAATATTGTATATCGCTGCATCACTAAACGTTAAATTATAATAATGTGTCAAAATGAAGAATTATTTTTTTTTCTTAATATACATATAAGAAAGTTTTGAAAAATGTACAGTTATATAATTCAAATGTTGAATTTTGAATTTTTATTTTCTTTATATTACTAGCGAAAAGCATAAAAAAAAAAAAAAAAGTAAAAAAAATTAAAAATTTTTTTATAAAAATAAATTTAAATTTTTTTAAATTTTTTTAAATTTTTAATACAACCAAAAATCAAAAAAAAAAAAAAAAAAGTGAGAGAAATTGAAAATTTGTGTATGACAAGTAAGTTAAAGTGTTTTACAGTTTTTAAAATGTTGAAGAGAAGTCAAATTCTCAAGAATCTTAAATAAACTCATTTTTGTCCCTCCAATTTGATTTTAAACATCTTAAATACCAACTATAAATTAAAATTGAACCAATTTAATTAAACATCTGATTGAAAATGAAAATAATATTTAATTGTTCACGTTCTGTATCCTTTTTGCTTATTTTTTTTTTCTTTTTGTGAGGACATTTCTATTAATTAGCTCATTTAGCTGTCACTTTTCGATGACAAAAATACTAATTGGAGTAAGAAACCTCAAAGACGATTTTTTTTTTTGTTTCCCAATCTTATATTTTTAAAGGAAACGGTAGAAATTTCTTGTCTGTGGATTTAACATGCTTACTTCAGGATAGTGTAACATTTTTTTTAAGCGAATAATTTTGACATTTCATTCCCAAGAGAAAGGAATGTATATTCTTTGCATATTGTATATTGTTATATTGTTATTTTGTATATTGTTATTTTGTATATACATAATAACAACCCATCACTCCAATTTGACAGCAGACGAATTTTATTGTGGATAGTTATATTACATGCAATTACTGTTTTGTACTAATGAGAACAACAACCTGTCACTCAAATCTGATAGCAGATCATCAGTGTCATGAATAATGAGACCTCATGAAATTAGCTATTGTCTGTTCGACCTTCACAGGTAGAAACAACTACAGATTGAATATGGACTATACCATGAGTTGTTCCATCGTGATTGGTGATCGACCAGGAGATAAGAAATGAGATGAGAAGTAAGAGAAGCTGACCCCGCCACTCTTGACAGATTTTCTTAAAGGAAGGTTTTGGAAGAAGAAAAGAGAGAGAGTTCTGCAGAAGTCGACCAGAAGTGTTTTTTTTCCTCTGAAGTGATTGGATAACCTTGGAGTGAACTGTATATGTGATTTAATCGTGCACTTCAGATCAAATTTTATTTCTAATTTTTCATTTCTTTGTATAATAATCGAGAGTTCATTATTTGTATATATATATATAGCGCTTGTAAATAAAAATTAAAGTGTTCCCATGAACCTGAAAGTGACCCTCTTCTTAAAGCCGTTATAGGTCTAATAAAGGCCGAGACGTTACAATATATATCATAATTTCCAGTTTTATTCGCCTTTCGAGTTTCAGACTGTAACAACAATTAATTAAAATATGAAAATTTAATTTAAAAACATTTTGTCTGTATTCTTAATTAAAAAGAAAAATAACATAAAAATATAACAAATTATTAATTATTATCAATTTACAATTATAGGCAGATAAAAATATAAAACAGGGAATACTGTCCAAGAAAAAAAGGAACACCACAATTTATTTTAAAACTCTTTTTATTGACATTGATAAAATATACGATAGTCATCAATGAATTCAATAAATTTTTATTCAATGTTAAAATTTCCTTGGTAAAATTTTTTTTATACTTTTTACCAAGGTGGAAAATTTTTTTTATATTTAGTTTCTAAGGAAAGCAGCATGATTGTATGACAATCGTTAGTAATATACAAAAAGAAACTCATTTTTCCCTTCGTTAAAAATTTTTCATTAAACATAAATATTTCAAAACTAATTAAACAATAGCATTTTACAGCTATTAAATCTTAAAACAGCAAAAGGAAAAATTTTAATCGTAATAAGCATTTTAACTTTAAAAAACACTGAAATAGCAGATTACACAATCAACTGCTTTCAGTCTAAATTTAAAACTTTTCATTTACATATATCAATCTAAAATAAAACACCGTATTATAGAAAAAAAAAATATTATTTACATAATTTTTTTCCAAACACAATTAACGGCATTTTACATAGTTTTGATTCAAAGAGCATAATATCACTGGTTTCATAATTATTAATTCAATCATCACAAAATATTCACACTACATATCACTCAACCGTAAGATTCTTCAAAAATATATATACATACACAATCCAATCCGTCTTGGTTTTTCTTGAAAAACACACAACAACAACAATAAAAAAAGGAAACCCACAAAAAAAAATATATATACCTTTCCAGAAAGAAAGTAGTAAAAGAATTGCGCAGAAAATTGCGTTTTCCTAGAAACAGTAAAATATCCTGCTTATTTTCAATAAGGAAACAAATAGGCAGAATCAGTCGAACGAAGAAAAAGAGAGTTCTTCATAATGTTTTTTTGACACCAATCCAAAAGAAACCTCAAAGTCTGTGAAAATCTTTTTTTAAATCCTTGTCCACAAGGTTTGCATTCTTTTTAAACTGGAGCACTTCAATATATAAATACACCGCCTTGAACGTAACTCGTGCTTTTTAGTTTTTAAAAATCGTTGAAAACACCTAAATCATCGATTGGACCTAGTTAAATTACCGTACTCATTTCTTAATTCGTTCTTTTTATTTTTCAACTTGCTTAAAATTTCTATCGTCAATTTTAAAACAAGCAGATCTTTAAAGTAGCTATGTGAACTCGTTATTGTTATAAAATAGTGATTCTCAAATTTTTATCTTCACCCCCTTCTAAGAGAGGGAAAATTCCGTCGCAATCTTTCACCTATTTTATTACATCTTTTCCCTACGGGCTTTTTATTTTTTATTTCCACCATTTAAATTTTCATAACAGCTTTGTTTTTATCAGATGTTATATTAATAGTATATTAATAACAAAATTATTTACTCAAAATTAAAACATTTAGATTATTAGTAAGCAATATATATTTAACAAATATTATTCAATTGAATGAATCGTATTATTCGATGTATGAATTGCTTATTTTGAAAAGATTCGTATCATACATATTCAAACAAAGATTCATATTCATACAAAGATACGCATCATAATTTATCGAACGAAGCTAGAAATATTCGGTTTATGGTTAAAGTTTTCGTATGATTTACTCAAATTACATAATATTTCTACAATGGCAATGTTATATTCTTTTATATTTTCAACACCAAAAACATAGTTATTGAATGCAACCACTGCCCTTCACTACAAGTCATAAAAACAAACATTATCTTTTTTCATGAATAGGAAGAATTGGTCCAAAAACGCAAATAGAAAAAGTGGACAAGAATCTGACATTATGACCTTTCATTTTAGGATTTATCTGAAACTATTTCCATACATTTAACGGAAAGACTGCTATGCATTTCCCCTTTTTTTCACTTCCAGCTTTGCAATCAAGATCTTTTAAACAATCATAGATTTCAAATTATTTATTGGCTCTAGAAGATGTTCAAATTGAAAGTATATTTGAGGAGGAATGAAAACTCTGCATTGCTCAGCATTTTAATAACTTTTTTTACAATCCCGTATTGGTTAAAATACATCAAAAATAAAATTAAGATTGTATTGAGTTAAAATTCTTTAAAAGAAATGATTATGTCCTCCTCCGTCTCCATTTTGCTCTGTGTTTGCTTCTGCTAAGCGAAATTTAAAGAAGCAAAATACGATGTTTAGCAAGAAGGTTTTGACATTAAGCTATTTAATCCAACCTCTGAACCGAATGCCATGCTGAATTCAACCTCTAAACCGAAGATCATGATAGGCCATAACTTATCATGATCTTCGGTACATGTTGGTGTAAAACATGCTGGTGTAAGTGTAATGTTGGTGTATACACCTTCATGTTGGTGTAAGACAAGCTTTAATTAGCCCTGTAGATAGATTCTGTCAGTCGGTTACTCATTAGCGCATAGACCATCTCATAAAGGACTGCAGCAGTAACTCTCTGCTAAGAGTGTTTGTAATGAGTGATCATCAGTTTTTATGCCTGCTTAGAGTGTTTGCAATGAGATGGTCACCAGTTTTCATACCTGTTTGGAGTTTTTTTAATGAATTGTCACCAGTTTTCATACCTGTTTAAAGTGTTTCTAATGAGCGGTCACCAGTTTTCATGCCTGCTTAGAGCTAAGCTGAAGCGAGTTTTTATTAAGCAACTTATGGTGTCTGCAGAAAGATTTCAGTCATTGGATAGTCCACAGAATGAATGTTAAAGAAAACAAGTGTTTTGTTGTTGTTGTTGCTTAGAGTGCGTGCAAGTTGTCACACGATTTGCTGGTCATGCAGGTCTTCCTCCAGAGCCTCTTGATGATGCAGGTGGCCTTGTTGCGCGAGTGTTGCGTGTTGCGGTCACTCCTCTTCTTGTGCTTCTCCGCAATCTTGGCCTTGATTCGGATCTGAGTGATGATGCCCACCAAGAGCTCGTCCAGTTGGTGGTTGATGGCTACAGACGTCTCGATGAACTTGCAGCCGCGCTCCTTTGCCAACGATCGTCCTTCTGTGAAGGTGAAAAAAGTATTAAAATCACAAAATAAAGATAATGTAAGGTAGATTAAGGGGAAAATATTATTTAAAATAGTGGTTTGAACACCTGAGGCCCTCGTATTTCCTTTCATTATGTATATGCGCATTCATTATGCATATTTCATTATGTATCATTCATTATGCATATTTATGTATTCATGTTCATTTTTTATTTTGTATCGTATTCCATTCATGCATTTCATCGGCCGAAGAAACAACCTACTGATTTGTTGTTAGAAACAACCTACTGACAGTCGATGAGGGGAAGAAGTTATGTGAGGACATTAAAGGCCAACAGACCCGTATTTGCGTGTCCTATAGAAGAAATCCGGAAAACTTTGCAAAACCCGAAATCCTGAAAACACTCGAGTCTCTTCGTCTTTTGAAACAGTGTCTACAACAAAGCCGCCAGTGGATGGAACCTCAACCCTAATGCTCACCAGTGATGCACTTTGCCACTGAGTCACGAGTCGAGCTTAGAGCGTTGTTAACATTTGAACAAAATCGAATTGAAGGGTGAGAAAAAGGGTAAGGAATAGTTCACCGACAGACTTTAATTTTTGTTTTTTGTTTTAGTAATTTCAAACTTAAAAAAAAAAAATTAACATACTCGGATATATCAGTGCCTCTAAAGAAATTAAAACTGAAAAGAATTATGGCTTAGGCAGCTCACCTATTAACTATGGCGTTAAAAGTTTGCTGGATATAAATATTAGATCAGTAATATTTTTTAAATAGTTTATATTGTAAAAAAATGAGAAAGTTACTTACCGACAGTCGGGACGGTTCTGAGTCTGGCAAGGTCTGTCTTGTTTGCAACCAAAATGGCAGCTTTAGTACTAAACGTCGTTTCCAGCTTGGACAGGATTTGTCGAGCCTGAATGTAGCTTCTTCTGTTGGTCACAGAGTACACGATGATGTATGCATCTGGTAAAGGTTCCTTCAGACGCCCCTAAAAAAAATCATCCACCATCTATTATATGAGGTATTTCTTTTTGTAATAACCTATCTAAGCGTCGAAGATTTAAGATTTCAGGAAATTAAAGATCAATATTATCAGATATTAACAAAAATTATTCCCATTATTTTAAGGATAATTATAAGGCATGTTAACAATGATTCAAATTCTAATTACCCATAGTAAATCAGGGGATCCTCTATAACAGGCGTCTCCAAACTCTCCAGCCTTAGGGTCATACTGTTTACTCCAGTAAGTACCGAGGGCCAAAACCGTTTTAATTTTTCTGCCATTATCTATAATTTCTAGACTATTCCGTTCCAGGGGTATTTTCAGGATAAAAATCATATGTTCGATTCTGGATATATACATTCCAAACATCGATATACATGCATAATCGATATTCTTTACCCCAACATAACTACCGAGGGTAACAGCGGGATGTTCACTAGTTTACAATGTTAGTGGGATTCATTTCAATTATTTGTTATGCTTATGTTAAATTTTCTGCATATTACGCTTGTCATTAAGCTTTACCTAGCAAGTGAATAAAATCGAGTTATTATCATTCTGAGTTTTTTTATCCAACTTATCACAACAACAATAAGCTATTAGTTGTCGCGGGGCAGATTGATGGCACTGGCGGGTCGTAGTTTGGAGACCCCTGCTCTATAATGATGTTGATCTCATGAAACAATAACTTAACTATCATTCAAGGTCTATCCGTAGCCTCGAAGCGGTCTTTTTTTTTCCTCCACACCTCACCCTCGTATCTAGGGCTATGTAGCCCCTACCAGTTAGAAAGGGGAGGGTAGAACATCAGTGGCCCTCGTGCATACCATGAACAGCTCACCGATAAGTGAAAGGGGAGGACAGTGCCTTCCAGTGGGACTCTTTTAGGGTTAAAGAAAAGAAAAAGGAGGACTTTTAGGGGTATCATCCCCGCATTGGCGTTTCGTACGGGAGAAAACACGAAAAACTCCCCCCAAACAGCCCGACTATCGATGCAAGACACATTGCCACAATCACCAGGGAGAGCAGTGTCTTCTACGGGACAAATGCAGTTTAAGAGGTAACTGCTTCATATTTGGGTGCCGTATGGGAAAAATACGGAAAATTAGCACAAAGCAACCTGGCCATTGATGATATGAGATGCTTAATACACTAAAATTGCCATCAGGACATGACTATTTAGTCATTTTGGAGTATGGAAAGCACTGAAGAATGAGGAAATATTTTCGTAATGAGAATACAAGAACTGGACGATGAGATTTAATTATGGTTGTTTATATTTCTTCAAATACATATACACCTAAATACCTTTTTAGAGGATTCAATGTTTGCAGCAAAAGATACTCAAATATCTGAAGTAAAATAAAATAATATCGTGTTGTTGTCATGTCTCAGTATTATGTCAATATCATGTATGATGCTATCCTGTTGTTCAAACAATATCACACTCCAAAATTTACGTGTAAAATTTTGCTTTTTTTTTTAACGAAATACAGATGACAGTATTTTTACAGAATTATGTTGAAGAGCATATTAAATCGAAATTTATCTCACTTAAGATACTAAAGGATATTAGTATTATGTTGTGTATGTTGGGAATGTTAAATAACTAATCTATAAAATACATGTACTGTGTTTTAGTTAACAACATCCTGAGCTAAATACAACATTCAGTTAAAAAGCTTTTTATTTTTATTTACGGTGTATCATTTGCAGTTGTTAAAAACTAACAAGTTTATTTTGTTCTTATTTTGATTTATATATCAAATGCACAAATGAGATAATTTCTAATTTCATAATTTATGTTTTATTTACCAAATGTATAATTTAAGTTGTTCTTACCTTTTCTTCAATTGTTGCATATTCTTCTATTTCCAGTTCAGTTTCTTCACCATCTAAGGACACAATGACACTGCGGTTCTGGCTTTCATCTGGAGAGTAAGAAAACATTATTATACTTTAGCCTTAAAATATACTGTAACCATAATCATCAGCATGAAACCAGAGAAAATTTTTTTTTGTTCTAATAGTTATTGTCACAATAATGCAATTGTTATTTTACTTTAAAAAAAAAATAGTTGGCAAGGAATTAAACTTAATAAAAATGTACCATATTTTAAGCTCAATAAATATTAGGATAAGTTAAATTAAATAAAAATGTACAATATGAAAATCTACTCCCTGATAATATTATTTTGAACAGAGAATTAAGAAATTCGACCAGGCCAATATGCAAACTCAAAAACTATTGAATCGGCAGATGCAAGTTATTGCAGTTCTTTTACAAACAGTAAAACAAATTCATAAATATAAGAAAATGATTTAGAAATAATATACAGGGAAAAAGCAAAAATTCAAAATATTTTTCTGTAGATTTTTCCAAGATATTTTCAGAAAGTAATGCCTGATGACCGAGTGACAAGCGCCCTGTGCTCGCTGCACCAGGGTTTGTGTCCCGGCGGCGCCATAGATGTTTGTAATGGTTCATAATCCACTTTAAACAGTAGATCCTTGTCTAATATGATTGTAGAGTGTAGGGCTGACAACCTCACCCCGTAAAAAGAAAAGTGTCTCCTGTCCCGCAAACTGACAGTAGGCCCATTTTGTGACTGTTGCGCCAATGAAGATTGGTTTGGTTTGTTGCTCTACGGTCATTTTGTGCACACTTTTGGCTAATTAGCCGGGGACCTACAGTTTAACGTGGATTCCGAACCACTAACAAGCATACACACCACCGCCAGAATTCGAAAATGTATTCGCTAACTGTGCTACTAACTGCCAGAAATTCCTCGCGACGAAACTATTTTCCATATTTGGCTTAATTTCGCCAACTGAGAGTTAATTCAGAAGTTTAGTTTTCAGTTTCAGAGATTCTAGAAGTGTTAAAATATTCTGTACACTTGGAAGTTTTTTAAGATTTACATTTCAAATAATATGTCGATTATTTTCATTTCATAAACAAACTTCGAGAAATTGAGATGAAAAAATAATTATAAAAAAAAAATGAAAATTTAGAATATTTAATTTATTTTTTTATGGCTTAGGAGATAAAAATTATGATTTAGTAGAAAACTAAAGAAAAATATTCCTTTTATTTAAAGGATTGACTTGTTTTTAAATTCTGTTGCATTTGTATTTCGCTGAAGCAATATTTTGAAGTTTAAAAAGTGCAGAAAGAGCCTATTTGATTCGGTGCCAATAAATATTTTTACCATGCAGTGTTTTTGCGCTTCGGACACGACACCCACCTCCAAAGAAAGTTTATGAAGCATTTTAAGATAATTGTGTTAAAATAAATACTTAAAAATAAGCTCTGAGTTACTTTGCTGAAATTTTATGAGAAGCATACATTAGTTGAAAACTCACAAATTGATGATGATGTAAAAATACTAGGTTAACAAACAATTTGCATACTAACTCAAAACTGTAGTCAATAATGGAAATTACTTCATTTAAACTTTATATTTCAATTATTATATACACTTTCTTCTACGTCATTGGCGCAACAGTTCCATGGTGGCCAAGGCCGTCTGTCTACTGGCAGATTTCCAGGCAAGAGATGGTTTCTTTTTACGGGGAAGGGTTGTCCCCCCCCCTATGGCCAACTCTCTACAGTCATATTATACGGGAACCTACGGTATAAAGTGGATTCCGAACCACAACCAGCATCTAAGGCAACTCCGGGACTCGAACCAGAAACCTGTGGTACCGATATTCATAGCATTAGTCACTAAGCCATCAGGTCCCCTCAGCAAATCTAGTGACGAATATTTTAATTAAAAATGCCTGTCATTCGAAAACAACAACAATTAGCGTTAAATTAATCTATTTTAAATGCGGACTAGAATATTATTTTTTTTCGATTGCAACCCTTGGGAGCTGAAATATTGTATACCTCTGCCTTAAAATATCGACACAAACTATTCATTCGGAAATACATATGATATATTCTGAAAAATATTTCTTTAATTTAAATCCGTTAATGTTATGAAGTTATTGGATATTTGAATCCATCGTGTTTCTGGATTTGTTGTTTTTACATGAAAAAAAATCGCAATTAAGTATTTGATACGTAAAATAATCTGCCCATTTTTATCATTTTACAACTGATAACTATATGACAATAGCAAAACTTTATAATAAATGTATCCTTTTAATTTATGCATCTTAACTTTTGTACCTTATTTATGGCATCAGGAAACAGCTAATGAACTGGAGTTTGTTTGCTCAATATTAGTGAGTATTCACTTTTTTTGCTCAAATATTAGTGAGTATAATTAACCAAACGTGATCGGTATTTTTGAGAGGACATATTAAATTACAATATACTGATAATTTCTATTAGAGACGCTCCGTGACGCTCTTACAGTTATATAAGACTGAGACATACGGCTTAAAGTGGATTCCGAACCGCCACAAACATCCATTTCACCGTCGGCACTCGAACTCGAATCCTGTAGCAGTCGGCCATCAGACCCCACATACACTTTACTTTGCGTAACTTTTCCCATGCATATTTGTCAGCTGTTTATAAAGCATTATTAGATTATTATTATGAATCATTTATGTATAAACAAAATGTTTATCGCTGATTTCGCTTTTTTATCGTAATCTGAAGCGATTTTTGATAACTTGCAGAAAGACAACTATTTGATTAATTTGCTTATCTCGACACGATCCACATTTAATATCTTATAAAAAAATAACCTATTCTCATTTTAAATTTTTAGGTGTTTTATTTTTATACATCTGTAAAAAATAAAAGGACTTAAATGTGGAACAGAAGAATGGAAACAAAGATTTTCTGCATCAGGGATATAATGTTCCACATAGTATATCACAAAAATATCTCTGAATATCGCAAAAAACCCTGCGTATCACCAAAATAAAAGGGTTAGAATAGTGATTCTGAAACTTTTTATCTTCACACCCCTCTAAGAAAAAGGAAATTCTGTCTCAAGCGTTTTACCCACCAGGCCTATTATTTAATTTTATTAAATTTAATTTAAGTATTCATAATAGCTTTGTTGGCTTCTTCAGGTAAAACTGTTTGTGGTATACATAAGTACTACATGGGGGTCATTGATGTTAAAATGCGAAAAAAAAAAAAAAAAAAACTCAAAAGATTTTGAACTTCTTGATTCCTTTTAAGCACAATTATATAATACATAATATGTATTTTTTTCGTTAATAGGAGCACTGTCTCAAAACCTAAGAATGATGGAAATAATTTCCAATAATAGTATAATGAGTCCTGGTGTTAGTTGTAATTCTTTGGTACACTTTTGTTTCTCGTCCCAAAAAGTACCAAAGAAACGATAAAGAAAAGAAAAGCAAAAAAAAAAAAAAAAAAAAAAAAGTTTATAACGTTAAAAAATAAATATTTTCTTCTAAAGGCTCGTGCTCACCAAGGCGACAAGATGCAAGCGAAAAAATTTGACTAATCACTAGCCTCACCGCGGTCGCCTGAAACCGGTTTGCAGTTCGCCGCTTGGAGTTGCCCAACTTTCAACTCGAAGCGGTTTTTCCCTAGCCGTAATGTTATTTCTGACGTTTCGCTGTGAAGGGGTCGAAAAGATTTTGTCGCTTCCCTCTTGAATCTTCACGTCTCTCGCCTCGGTGGGAACGAGCCTTAAATGTTTAAAATTAAAATGAAACAACAACAACCGTGAATTATTTTCATTTATATGTATATATATTTGTATATATAAATTTATATATACTGTTTTAAATTTAGAGCTATAAATTTCTTCTAAACAGACTAAAATAATTTAAATGTTAATGAACAAACTATTACATCTGTTAGCGAGAGCAAAATTATTTATTCCTTTTATTTAAAAAAAATTACATACAATGTTGAATCCCTTTTTCTCTTTTGCACTTTTTTTTCTACTTTGGTTTGCGGAATTTTACCGAAATCTACTACAGTTAAAGATCACTTTATAACTTTGGCGTAACAAAAGTGTCAAAAGAAAACAATATTATCTTTCTTCACGGAAGAAAAAAATTATATCCCTGTATAAAATTTTATTCGTACATATATGATTTATATATATATATATATATGTATAAGGAATGCAATACATGAACACAAAAAACAAAGGAGAACTGACAAGGAGTGGAATCACCATTT